>CM032818.1:11203427-11645927 GCA_019155185.1 Beaufortia kweichowensis | reverse complement strand
AACCTCATACTTCTTCTGCTAAGAGTTTACAAAAAGTTAATCAATGATTATAATTTGATTGATGTGTGGAGAGAGGCTTTTCCTGGAGTTAGACAGTATACATGGTTGAAAACAAACTCAAATAATATGTCAGGAGCGAGACTGGACCGCTTCTATGTTGAAAAGCAGCAGAGGCAAGGTTTTTTAACAGTTTAATTTCACCTTCTTTTCTGTCAGATCACCATTATCTGTCCATTAAAGTCTCTGTCTCCTTTTCTAAACCTTTTAAGTCACAATGGTGTTTTAATAATAGATTACTGCAGGACTGCAACTTTATTCACACCTTTAACTTTTTTTCTGCCAGGAATCTTGGAGAAGAGAGGTCATTTTTCAGTCACTAAGTCAATGGTGGGACATTGGCAAAATACAAATTAAATCGTTTTGCCAACAGTACACTGCAAATAGTAATGGAATCCTTAAAGAGAATGAAGTCCCTTGAACAAGCCATCTTAGGGCGAAGCAGTACCCACAATAACACAACTCTGAGTGACTCTATTGCAAAAGATAAACTCCTCCTAAGGAATTTATTGGAGGAACGAGGAAAAATAGCTTTTTTAAGATCAAGGTTTTCTCAACTGAATGATATGGATATACCTACAGCCTTTTTTTTTGGTCTGGAAAAAAAGCCAAGAGAACAAAAGATATTACATCAACTGAAAACTTCCGGTGGTAAAGTGACTACAAATGAGAGAGAAATTCAAGCATATGCTCTCTCTTTTTATGAGGATTTATATACTTCTGAAATGTGTGATGAAGATGCAACTGATGATATCTTAAGTGATCTATGTAAATTATCTAAAGAAGAATGTGATGAACTGGACAAACCGATATCGTTTGGGGAGATATCACAGGCCGTTCAAGAAATGCCTTCTGGAAAATCACCTGGACTGGATGGTCTTACAGTAGAGTTTTACAAATCTTTCTGGTCTTTAATAGGGAAGGATTTGTATGATGTTTTTACCGAATGCATCAAGAGGGATTTCCTGCCTTTAAGCTGCGGGAGGCGATTTTAACATTAATTCGAAGAAGGGTGACCTTGGATGTTTAAAAACTGAAGCGTCCCGTGTCATTAATCTGTGTGGATCTGAAAATTTTGTCTAAATCACTGACTAATAGACTCAAAAGTATATGTCATCAATAATTTATATGGACCAAACATTTTGTGTTCCTAAAGGAAAATTTTTGATAATTTATTTCTAATGAGAGATATGGTTACAGTAGCAAAATTTTTTAATTTAGACATTGGATTCCTCTCATTAGATCAGGAAAAAGCTTTTGACAGGGTGGATCATCATTATTTATTTAAAACCCTGGAAGCTTTTGGGCTTGGTCCTTATTTTGTTTCTCTTATTAAATTGTTGTATAATGACATTTTCAGCATGTTGAAGATTAATGGTACACTAACTAGGCCTTTCTCTATAACTAGAGGAATAAGGCAGGGATGTCCTCTCTCTGGTCTTTTATATGCTATTTGTATTGAACCTCTTTTAGTGTCTCTGAGGAAACAGTTAGGTGGTTTTAGTTTTTCCAATGACCCTAGTATAAATACAGTCAAGCTCACACCTTATGCAGATGACATAACAGTAGTTATAAAAAACACTGAAGATATTACAAAACTGATATCTTCCTTAGATAAACATCAGAAAGCTTCATCTGCATGTGTAAACTGGGAAAATGTGCTTCCTTTCTTTTGGGAGACTGGAAAATGTAGAACCTCCTAAATTACCACAGCAATGTGTTTGGGCCCGTGATGGTTTCAAAATGCTTGGGGTATATTTTTGGAACAGAGAGCTATACAGAGAAGAACTGGAATGGACTAGTTGACAAAGTAACCCTTAGATTACAAAAATGGCGATGGATTCTTCCACATCTTTCTTATAGAGGAAGAGGTCTAGTTATTAACAACTTGGCAGCTTCGATGATGTGGCATAAACTCACTGTTTTAGTCCCTCCTAAACAACTACTTATTGACATTCAAAAAGCATTTGTAAATTTTTTTTGGAATGGTTGTCATTGGCTTCCTCCAGGAGTTCTGTATCTTCCTGTAGCAGAAGGAGGTCAAGGATTGATTCATTTGGAATCTAAAATATTGGCAATGAGGCTACAAACGCTACAAAAAAATTCTGTATTGTTCTGACCAAGTGCCCTGGGTTACTGTTGGACTAGAGTTACTGAGGCATCTTTCAGGGGTTTCTCTTGATAAACAGCTGTTTTTAATGCACAAACCTTTGACTAAGTGTAAGCATCATTTGCCTTTTAATTTTTATTTATCAGTAATCAAATCATGGGATTTGTTTAAACTGGTAAGACAAGAGGTCGAGCATTATGGTGTGGTAGAACCCCTTTTTTTTAATCCCCTCTTTGAAACATCATCTCAAGTATCATTACATCTGATTATGCAATTAATGAATGCTGGTTTGACCAGAGTTATAGATCTGATTGACCTGGGGAAAGGACAGTGGAGAACTGCTCATGAGATTGCTGAGGAGGCTGGGTTAAGTTCAGTTAGAGTTATAGAAGCGTTAGTTAAAAAACTTAGGGATTCTTTTCCTCTGACTTTTAATCTATTTATTAATGATGTTTTTTGCACAAGGTCTTATTCCTCAGGCATTTCCTGAGGTCAAGGTGGCTGTCAAGGGATGGAATTTAGATGACATATCTCAGACAAATCTGTTGAAGGGTTATGGAGATTTGGTTTTCCATTGCATTGAGAAAAAAGCATTATATTATATTTGTGTGAAATCTGTACATTTAAACCAATTGAAGGAAAGACCAGATACTAAATGGAGGTCGTGTCTTTCTATATCAGATGACGTACATCCGTCATGGAGATTATTGTATAAACCTCCTATCTCAAAGAGATGTGGAGATATCCAATGGAGGATACTACATTGCATCATAGCATCAAATTCATATGTTTCAAAAATCAATAAGACTATCTTACCAAAATGTCCCTTTTGTAATGCTTTTGATTCTGTCTTTCATATGTTTTGGGAATGTGATAGGCTCAAATCGTTATTTGAATTGTTGGAACAAGTTATTGTAAATTTGGGTTTCTCATTCAATAGCAGTGTATTCATTTTTGGTTGCAGATACCAGAGATCTTGGCAGCGACAATGTACACTTGCCAATTTTTTAATAGGGCAAGCAAAACTTGCTATTTTAAAGTCACATAAATGTAAAAATGCTGATGAGGATGTGTGTTTAATAACCCTGTTTAAGTCTATAGTTGAATCACGGGTGATGATTGAATACACGTATTATCAACATACTAATAATATCCTTTATTTTGAATGGAGATGGGGATTTGGAGAAGCATTGGTGACTATATATGATTCAGAAAATTTTGTATTTAACTGGTAATGTATAAAAAAAAAAAAAAAAAGAGTATTGTTTAATGTTTTTTGTTTTTATGTTTTAATAGTTATAAATTAAAGTGTTTTGAAAAGTCAAAAAGTCTCTCTCTCTCTCTGTCTGTCTCTCTGTCTCTATCTCTGTCTCTCTCTCTGTCTCTCTCTCTGTCTCTCTCTCTCTGTGTCTCTCGACTTTTCTCTCGACTTTTCTCTCTCTCTCTCTCTCTCTCTCTCTCTCTCGACTTTTCTCTCTCTCTCTCTCTCGACTTTTCTCTCGACTTTTCTCTCTCTCTCTCTCTCTCTCTCGACTTTTCTCTCGACTTTTCTCTCGACTTTTCTCTCGACTTTTCTCTCGACTTTTCTCTCGACTTTTCTCTCGACTTTTCTCTCGACTCTCTCTCTCTCTCTCTCTCTCTCTCTCTCTCTCTCGACTTTTCTCTCGACTTTTCTCTCTCTCTCTCTCTACTTTGCTCTCTCTCTCTCTACTTTTCTCTCGACTTTTCTCTCCCTCTCTCTCTCGACTTTTCTCTCGACTTTTCTCTCTCTCTCTCTCTCTATCTCTACTTTTCTCTCTCTCTCTCTCGCTCTCTCTCTCAAATTCAAATTCAAATTCAAATTCAAATAGCTTTATTGGCATGACATACTTGAGAACATATTGCCAAAGCATCACACAAAAACAATAACCAGAATATAAAGAAAAGAAATACAAAAACAAACAAAAAACAAACAAACAAACAAACAAAAACAAACATATAATTCATAGAATAATAATAAGATAGAAGTATATACATATGAATGTGTCACTCAGTTCCTCTAATGTTGTGGCAGTTATAAATGTGATGTGCTACTAAAGAGGCAGTGGATCCTTCACCAAGCAAGATCTTCAATCGCTCATTTTCATTAAGAGACTGAAACTCAGGAATAATCTTCTGTAAGTCCCTGTACAGTGTTTCTCTTAAAGGTGTATATTTATCACAATGGAGGAGGAAATGTTCCTCTGTCTCAACTACATCTGATGCACATTTATTACATTTACGCTCTTCTTTAGGCAGCCATGTTTTCTTATGTCGACCCCTTTCAATGGCTAACGTGTGGTCACTAAGTCTGTACTTAGTTAATAAACTTCTGTATTTAACATTTCTAACAGTAACCAGATAGTCAGCCAGAACATATTCTCTATTTATATTCAGATAACACTGAAGACGACTTTGGCCTTTTGTTTGTTCTGTCCAGTGTTTCATGTATGTTTGTTTCTCTGTATTCATAATATCTTTAATTACACCTGGTTTTATAGGGACAGAGACGTTAAACGCCTGGTCTGTCAGTTCTGAGACCATCACACAAAAAGGACTTTTCTTAACACACAGATCTTGTGCTTTTAGTGCTTTAAACTGTAGTGTGTCTTCAGAACTGGAGTTTAAGTGAATCCAGAACTTTAAAACTCTTTTTTTGATGGTTAAATGAAGTGGAAGACGACCTAGTTCTGCTCTGCATGCGTTATTAGGTGTGTTTCTGTGGACATGAAGGATGTTACGGCAGAACTCTACATGTAGACCTTCTAAAGGATGTTTGTCCCATAGCTCATGACTGTAGTTACTGACAGGACCCCACACCTCACTGCCATATAAAGCAATGGGCAGAACAACCCCATCAAAGATCTTTGTCCAGATTCTGACTGGGATGTTGATTTTGAACAGTTTCATTCGGATGGCATGCATTGCTCTGCGGGCTTTTAAAAGTAATGCTTTAATTGCCAAATTGAAATTTCCGGAAGGAGATAAAACCAAACCAAGATAGTTATATTGTGATGAGTGTTGAAGTGTGGTGGTGTTCAGAGTAAATATATGTTTGTGTTCTAGGTTTCTAGGTTTTTTCTGAAATATCATAATCTTAGTTTTCTGCAAATTTACTTCAAGGGTCCAGTCATTGCAGTATTTGGTTAGGATATCTAGGTTGTTCTGAAGGCCTTCCGGTGTTTTTGATAGAATTACTAAGTCATCTGCATAGAGTAAATATTTGACTTCAGTGTCATATAGTTGAAGTCCTGGACTCTCTGATCGGTCCAGACGATCTGCCAGTTCATTAATATATATGTTAAATAATGTAGGACTGAGACAGCAACCTTGTCTCACCCCTCGCTGTTGTGGGAAATATTCTGTTCTCTGTTGCCCAATCTTTACTGCACATTTATTTTGATTATACATGTTTTTAATGAGGTCATATACTTTTCCCCCTATACCACTTTGAATAACTTTATAAAACAGTCCCTTATGCCAAACAGAATCAAAAGCCTTCTTAAAATCCACAAAGCACATAAATATTTTGCCATCCTTTTTGGTGTGCGTGATGGTCTATTAATGTGTGTAATGTGTAAATGTGGTCTGTGGTTCTGTGTTTAGGAAGGAAGCCAATTTGTGATTTGCTAATGACATTGTGTACTTCTAAGAAGGATGACAACCTAGAGTTGATAATAGAGCAGAAGAGCTTTCCTAAGCTACTGGTAACACAGATTCCTCTGTAGTTACTGGGATCAGTTTTGTCTCCACTTTTAAAGATGGGAGAGATGAGCCCAGTGTTCCAGATCTCAGGGAAAACCCCTGAACTCAATATCAAGTTAAAGAGTTTGAGCAGGGCATACTGGAGATCAGGAGAGCTGTTTTTAAGCATTTCATTTCTTATGTTATCAGGGCCACAGGATTTATTACATTTAAGGGATTTTAGTTTTTCATTCAGTTCTTGTTGTGTTATTGGATAATCTAAGGGATTTTGATTGTCTTTGACACATGACTCAAGGGCATTGAGTTTTTCAAGGACTTTTAATTGGTCGGGGTTATTTGAGTGAATTTGATGGGAATAAAGGGTTTCAAAATGGTTTTTCCAGGTCTGCCCATCTTGTATGGTTGGTGTTTGTGGTTTTGTGGAGTCTAGATTGTTCCACATGCTCCAGAATTGACTCTGATCAATTGTATTTTCGATCTTTTGAAGCGTTTTGTTATAATATTCAATTTTTTTCTGTCTCAAAGTAATTTTGTATCTCTTCAATAGATCTGAGTGTTTTAGGCGTAATTCAGAGTTATGAGGGTCTTTGTGTTTTTGATTTGAAATGAATCTTAGCTCTTTTCTTAGTGTTTTACAGTCCTGGTCAAACCATTTCTCAGAAGGTTTTTGTTTAGTGTTTTGTTTGGGTCTAAATGCTGTAGTTTTGTTTAAATTAGATTTTTGCCAAATTTTCAAAATGTCATTAATGATTTTAGTTGCCAAATCAATTCCCTTCTGAGTTTTTTCATATGTTGAGTTGCAGAATGATGTTATTGAGTTGATAATTTCAGTTGATTGTTGTGTTTGAGTGTATGTGTCTGTAGTACTGCGGGTCCATCTATATGGTTTTCTAAGTGTGTATAAGTTAGATGGCTTTTTGTTTATGGCTCTTTGTTTGTTATTTTCACTTTTAATGCGAACATTGATCTGGTTGTGATCAGACAGTGGGGATTGAGTGTTAATGGTAAGTTCACTGAAGTGGGAGGGACTTAAGTTTGATATGGCGTAATCTACTGCACTGTTTCCCAGTTCTGAACTGTATGTGAACTGACCACAGGAATCTCCTTTAGTTCTGCCATTCAGGATATAAAGACCTAAGCTTTGACAAAGATGTATTAGTTCTTGTCCATTTCTGTTGACTACACTATCCAGGTTCTGTCTACTAGGCAGGGTGTTAAATAGACTAAAGGGCATTTGATTGCATAGGTGTTTATTGCCTGAGTTATCAATGTGATCTGGTTCTAGGCCGGTTCTAGCATTAAAATCACCACATAGTAATATTTTTCCCTGTGTTTGATAGTGATAAATTTCTGTTTCTAAGGTGAGAAATATTTCCTCATTGTAATAAGATGAATCTGATGGCGGTATATAAATGGCACAAATAAATAGATGATTATCTAATATTCCATAGCTCTTGTCTAATTTAACCCATATGTGATTTGTGCCTTGCTGCACAGGTGATGCAAATGGCACCAGATCATTCTTTAGCCATATAAGTAAACCTCCAGAGTCTCTGCCACGATGTATTGAGCTATGTTTACAGGAGGGCACTATGATCTCACTGTAACCTGTAGGACACTGAGTGGACACATCTGATCGACACCATGTTTCTGTTAGAATCAGTATATCAACATTACTGATGCTATTAATAAACTCTGAGTTTGTGCTTTTTAGTCCAAATGTTTTAGAGCACAAACCCTGAATGTTCCAAAAGCTAATGTTTAACATTTTATATGATAATCAATTTAAATACTGCTGTATATCTAAAGGCTAAGAACCAAGGATCTTTTGTGTATGTGGAAAAATAAAATAAAAATATAATAATAATAATAATAATAATAATAATAAATAATAATAATAAATAAATGTATATATATATATATATATATATATATGTACTTGTGAAACTAACGATAAATTCAGTAAGACAATGTAACTATTTCTACTATTTCTGTGGTATAAATTAAATGATAGATTTGGTGTGCAGTTCTAGTTAAGCATTTTGTTGCACAAGATGTTTAGCAGCCTTTGATTTCTCCCACATCACTGGAGTTTAGTTCATGGGCTGGTGATGAGGTGGGCTGTTGTTGAGCTACTACCTGAGCATAACTCCGTACGTGCTGAGGCGGCTCGGTGCAGGGGCCTTGCGTAGGTGGGTGTCTGTCGCCCGGGGCAGTTCAGCTGAAGAGTGCTGTCGAGGGGCTTCTGTGTGGGGAAGTCTCTCCTGTTGTCTTTGAGACCGACGGTGTGAAATTGTGGAGTCGTCTGTGAAGCTCTTGTGGTTTTGATTGGGAAGGTCCAGATGGGTCAAACGGCTGCATTCTCCTGTTGTTTCTTCTGTTATCTATATGGCCATTTATGGGTAAACGTCCAAGGGCAACATCTTTGATGGCTTTGGCAAAACTCCTTATGCCCTCTCTGTTCAAGTGGAGACTATCATGCAGGTGCCAAGGTCTTATGAAGCTGTGATGAACTAAGTGCACATTGGGCAGACTAGAGCAAGAGCGGTGGATCTCTTCATTGATTTCATTAATCACAGAAGGAGGGAAGTCCAGGCGTGGAAGCAGAGTGGAGATCAGGACACGTGAGGATGGAAACGTCTGAGAGGCTTTCTCTGCCATCTCGTACATCGCTTTGGCTGTACCCTCATTCATACTGTGAAGATCATGTGTTCCTGTATGGATGATGATACACTGAGGGCTGCCGAGTTCATCTTTGTTGAGCAGTTCATGTGCCCGTTCGATGTTTCTGCAGCGGAGCGCTAGAACTCGCTGTCTGGGGAAAAGCTTCTTGGGTTCTAAATATTTGCCATTTGAGTCCATCATAAGGACTACAGGAGCCTGAGACGGTTTTCTGTAAGATGGGGATGGGTCTTCAGGTGTTCTTTGTGGCAAAGGTTGAGCTGTCTCGGGTAGTCTTTGGGAAGGGGACTGGTCCTCCAGTGTTTCTTGACATGTGGGCTGAGCTGTTTCTGGTGTTGTGGGGGACAGGGGCTCATCCTCTAATGTAACTTGAGCCTGAGGCTGTGTGTAGATGGTCTCATTCACGTGACTGATCGCTGTATCAGGAGGTGAAGAGCTGTGTGATCTCGCTTCTCTATGGAGCTCTGGATCAGGTTCACTGTTGCTCGCAGGAGATTCACTCACTATTTCTTCATGCTTTAAACAAACTTCACACTGTTCTGCCAGTTTTTCTTTCAGTTCTTGGATGTTTATCTTTAAGTTCCTTTCCCTCAGTATTGAGAAAAAGTTAAAATAAAAGTAACATTTATCTATAGAATTAAATAGAATAAAAAATTTAAAGAATAAAAGCAAAATATACATTCAAGTAAAATAATACAGTGACAGTAATATAAGAGCAGTGTGATATAAAATGAGCATCAATTTATCTCCACATGTGTGAAACATCAGATCAGGACAGATGAAGTATTGTCTCTTTTGTTATGACAGGCAGACACATATTGTGCTGCTAACACACAGCAGTCCTTGTGTTCTCCTAACAGATACGGCAGCTTCTCATCGTTTGATAGAGTTTCAAACGTGTGCTGGATGCACTTTATTTTTTCATAAAACTCTGTCCGAATGTCTGTATATTTTGTGCATTCTGTTAGGAAGTGCAGTTCTGTCTCGATCTGGTTCAGATCACAGTGTTGACACAACCTCTCGTCCTGTGGCAGCCATGTTTTTCTGTGTCTGCCCGTCTCTATAGTCAGCTTGTGTCCACTGAGTCTGTATCTCATCAACGTGGCTCTCAGTTTTTTATCTGACACTATGTACAGATAGTCTGCCATACAATATTCTCTATTGAGGGCCAAATAACATTTCATTTTACTTTGTTGTTGTGTTTGATGTTTCCAATGACTAATGTAATTTTCTTTCATTTGTGCTGTAATTAGATTTAATTTAATTTTGTCAGTATTGTTGTGATTCAGATCTTCAGTGTGATGATTGTCAGTAGATGTTAGTGAAACATCAGGACTGAAGTTCTGGATCAGATGGGAGAGGGGATTGGTTTCTTTGCTCATCTCTTGGTATTTCAGGGCTTTATAATGATATGAGTGGGGGTCACTGAGTTTTAGATGTTTCCAGAATTTGATTGCTCTTTTTTGTATTTTTATGATTAGTGGATATTTGCCTAATTCTGCCCTGCATGCGTTATTTGTTGTGTGTCTGTGCACATGTAATATATTTTTACAGAGTTCTGCATGCAGGCTTTCAATCGGGTGTTTTTCCCATTTAGTTAAATCTTGATTTGGGTTTGTCAGCGGACCCCACACCTCACTTCCATAGAGAGCAATCGGCTCAATTACTGATTCTAATATTTTCAGCCAAATTCTGGTTGGGATCTCTATAGGACATTGACGTTTAATGGCATAGAAGGCCCTGCGGGCTTTATCTCTCAGTTCATTCACAGCAGGGTTAAAGTTTCCTGTGGATGTGATTTTTAAACCCAGGTAGTTGTAGTGTGACGTGTGTGTTATCTGGTTAGTGCCTAATGTAAATGTGTGTTGTGTTCCCTGTGATCTGGGTCTTTTCTGAAAGATCATAATGTTAGTTTTGTTAAGGTTTACTGTCAGGGCCCAGGTCTGACAGTATTGTTCTAGCAGATTCAGGTTCTGTTGTAAGCCGTGTTCAGTGGGAGACAACAGAAGCAGATCATCTGCATAGAGCAGACATTTGATTTGTGAGTCGTGTAGGGTGAGACCAGGGGCTGATGATCGCTCCAGACTGGTTGCCAGTTCATTGATATAAATGTTAAACAATGTTGGGCTTAAACAGCAACCCTGTCTCACGCCACGCTCCTGGGAAAGATATCTTGTACGTTTTGTGCAGATTTTTTATGCGCATTTACTTTTCGGTTATGCGTTGATTTGATAAGGTCATAGGTTTTACCGCCAATGCCACTTTCAATAAGTTTGTGAAATAGCCCTTGGTGCCAAATTGAATCAAATGCTTTTTTAAAGTCAATAAAGCATGCGTATATTTTACCTTTATCTTGGTTAACATGTTTTTCAATTAAAGTGTGTAATGTGTAGATGTGATCTGATGTGCGGTAATTTGGTAAAAATCCTATTTGGCTTTGGCTTAGAACATTATGTGTGGTGATGAAGTCTAAGATTCGGGCGTTTATTAAACTACAGAATAATTTTCCCAGGTTGCTGCTCACACAAATGCCTCTGTAGTTGTTAGGATCGTATTTATCTCCATTTTTAAATATGGGTGTTATCAAGCCATGATTCCAGATGTCAGGGAAGTGACCGACACTCAGAACCACATTGAATAGTTTTAAAATGGCTAGTTGAAAGTTAGTGCTTGTATTTTTTATCATTTCGTTTAATATACCATCAGGTCCAGATGCTTTTTTGGGTTCAAGCTTTTTTATTTTTTCTTTAAGTTCTTTTTCAGTTAATGGGAAGTCTAATGGGTTTTGGTTATCTTTTATTGCCAATTCTAGTTTTTCCAGTTGTTCAGTTATTTGATTTTGCTTACAGTTTGTGTCTGTCTGTACTCTATTAAACAATGTTTGGAAATGATTTTCCCATATTTCTCCATTTTGAATGGCCAATTCTTCATGATCAGTTTTTTTCAAATTGTTCCAGTTATCCCAAAATTGGTTTGTGTTTAGTGACTTCTCAATTATTGTTAGCTGTTTTTGGGTGTATTGTGCTTTTTTGGTTCTGAGTGTATGTTTGTATTGTTTTAGTGTTTCACAGTAAAGAAGACGTATCTCTGTATTATTTGGATCTCTGTGTTTCTGACTTGACAGTGTTCTTAGATTTTTGCGAATAGTTTGGCAGTCCTGATCGAACCAATTTTTGTCATTTTCGGGTATCTGTTTTTTTCCGTTTTTTGTTTTCAGTTTTGATTGTTTTGCTGATTTTTCAAATATGTAATTTATATCTTTTACAGCTAGGTTGACGCCTTCTTTAGTGTGAGTGTATGTGTTATTTAGGAAGTTATCTAGCGCTTTGTATTTTGGACTGCTAAGTGCTTTTTGATATTCTTCTGCACTGTTTTCAGCCCATCTGTATGGTTTTCTGATGTTATACAGCTTACTGGGCTCTGTGTTAATGTTATTTTCTGTCTTTTTGAGATATACAGTAATTTGACTGTGATCAGACAGAGGGGTTAGTTCTCTAACAGTGAATGATCTGAGAGATGAAGTGTCTATATCTGTTATCATGTGTCGAAGCTTGGGTCTGTACATCATCAACGGTAGGCTACGAGGAGACACTTTAGGGAGATTCACTTTTTGCTCACCTCTTGGGAATAGTACAGTAGATTTACTGATTTACTGTAGATTTACTGTACTATTCCCAAGAGGTGAGCAAAAAGTGAATCTCCCTAAAGTGTCTCCTCGTAGCCTACCGTTGATGATGTACAGACCCAAGCTTCGACACAGCTGCAGGAGATCTTTCCCATTCTTATTTACAATGTGGTCATGGTTATTGCTGTGAATGTGGGAGAATGTGTTATTTATACACATCAGTTTACTGTTTATATATTTACTCCCTTGTGTGTCTGTGAAGTCCGGCTGTAATCCTGTTCTTGCGTTCAGGTCTCCGCAGATGAGTACGTTTCCCTGGGCCTGGAAGTGACTCGTCTCTTTCTCTAATGTGGAGAACGTATCTTCACTGTAGTACGGCGACTCTGATGGTGGGATGTATATGGCACACAGGAATGTGTCTTTTCTGGACGAGAGTAGTTCTTTGTGTATTTTAAGCCAGATGTAGTATTTGCTGTGTCTTACGGTGCTGATGTGGTTGTGGAGTTTACATTTATACCAGATTATTTGTCCTCCAGAGTCTCTGCCCTGTCGGACTGTGCTGAGTTTTTGTGATGGTAGGATGATTTCTCTGTAGTTGGGTGGGCAGTGGGTGATGGTGTCTGTCCTGCTCCATGTCTCCTGTAGAATTATGATGTCCATTTCCTTAATGCTCTTCTGGAAATCTGTGTTTGTGCTCTTCAGGCCAAAGGCCGTTGAGTTCAAGCCTTGGATATTCCACACTGATATTGACAGAGTCATGTGTGAGATCAAGGTGTAGAGTTCTTGCTTTCAAAAGTAGAGGTAATTATTTTCTAATTTACTATATATGGATTTTAAGGGGTTTGTTTGTGTTGTGTTTTTTGGCCGATGTCATGCTGTCAGCTGAAGACTGATGTAGTTTAGCAGCTGTCTGATTTCCCTCATCTCCAGTGTCTTTGCCTGGCCTTTGAGGGTCTGGGCGTAGCTCCTGGGGTGTTGGAGCGGGGCTGAGTTTGTTGTGTTGTCAGCAGTAGGTGGATAAGTTGAGGAAGTTTCTATGGGTTGTGGTGTCTTACTTGTTATGCTTCTCAGCCTTGGGTTCTGTTTTTCTGTTGGTGAAGGTCTCCTATGGTGGTCTGGTGCGGTTCGGGGTTTTTGCTGGTGATCTGGTGATGGCAGAGGTCTGCGGCTGTGGACTGCTTTATGGTGTGTTCTGAGATGTTGTTGGTGCGGGGTGAGGGTCCCCAGTATTGTCCAGTCAGGGGTGGTGGCCGTTCTCTGTGGTGAGACTGTTGGTGTCTGAAGGAGGTTGAGGTGTTTTGTCTGCCCCATGCTGTGTCTTTCAGTGATTTTGCAAAGACGTTGATTTTTTCTTTTCTTATGTGGACATGGTCATACAGGTCTCTTATTGTGATGGTGGGGTGATGAGCCAGGTGCACGTTGGGCAGGCGTGCACATCCTTTAGAGATGTCAGCGTTGACTCTCTGGATGGTGTCTGGGTGGATGTCTCTGCGGGGTAGGAGGGTTGATATGGTGATCTTTGTGTTGGGGTAGATTTCTGTGGCCTTCTCTGCTGCCCTGCAGATCAGCTCGCCAACTCTCTCCTGCTTGCTTCTCAGGTCATTTGTGCCTGTGTGTATGATGATGTGTGAGGGTTTGCCGAAGCTCGAGTTAGTAAGTATCCTGACAGCATCATCTGTTTTTGGACACCAGAGTTTTGTTATTTTCCTGCCTGGAAACAGTTTTTCTCCTTGCAGGAACTTCCCATTTGAGTCCATGAGGATTGCAATGTCTGTCTCTGTATTCACAGACAGTTTTCCATCAGGGGTTGTGGTTGTTGCTGTTTTCTGGTGCTTTTCCTCTGAGTTGCTGGGAGTTGCAGGTGTTTCTGCTTCTCTCTGGCTGTTGTTGGACTGTGATGGTTTGGTGAGTGTTGCAGGTCTGCTGGAGTTTGACTGTGTAGGTGAGGGGGAGGGTGGGGTGTTTGGAGGGGTGCAGAGATGCCTCATCTGTGTTGTGAGTGTCTCTATCTGTGTGTCCCTTTGAAGTAATTCAACTTTGAAACCTGTGAGTTCTCTCATCATGTTTTCTTTTATTTCTGAAAGTTCCTTCCTCATTATGTCTTTGAGTTCTCTGAGGTCTCTTTTGGTTGTTTCTTTGTCTTGTGTTAGTGTGTCCATTTCTCCCTTTAGCTCCTGGATTGATGTTTTCATCTGATTTCTTATCTGGTCCAACTGGTCTCTGAGTTGTTCAAAGTCCTTAGTGGTCTGGGCATGAACATGCTCGCACAGTTCCACTATTTCCACTTCCAGCAGTGCTAGACTGTGCTGCAGTTGGGAAACTGTGTTGTGTATTCCTGGGCTTGGGGGAAGGATGATGCTTTCTGTGTTTTCTGGGGTGGTTCTGTTTTCTGTACTGTCATGAGGGGAGGTCTCATTCAGTTTTGCCTCTGGTGTGTTTGTAGGGTTATTTTTGCTGGGGTTTGTTTTCTCTCTCTCCACCTCTTCTTTTAGAAACTGAAAAGTTTGTTCCATTTGTATAAGGGCAGCATTGTTTCCTTGTATCATTACAGTCCCATTTTGATAGAGGTTGACTGTCAGGTGCCTGTTCTCTGGGTCTTTATCTGGGTCTTCATAGATACACAGTTGTCTGCCTTTGCAGATTCCATGTTTGGTGTGATATTGAAAGGTTCTGCAGAAAGCTGTGTGCCAGACAGTTGTGCGCTCTGTGTAGAAGAGCAGGTTGGTGGTGATGGTTTTACCCTTACTGTATGAAGTGTCTTTAAAAAGTATCTCTGGGTTTTCCTTTTGTGTTTTTAGTTTGTGTTGTTGTCTGCTCTTCTCAGACTGGATGTCTGGGGGGTAGTCAAAGGTGTGAGCTCCTGTCCCCATTGCTGATGTTGCCATGATGGTACAGTTCACAGGTCTTTGATATTGATTGTGATAGCTCAGTTAATCCAATCAGTAGGTGTAAATGCCAGTGGTCAGCTGCTATTGTTATTTTAAGTTAATGTAGTTCCAGGGTTTTGGGTGTTGGGGTAATTTTGGTTAGATGAATTTGTAAAGATTGTATATATGAAGAAAAAAATGTTTTAATGTATTTCTTGGTTTTTCCAGATATTTTCCTTTTACGCTATTCTTCTTTACACTTGTTTATGGAGATCTTTTAAATGAGTGGTTCTTATTGGCTTACCTCCATCAAAGGTTAAAGTTAAAGTTTCTTCTTTGTTTCCTGGTTTGGTTTGTCCTTTCCTTGTTGTTTTCTCCTTGTTGTTTGTAGAGAAACTTATTTTAGTTAAATCCTTTGTATTAAATGAAACATAAATCCATGTTGAAAGTGGCTGTTTGTGTTCCAGTTGTAATTTCTTCTGATGTCCTCTTGTAGAATCTCACTCCAGTTCTGTGTTAGTCTGTGTAGTTTTGATAGTTTTCCTTGTTCTCCAGGTTATTTTGCCTAATTTTTAAATAACTTTTATCTTTTTAAAGTGAACTTGTGTTCACAATTACATTTCTATTTAATTTTTTATATTTTCTTTTGATTTACCTCATTTTAAAAGCAAGAAACTGAGTAAAATTCAGGAGCTCATGTTGTGCATGACCTCTCTCTGTGACTCTCTCTCTCTCTCTCTCTCGACTTTTTTCTCTCTCTCTCTCTCGACTTTTCTCTCTCTCTCTCTCTCGACTTTTCTCTCTCTCTCTCTCGACTTTTCTCTCTCTCTCTCTCTCGACTTTTCTCTCTCTCTCTCTCGACTTTTCTCTCTCTCGACTTTTCTCTCTCTCTCTCTCTCGACTTTTCTCTCTCTCTCTCTCTCTCTCGACTTTTCTCTCTCTCTCTCTCGACTTTTCTCTCTCTCGACTTTTCTCTCTCTCTCTCTCGACTTTTCTCTCTCTCCCTCTACTGTACTTTTCTTCTTATTGAAGTAATGCGGTTTTTAATTAAATATTTGACTGCCTTCCAGTCTCGATTTCCTAAAACTTGAACTTCTGCATCAATGCAACGTTGACAGTCCATTTTCCCTGGAACTTGGTTCCTCACAATGAATTTTCTTAGGTGCCTTTCAACTGCAGCACATTCATCTGCAATCCAGCTTCTTTTGACAGCAGGTTGTTTGCCTAAGTACACATAAAAAAAGAAAGAAATCTGAAACACTATTGGATACTATATCTATCTATATATCTTTCTCTCTCTATATATATAAAATATATATATATAGGATATATGTGGAGGAACATAAAGAGAAGATCTAAATAGTAGAAAAATGTAGATGAAAAATATGAGATATTGACTATGATTTTTACAGTCCATCTCATTTTCCTAATGTCATGTACTGATCAACATGGCAGTATGACATGGATGGAAATATGCATATGGAAATAATATATGCAGATGAAGATATTTGGTGCAGGTTCTCGTGTATGTATCATTTTACAGATGAGAAATATTGTTAGTTTGAGGGGATTGGGGAACCACATTACAACCAAAAAAATCGGATTAAAAATGGCCAAACCGATTGAAGTCGGATTGTAAGGGGTGGTTTATGCCGTTTGTAATCCGCTTGATATGACGCGACACTTGATCAGATTGAAAAACGAACTAGAAAGGACTGCACATTCGCAGATGTAACGCACAGACGTCAGGACGTATTAACGCACCTGTTGTTAAAGTAAAGATGGCGAGTGGGAAACAGAATTGGTCTGCAACAGAAACCACTTTGTTGCTTAATATTTTAAAAGAACAAAAAAATAGTTGAAGCTTCGATCCCACATCCACAGACTTCTTGTTTTTGGCGACGGAAGAGGCATTTTTAAAGTCTTATAAATCAAGGCATCACGGCACACAAAGCTTCATGTTCGCGTCTCCTTCTCATTAGCATACCAAACAGTAAAATATCAAGTCTATTTTTTAAAATGTAAAAAAGTGTCACGAGAAAGGATAAATGTAGCAGCATCCTGAAAAATACATTCATGGGCAGTGCGCATGTCAAACGATTTAATCCAACTGTGACATATAAACACACACTACAATCAATCACTTTATCTATTGTTCATGTAAACACTACATTCAGATTACACAATCTGAATGAACTCAATCCAATGTGTCCATGTAAACGTAGCTAATGACAATGAAGTACCTGAATGCTATATTTGCGCTAAGTGAATTGAAGCAAGTGAAATTTCAGAGTACTGATGGGTTCCTGCTTTGACAACCTGTATTGTAAAATGCGCTATATAAATAAAGGTGACTTGACTTCCTATAACCATTTACATCCCTACATTACGGTTGTGACCTTAATGCTTTTTCTCCTGACTGCAAGGACTGTGCCCTAAAATGAGAATAAAACTACTATATAGATCCTTGGTAAATGCTCGACACACAGACATTGAGAAATATCTGGTTAACACTTTCTATGAAGCCCATATTTATAATACATTATAAGGGTTTTCTTACGGCATAATAATTAATGCATAATGCATTATAAAAAGCCTTATAATATGTTGCATCATCTTATGACTATTCATAATACATTAAAACTGTTCTTATAATACTTATTTGTGGTTATAGATTTTAAGAGTATGATAATTTATAATACACAATGAACATGTTGCATCCACTTAAGTTACAATGGATTATATTTCTCATAGTTATAATGTATTATAAGTCTCACATCCTGCCATTTTTCTTATGCTACTTTACTTAAAGCCATCAACGACCACTTGTAAGTATGGTAATAATAATAATAATAATAATAATAAATAATAAATATATTTTTTTCCTCAAACAGCCATAAGATCAGATATCAGATCAGATGAATGTGTAATGAGACACATTTGCTTTGAAAACCTATTTTTATTGTAATTTTGTATTGTAAGTTTAATTATTTTGATGGTACCCTTTAAACAGCTGTTGATAAGTAACTCTGCAACTACATGTCAACTAGCAGTCTTTGGAGTATTTGTATAGCATGCCTGTTAAATATTAGCCAACACATTTTGATGGTTCCTGACTATAAGTAACTTTGCAAGTACGTCAACATTCTGCCTACCCTAACCTTAACATAAGCTTTGCTAACTCTAGTGAGAGATAGTTGACATGTAGTTGCAAAGTTTCTTATAGTCAATAGACTAAGGGGAGCATCAAAACCAAATGTAACCTAACATATAAACACTGCATTTTTTCAGTTGAAATGATTAAATAGCTCACATCAAAATTAATATTAGCCTCACAGGGAACACTCAAATAACACTCCACACCTAACCACTTACAAGATGTAGAAAGATAATGTGCAGCTCTTAAATAAACAATGTCAAGATATATAGTCCACTATAAATGTAAAAGTAGATTAATATAGTGTTCATTGTGTGTTATAAGTAATCAGAATTTTAAAAGTCATAATCACAAATGCATAAGCATTATAATATATTATAATTGTTGTTATGATTATTTATAAGATGATATAACATATTATAAGGATTTTTATAATGCATTATACATTGATTATAATGCCTTAATAACAGCCATATAATGTATTATAAATATGGGCTTCATAGAAAGTGTTACCAATATCTGTATAGAAAGCTTGAATTGTCTACTTTTAAATTAAGTCAGTCATGTCGAAAATAAATATTCTCTGATAAAGTAATCCATGTGAAACCAATGCAAGGTACGTTATTCATATGATAATCATTCACATGAGATGCGAACATGTAAATGCCCATAACCTCTGTGCACAAAGCGTGAAGATTCATCTACTTTTCGTTTTTGGAAGACACGCTGCAAGGAATAAGCTGAAATTTACATCAGAAGAACAGCGCGATCCAACACCGCTTTATTCAGCGGAGGAGATCATTTCTGTCAAGTAAGTAATGTATTTTTGCTTATATTATTTAGCATGTTTTTATATGCATTTATAACCAAACAGAAATGTATGAAATCGAGTAAGACATGTTGAAACTAATGGGATGAATATAGCCTATTTAGACAACTTTTCTTTGCATCTAAATATCCTACAATGATGTGAATTTTATACTCTACAATATGAGATATATGATATGATTTAAAAACAACATGTTCACCCTGTAGTGTGAAGAGTGTTAAAGTCTAAGAATGTTTAGATCTCCTAATAATCCGCATTCGTTGAATTGGCTCCATCACTCCCTTTCTACTCTCCACTTGTAGGTGGAGTGTGGTGAGCGCACTGGCGCCTTTGTACTGTGGCTGCCATCGCATCATCCAAGTGGATGCTATACACTGGTGGTGGTTGAGGAGAGACCCCCTCATACGATTGTGAAGTGCTTTGGGTGTACAGCAATACATAACAAAAGCGATATATAAATCCCTCCATTCATTCATTCTGTTTTTACTGATCTAATGCCCAGGCTGCCAGGACAATTGCAAAGGGCCACAAATACAAATGGACAAATGTCAGCATCAGCAAGCTGTACAACTACACTTGATGGAAATTTGTCCATTTGTATTTGTTTTTTCTTCAGTGGAAGCAGGAAACACTTTGGAAATACCAGGTATAGTTCACTTATTGTGACAGTTCTGTTCAGATCAGTGTGCTCAACAATGTCTTTGACCTTCATTATGTATATTTTGATTATAATGTGCACTGTATTGTAAATAAAGCACTAAAAGAAAACACACAATTCTCTTAATCTGCTCACATTCTTTCTCTCAGGTGTGAATCATTAAATATCCATGGTCATTGTCACTCCCTCACATATGGCCTTTCTACCACAAACATGTCTTATAAAAGTTAAATCAATATATTGTTTTCTGTGAATGAGTGGGCAGGATGATTTTCACATTTTGTAGCAAAAACTCCAGTCTATCACATGCATTAGTCAAAAATCTTGTGAACATTTTTTTGTATTTTTTTCTTGCGACAAAATTTGTTTACTAGCCAAACATAAACCTAAAATACAAACATGTGTGTTCATGTTGCTCATATATTAATTAAACTCAGTTTGCGCTAAGCTCACCTCTCTTTTTGGCCGACTTTGTTTGCTGCTGCAAATATTCGGTGGAAGTAGGTTCTTCAATGGACGTCACACTGTCCTCAGCTTCTGGAATAAATTCATCTGAGTGCAAGAAAAAAATTTATTGAAAAAGGCAAATAAAAAATAAATTAGCTGCAAGCAACACTGACAAGCCAACACTGGCTCGGTACTTGTACTCTGCACAGTGACGAAGTTGAATCTAATCTAATCAGTTAGGATTAATTTAAATGAGGTCATTAAAAAAAAAAAAATTCATACAAACATACCTTCTTCTTGAGAGCACCCATCCATGTCCATGTCAACAGTCTCTAAAATGATAAGTAATAGAATATGAATGAGTTGGAAATCTGAAACTGATCAACCTAACAAGAGTAGGCAAAAATACTACATAAATAGCTGAACAGGCTGTTTAAAGTTATGGTCAATTATAACTATAAAACCTGCTCTCCCCATCAGTATGTTAAGGTCAAATGCTTTTACTCTGTCCTATTCAATTCCATTTTACTACTTCTACTACTCAATTCAATTTTACTACTCTATTCAAATGCTATATACTTCTCTAAAAGAGAATGATTTACAGATGGACAATGTTGTCTTTTTTTTTTTAAGGAAACTCTTAAAGGCTTAATACCAGTCACATCAAGCTGAATTTCATCCAGATTCTTCCCTTTGTACTCTCCTAGCCGACCCTTTTCCAAAGCTAAAAGTACTTTGCTAATTTTAGCCAGCTGGAGGGTGCCTTCTGGAAGACGGTAGTGCTTTCTGTGGACCTCGATGTTGTGGCCAAGTGGTCGAGTTCTGTTGTTTTCAGATTTAAAACAGTCGAGAGAGTAGCAATGTGTTTCCTTAGTTTTGTTGAAGTTAGCGCTTTGGGATGTTTGATGTCATCACATTCGTTTACAAACTGCCTAATGCAATCAGAACCCCTCAAGTAATGGACAGAGTGCGGTAATGCAAACAAGTAGCCGTTCTCTTTCAGCACTCCACATTCTTCTCGCTTCTCAGTCAAAGCATCAAGTGATTCCCTCATGACTGGAGTAAGGAGAACAGGGACTTTCCTTCCTCTCTTTCCTACTATGGCAATCCGGACAAAATGTTTGCAAAGCTTCTGCTCGAGCGCTGTAAGGGCTAGGTTCACATCTTCATGAGTTTCTGATGTGTCCTTTGACAAGTACACAGACAAGGGCATTCGGGATACTTCTCCTGCTCTACGACGGTTGAAGAGGATAACTTGTGCCAGGGTCAATTTAGCAAGGTCCTTCCAGTTTAAGGGAGAAGGCTCTTCTTGCAGGGCATTAAGTTGTTTCTGCTGTTTCTCAGACAAATAGCAATGAAGTTTTTGGACATCCTGTGTGAATGGCAGAACCTGAGGAGAATTCCACTTGGTCTGATTAAGCTGAGTTAGTGCTTGACTCGCAATGTCAAATTTCCAACTTTCTTGGTATAGCAGTGCAAATTCCTCCGCATCTTTGGCAGTCTGTTGATCTTTTATCTTCAATCCTTCAGACTTGATAAACATGGCTAAAGCATGCAAACCATGCCCAACTTTGCGAGCAAGAGATGGATGTTGATATTTGCCAGTTTTGTCATTGAATCCAGCGAGGCATCTTGCAGCTCTGACAACATGACTGTACCTTTCAGGTTTAATGAGTTCTTTGATGGTCTTCACATGCGTCAACTTTTTTGCTTCCAGGACCAGCCTGCCAAGCTCTCTCAGTTTTTGTCGAATATATTGGTGTTGGCTGATTACATGCTCATTCTTGTTGAACAGTCTGAAACCATACTCAAGAATGCAGCGGTCTTCCTTAATTGCAACTGCGACCTCATCTTGATTCATTTCACTTAAGAACTTCCAGTATGCATCGCTAAATCCAGTTGGAGCAGGTTCAGCAAAAGCACACAACGCTTGAACTCTTGTTTTACCTCGTTTGGATGTCTTGCCCTGAGGCTTGAAATTGCAGACCTGAAAATGTCGCCACATCACTCTTTTTCTGAACAATCCGTAGCAGTAAACACAGTGCATAAATTCTTGTCCTTCAGTTTCTTTCTTTGGTTGCTTCCATGGGATGAGTTTGCCTTTGCGGCTCTCCAAAACTTCAATGTTATGCTCAAAGTTCCCTTGTTTGGATATAATCTAACTGCAGTCTCCTTTCTTTCGAGTTCTTCGGCAAACTTAATGCCTTTGCAACCTCAACCACATCGCTGTGTCTACGCGACAAGTGTCTTGACATTTTCTGAACTACTTGGCCACAATACAAGCAGTGATGTTTCTTGTTATATCTTCTAGAACCATCCTCCTTTTTTAAAACTGGATTAACATAGACAGATGGCTCTTCTTCAAGTGGAACTGAAACACTCATCTACTTGTTACTATATGTTCGCACTGTTTTCTCTCTGCTTCTTTCATCTCTGCTATTGGGAAATCTTTGCACAGAGTCTTGACTAATTTCAAATCTTCTGCTCTGACTGGACTCAAATCGGCTCTGACCTGAAGACTCGCACCTGCTCTGACTGGACGACTCAAATTGGCTCTGACTTGTAGACTTGCTTCTGCTCCGACTAATAGATGACTTTGGTTTATTTTCCAGAGATAACTCTAAGCTGCAGTCACTGTCATTGCTTTCCCCTGTGCTTTCCTCCCTGGGATCTGGACTATACTCATCTTCGCTATCGTCACATGTGTCATCTGATTCTACAAGACTCCTTTGAATCTTTAAAAAAGAAAAAAGAAAGTTCACAGGATTAGTCCAAAATGAAGGGGGAAAAAAAAGGATAAATTCAAATTTACTCACCTTCAACACAGATGTATATGACTATTGTAGACAGCAGTAAAACACATTCAGGGTTTAAGTCATTCAGGCAAGATAAGTCCTTATTATTTTAACGAGTGATCTGATGAGTTTGATATCTCTATGTAATGAAAGATAGTTTATGACTGACAAACATACAAGTGTGCATGTGTGATCATTTATGTGCATTAGTGATCCTTCATAACATGACAGAAATAAATACAGATCACTCTTTTTGACCAGCAGTTATGCACTACTTTTAGAAAATTCTTTAATAGGTTTATAATGTTTATATATTGTTTATTACAAAAACAGAGCATTTAGTTTCAATTGGGTCAGCATGGATTACCATTAGCCAGCCTGAATGACATACAAGTCTTAAAACTGTTGATTGCCATCAATTTCCATTCAATGTGTCTCTTAACATCTAAAAGTTCATTTTCTGAATTGTACTCATGAGCAATGAAAGTCATGCACATATGGAAAGGGACAGAGTTATTTGAGAGGTTTTTGTTTTATATACTTTAGTATGATGAACTGCCTACTGCATGTTGGGATGACATGCATTCTGTAAGGAAGCTATGTAAAATGAGTTTTTATACAAGCAGATGAAATTAGAAATTAAAAATTAACTAGTAATTAAAAGTTAGACCAAGAGACTAAAATCATTGACAAAAGTGTGCCAGATACAGAGAAAAGCATAAGGCACACCCCTTTCAATATTATTTTGAGAAACAATTGACTGGCATCATGTTGATGGATGAGAAATCTAAATTTGCTGTTAGTATAGTTTGACTATAAAAGGTATTTGAAGCTCGAGTCTCTGGAGACCTTACAGGGCACTACAGTGCCTCTACCATTTCAGTTGCATTCGCAACAGAAAACTACTGCATCGACTGTAAAATATTTAGGAGCACCAGTGCGACTGACACGATCAGCATAATTGTGTTTGCGCTGAGGGGAGCTTCAAAGACCCCAATGCCTACATATTACATACAAAAGCTGGAGTTTGGGTAGCATCAACCATTAACTGACAAAGCATAAAAAATTAGGCTTACAGGATGGCAACAGCTTCTCTTTGGCCTTTGTGGAGCCATTTTCGACTTAGAAGTGGCAATCTCCTCTGAGCGGTCATCACGTGAAACAGAAAAATCTGGTACCTTATCCATCTGCAAAAAGGGAGTTAGGTCATGGTATGATTGTTCACATTCTATCAAAATCATTTACAGCAGAAATATTTGGGTAAAAAATGGACTGTCAAATAGTTGGTAGTGTCAGAGGCATACCAAAATGCTTTTTGTCCTTCTCAGCTTTGGAACAACTTCATTGTCTGATTGCGAACTGGAATCCTCAACAGTTTCATCTACTACACTCTCACTTGAGTCAAACAGAGGGTCAGAATAATCAGGTACTCCATCTGATAGGTTTACTCAAATGCTACTATCAATAAAGACAACAATCAGACCAAGACTGGTGTATAATACTCGCGAGGGAGAGAGCAGTCTCACTGATCCAAAGATCATCAGCGCCTCTCTCTCGCCTTCCTCTCTCCTCGCAGCCTTTTTATTGTGGTTAGTAACATCCATATAAGGAAATATAAACACATAGATCCTGAAGAACTTTTGACCTCGATATACAGATCATGAGACACATGCTGAAGTGAGAAAGCAGAACATGTCTTAAATCATAGGCCTCGCTAAGGGTCCGGCCATGCCAGGAAAGGAAACGTACAGAAATATAAAGAATAAAAGATAAATCATTGACTAAATATTTATGCTATAGTACTTTCTCATACATTAAGAACAAATACATAAATCCTAACATTTCCCTCCTGTTTATCATTTATTCTTTCAAGTTTAATCAGAATTATACCTTTACCTGTTGGTACTTTCAGTATAATTCGTCATCAAGAAATAACTTCATGATAAACTTCTTTATATGACATCATCTTTACCATTACTGTCCGTTTCTTTATCTTCCATAACGAGGGTTTCATATAATTCATCATCAGTTTGATTATTTTCCAAAGTAATCATATACACTCTAGCAAGCATAGAATTTACCATTCTTTTGATCATTGCTGTAATACATGGAATCACACATGTCATACATAAGCAAAATAAAATCAATACTGCAAATATTGGTACGAGTATTTTGAGAAGCACATGCCACCACTGTCCTCCAAACAACCATTGCAGAAGTCCATTTGTTGGTCTCGTAAGGCAGTTAAATTGGTTATAGCTTGATCTATAACATGTCCATCTTCATCATTCTCAGGAATAAAAGTACAACAAGTTGTTCCTACCACAGTACAAACTCCTCCGAGCGAAGCAGTCATCTGGTCCAGGACCATCTGGTCCTGCATCTCCATTAGTCGTAATGCGGTGAGTTCTTCTTTGATACCTTTTAGTGCTGCGATAGTCGTGTTGACAAAGCTTTCAAATCGATAAGTCACTGTTTCCACTCGAAGCATGAGTTTACCAACACCGACCTAAGGAAAAAGGGCTAGTGCTACTTTTTGTCCATCATTCCACAACTTGTGGTCCAGGGGGACATCTGAGCCCCAGATGGAGTCATGCTGCTTGAAGTTTTCTTGTCTTTTCCTGCGATGGTAGTTCTTGGCTGTGATGATGTAGGAGTGGTCAGCAGGTATCATTGGAGCACATCGTCCTTGCCATCCTGTGGGCAAGTTGGTCTATACGTTCAATCCACATAACCAGACGAAATTCGTCTGCGGAGTCGTTCCCATGGCATCTGGTACGGTGACATAAGCTGCACACTTAGCGTTTCCTTTGGCTTCAGATTCATTAAAATGTCCTGTTGCATTCTTGGTACAAGGTGAATATATAACACCACAATTATGATCTGGAGCTTTTCCTACTTCAGTGGTTTTGCTAAAGAACGGTGTCCAGCTCTCATAGCAGGTGAAATTGGTTCTGGGAGACACATGGACAGGTCCGTACAATTTTCTGTTGGTGTTCAGTTCCAGACCTAGAAAGTTCTGAAAAGTTATTACTGACGTGTCCACAGGTGCCGGCAACAGGTGGTTCAGCGTTGCATTCAGCGCTTCCGGAGAATAGGCTGACACCAGGCACTCTGGAAACAAATCAGACGGGTTTTCAACCCGCGGAATGCGGGTTGGTACTGGAAACCGGCATCTTCGAACACACGTAGCAGTTTGTGTGATTTCCACTGTTGGCGAGAAACTTTGCATATCTGTGCCACAAGTTAATATCATAGGTGTTCTTATACTTCTCTTCAAAAAGCGTATTCAGATCAAATCGTTTATTCGGTGTAGGATCTTTCTTCTCTTTCTTCTGTACTCCATTCTTCTTTTGCGGTTACACGTTCCCTGTGAGTGTGATGATCATCAGCAAGATGACGAGGTTCCCCGTTGCACCCCAATTAGATCTTGTTGTCCACATCGTTCTCACCCCTCCTCTTTTCCTGATTCCTAATAGAGTAGGGATCGTTGGTTTCTTCACTGACGTTGAGACGAACAGCCACTAAAAGACTGTCCCCCTTTGAAGTCAGCCTTCCCCACTACTCCGATGAATCACTCAGAGAAGGTTGGAGTTTGATATGGCTTTGATGAATCCACGAAGGTCAGTTCCGCAATCTTTACTGCTGTTGGGGTGGTTATCAGCACTTGATAGGGACCCTCCCACTTTGGGCTGGACCAGGTCTTCCGCTTTATGACCTTGATGAAGACGTAATCACCTGGTTTCACAGCTGTGTCCTGCAAAACAGAAGAAGAAGGAGATTTGGGCAGTATGTTTGCTTGTTTCACTTCCCTTTCGTTAAAAACCTTTTTCAAATAATCACTAAGAGTGTGCTCTTCGTCTGCTTCTTGAACTGTTGATGGAAAATCAGGTATTTGAAACTGTCGGCCATATATGATCTCAAAAGGTGTCAGGCCTTTAGGTGAAGGTGTTATTCTCATGTATAACTTTACCAGGTCTAAACATTCAGGCCATGGTCTCTTTGTTTCTTCCATGCATTTCTTCAATCTATTTTTAATTGTGCCATTAGTTCTTTCTACCAGCCCTGCACTCTGAGGGTGATAAGCACAGTGATGTTTCAATGTCATGACTAAATTCTCAGCCATCTTCTTGACAACTTCATTTACAAAATGAGGACCATTGTCACTGTATATCTTTTCAGGTACACCATGGTTTGGAACTATATTTTTACATATAGCTTTTGCTACCGTTATTGCATCTGCTTTTGCTGAAGGCACAATTTCTACCCATCTTGAGAAAACATCTACTATCACCAGGCAATAACAATAGGGTCCACTCTGACTTAATTCTATAAAGTCCATACAAAGATGTTGAAATGGGTGTTGTGGTTCTGGAAAACGTCCTCTCTGTGGTCTCAGGTTTCCCTGTGCATTATGTCTTATACACACTCTACATGCTTTACAAAAATTTTTGAGTAAGAATTGAAACCATAGGCTTTAAAGTATTTCTCTATACTATTTACCATAATTGAAACCATAGGCTTTAAAGTATTTCTCTATACTATTTACCATCCCTCCTGTTGAGACATGGCATGGCCCATGGCTCAATATTGCTGCTGCTTTGAATAAAGCTTTGGGTAGAATAGGCTTATCCTCTACACACATCAAATCATCATTGTTTTTTACAGCACCTTGCGTTTTCCAGTATTCTTGTTCTTTTGGTGGTGCGGCATTTTGCATATCTCATTCCATTCTATGTGATCTGACAATGTCATGGCATTTCCATAAATGAAATCTAATAGTGGCTGTGTCTTTTGAGCATAGCTAGGGATCCAAGCTCTGCAATAATTACACAATCCTAAAAATGACATCATGTGTCTTTTTGTTACAGGTTTTGGTACGGCTAAAATAGCCTGCTTTCTTTGTGCTTGTATAAATTTCCCTTCGGATGTAAGTCTGTGCCCTAAGTATTGAACTTCTCTTTTTACCCACTGCAGTTTCTGTTTCTTGACTTTATTTCCTGTTTTTGCTAGATACTGCAGCAAAGCTATAGAATCAATTCTGCATTGTTCTTCAGTGTCAGAGGCCACTAAAATGTCATCTACATATATAAGTATTTGACTTTCCATTGGAGGATTAAATGCTGCTAAACAATTACTAATTGCTTGTGAATAAATCGTTGGACTCTCACAATAACCTTGGGGTAACCTATTGTACGTATATGACTTTCCCTGAAAGGTAAAGGCAAACCAAAACTGTGAATCTGGATGTATGGGAATGGAGAAAAATGCATTGCTAATGTCTACTACAGTGAACACTTTACATGTTGGTTTTAACTGATTCAATAGCGTATGTGGATCTGGGACCAGGGGGTTACGAGATCGTACTGCCTCATTCACTGCTCTCAAATCCTGCACCATTCGCCATTCATTTGTGTTTGCTTTCCTTACAGGAAATATTGGTGTGTTACAGGGGGAATCATTACAAACTCTAATAACTTTAGCTCTGAGTAAATCTTGAATCACTGGGGTTATGCCTCTTACAGCGTCCTCTTTAAGTGGGTATTGTTTAATTCTAGGCCTCCAATCTGACTTTGGGGTGATAACTACTGGCTGTGCAGTGGTCAATCTGTCTACATCTGTAACATCTTTCGTCCACAAAGTGGGCGGCAGAGAATCTAAATCTTCCTCATCTCTTGACAAAAGTGTTAATCACATTTGAGTTTGTTCATTTTGTTCTTGATGAACAGCAGGATTTGCAAGGAAATCTCCTGTTATTTTACTTCTATATATTTGGAGACTATGACTGTAACACTGGCCTTCCTGTCCTGTGGGGGCCCAATCTTTGACTTGTTTAGCTTTCTGTGCTATTTCCCCTAAGTCAGCTCATGACATCGTTCCTGACTTAGCTATTGATATATGGGGTATGACAGGCATACTATAAACCTCTTGTGCCTCAGGTGTGAGCTCAGCTTGAGCGACTGCAACTGAGACACAATCACTGTACACATACTTTACTTTCACTGGCTGAGTTCTCAGTTCTTCCAACTCCCTTAAGTATGTCAAATCAATTGCACTGTAACAGTCATATCTCATGGTCACATGCAAATCAAATGTGGTCATTATATTCTCTGGGTTGCTCAAGTATGTTAAAGCTCTCTGTTTAAAATCATCTGGCTTCCCTATGTCAGGTTTTAGATCAAGGGTGTAGTAGTAGTCTAATAAATTCTCTTCAGGACTGTCTACATGAGCCACAACTGGAATGTATGTTGCTTTCATGCCTCCCTTGACAGGTACTAAACTTATTCCAAGTCTGGACATTAATTCTCTTCCTAAGAGATTAACTGGACATCTGGGAGATATAACTGCGTCAGCATAAAGGTCTTTGTTCTGTACTAAATCCCTAATATGTAATGTTTTGGAAATGAACTTTCTCTCTATCTGTCCATCTGCAGATTTTACTAGTATGGTTTGGCCTGAAGGGATAAGATGTGGTACATACTCTTTCAGCACAGTTCTACATGCTCCTGAATCACATAAAAATCGCACCATTACACCATTCACTTGTAGTTCTATTTCTGGTTGTTCTTCAAAAATCCCCATAGTCTGTATGGCTGCTGCACAGTCTACTATGGGTTCATCTAGTCAATCTGTTTCGTAACCTGGGTTTATAGGGGGAGGGGGACGAAACTCTCTATGTCCCTCTCTTCCGTTTTTTAGTTTCTGAAGGGGGGGGGATAGAACTCCCCATGTCTCACTTTTCCATTTTTCTGACAGTTTCTCATCTTATTATACTTTATTCTCAATTCACTGTCTCTTTACTTTTATTTATACTGCTTATACTGTTAAAAATATTTCACATCAACATATATTACTAACCACTTCTCATACGAGGATTATCCAATAATCACAAAAACCACTGCTCCTTAAAGCTATAGAGCAAATTTGTCTCTTCTCTTCTTATCAACCCTCACACACACACACACAGCCGCACATCTGTTTCTCTCAGACTCTCTTTTGTTTGCGCAAACACCTACCACACCTACTTTCTCACACACTCTTCTTTTCAACACATAAACAACACACTCAACCTTGAGCAACCTCTCACACACTTCTTATTGAGATCTGGAATCTTCTTTGTATTTCACAAAAACAATTGACTCATTTAACTTAGTTCAATTTGGAGAAGTTTACTGAAGTGCTCATACCACCACAGGCTCACCTTCAGGCATATCACACAAACCATTACTATAATAAAAGCAAATATGCTTACGTTATAATGGCGCGCCAGTTTGTGCGATAGCCTTCTTGTCAACCCATAGCAGATTCACCCTCCAACCTTTTTCCAATCACATTACACTCTGTCTGAGCAACCCGTCAGTTTTACTCACTCTTTCACTGCAACTTTCATTAACACAGGAGAAAAGCAGTATTGACAGGGATTTTCACCCCCTGCAATTTACTGTAATTTACTCCAGGACGGATTTCCTTATACTCACTTAACAATAAACACAGATCATACAAATACACAACTTAACATTTGTTGATACACTTTCTCTACACAACAAATAACCTAACGAGTTTGCACTCTGTCTCATCAGTTTGTTTTTCTGATGAAGGCAACCCTCGCCAGAACCAATGCCTTACTTCTTACAGGACTTTAGCCTAGGATTCTTCTCAGCGCTTCTTTTTTTTTTCTTCCCCTTTTAACTGCTGCCTTTATTTCTAATCTCTGCATTAGATTTTTACATTCTTCTACATTCAGCTTCCCTGTCCACTGATATTTCTTCCACTTGTTAACATACTTTACATTATCTTCTCCTAATTTTGCCATATATTTCACATCTCCTATCAATTCAGGCTGTTCTACACAACGGCCACAACAATTTCCCATAGCTATGTATTTAGTAATTATACTTCTAAATCAACTATACTTAATGATTAATGATAATATCTATGTAATACAAAAAATAAAAAATTAAAATTTTCAGAGGTCCAGTACACCTACTTCAGTCAGACCACAGATTTGTTGTCACCGTTAGGTTTCCTCTGTGCTGCTGATTCAGTGCCCTGAACATGACATTCACACACACACATACCATTCACACAACATTCACTGGTAAATTCTACTAGATTTACCCTTTTAGACTCTTCAAGGTCTAAAACAACTTTTAGTAAATTCTACAAGATTTACTTTCAGGCAAATTCTTCAAGATTTACCTACTTAGACTCTTCAAGGTCTAAAACAACTCTTAGTAAATTCTACAAGATTTACTTTCTAGCAAATTCTTCAAGATTTGCTCACCCAGTGCACACTCGTCTGATTCTTGTCCTGCTTCGAATTCCGTCAATCCGAGACCACCAGCCGGGAAACCTAAAGGCCGGCCTGGCGAGGGAATTTTCACCACCCAGGACTTTCGGCCAATTCCTATGGAATCCGCCATCGATGGGCTTTCAAGTGTCTCCCCACCGTTGATCTTCGGGTATGTTGGAATCCGGCTCGAAGGACCAAGATGATAGGTTTACTCAAATGCTACTATCAATAAAGACAACAATCAGACCAAGACTGGTGTATAATACTCGCGAGGGAGAGAGCAGTCTCACTGATCCAAAGATCATCAGCGCCTCTCTCTCACCTTCCTCTCTCCTCGCAGCCTTTTTATTGTGGTTAGTAACATCCATATAAGGAAATATAAACACATAGATCCTGAAGAACTTTTGACCTCGATATACAGATCATGAGACACATGCTGAAGTGAGAAAGCAGAACATGTCTTAAATCATAGGCCTCGCTAAGGGTCCGGCCATGCCAGGAAAGGAAACGTACAGAAATATAAAGAATAAAAGATAAATCATTGACTAAATATTTATGCTATAGTACTTTCTCATACATTAAGAACAAATACATAAATCCTAACACCATCCATCTGCCAAAAAGGGAGTTATTTTAATGTATGCTTATACATTTTTGCTTACACTATTAAAATCAGTCAGAGAGAAAGGATGTTTGAGCCATTTACAAAAACTTTACACGAGAATTTAAAGTACTGCATCTGAGGCATACCTGAATATTTTCATTCCTAGGCTTCTGTCGAACATCACAAGAGGGTGGAGAGGTAGGGTTGTCTTTATCCTCATCGGTCTCATCACTTTCAGAATAATTTACTAGGCCAAACCTTTCAGTAAACACCTAAATATAATTAAAATAAATATACATGGTAACTGTTAGCTCTTAATGTGTGTGTAAGCATGGTACTAATTTAGCACAAACACTTGGTCAAGCACCTAATAATAGCACACATTTTTCTACTTTGACATTAGAGTGATCGGCAATGTAAAGTGGAGTCAGTTCAGCTGCTTCAGGAGCTTTATTTCTATAGTGCTTTATACAATACAGTAGGGGTGTTGAAATTAGTCGTTGCATCGATGCATCATGATGCGGACGTGGACATTTCTGCATGGATGCAGTAATAGACCTTAATCGTGTCAGTCATGCGAGTTTAAAATGGCGGAAGGAGGCAAAACACAGACGCGAATATTAAAAAATGTAAATCTGGGCACATTTTGGTTTTTATAAATGAATTGGTAGGCACGACGAGCTGGACAAGACACATGCGGTGTGTAAAACCTGTCACGCTGAAATAAAAAATGTTGGGAATACGACGTTTACATGATAATCGTAATCGAATTGAATCGTGAAACCAGTGCCAATTCACACCCCTACAATACAGATTGTTTTAAAGCAGCTTTTCATTGATCAAAAGGGAAGAAAATATAATTCCATGATACAAACAGTTTAATCCTGCTGTAAAGCAGCTCTAAATAGAAAAGTGTCATTGTCTGACTGAAGTCAGTTCAATCTCAGTCCATTGAGAAGATAATCAATTGTTACATTTCAGTTTGTCAATCAGCTCATTTTAATTATCTTCAAATATTGACATTAAACAGACTTCAGCTGAACAGTGTTGATTCAGTTCTGCTTAAAAATGGTATAAATAATCAACATAAAGGAAAAAACAACTTTCAACAAACACCCAATTGCTGAAGTCTCATTTATGCATTATGAATCTGAAAGAAAACAGAGCCAAACAGCATTCCACAGATGCTAGAGAAAAAGTAATTGTAGAGACTTGGCCGGGCCAAATGTTGGATTTCTTTAAGGGATCATAAAGTTACAACCAACAACAAATTCCTATGGGGGGAGTCAACACCAGAACCCCTTTTGGCTCCAGAAAGTCTGGGTTAAGTGATGACCTGCCGGTTGTTACTTAACTCAGGAGGACAGTTATGGTACCTCTCTGGCCTTCCCCAGAGAGGGTAACCCCCCAGCTCAACTCCCTGAGATTCTCCAGGCCCCCTGGAGATTTGCAGAGAGGACTAGAGAAGTACATTCCAAACACCTCAAAGAGACTCTTTAGGATGAGCGGGACAAAACTGCCCAATTTGTATCTATATATATATATATATATATATATATCTATGTGTGTATTCCTCCATAATCACGTGATACCCTGCCATAGTTATTGCATGCATTTCAGTGTCATTGAAGTTTAACTTTTATGTCATGACAGATGAATGAATAACTATTGTTCTTACTTCACTTCTCTCTCGTGTGTGGTATCAAAATGATCCACAAATTATTTCCTAAATAATGATACACAGTACATAGTCATGGCGTGCATCATACTCAATTTGCAATAAGTTTATGTGTTCGGTGCAAACAGGACATAAAACTGCATTCTGTGTAAATCATTTGTCACAGAGAAGGACAAAGAGATTTCTCCCACGCAATCACGTCCTTTTGCCATTGGTCAAAAGACCTGACCGTGGCGTGACCGTTGTGCCTTTAAGACCACAATGCATCGAACAACCCTTTGCTCAGAAACTTGGAATCTCTCCAAAACTTCGTGGGACCTGCCCTTCTTCAGGACAGCTTTTTCCGCAATCTTACTTCGCAGACTTCGACACTTCTCGCTCAAACTTCGGCTCTCGAACGGACTTCAAGGAATCCACCGACACTCTCTCTTTCTCCGCAGCACCAGGATTCAACAGCAGCTTAAGCCACTGCCCCTTGGCTAACCAAGGTGAACTTTTTGTAGAGAAAAACCCGGTGGTTGTGTCCTGCTGATTTAATATGCCATTCTTTACTCTTTACTCTAATTTTTCTATGCTTTATCTTGTATGAATGTGAATGTGTTTGTGTTAGTTAATCCACATCATATCTCAGTAGCTTAGTTAATAAATATTCATTTGTATTCACTCATGATTGTCTCTGCTTAATGCTCATAACACATCCCTTAAACTGTGCGATACTGTTACCGGCTCCGTATGTATTACTGTATTGGGCATGGACCGTTGTTAATCAAGGCCAGAAGAATAACGCGTTTATTGTACCAGGTAATGCTACAAAATACATATAGTTAATAGTCTTTATCTGTAGGTATTTCCATTTGAGCCACAAGTAATTATAACCTGAAACTGAACCGTGTTTTAAATAACACTGTCTTAGTTTCACTATAACTAGTAGAGATGCTGGAGAGTGTTTAAATAACACCATCCCCACAGAATCACTACATAATAAAAATGCAGATTAGGGAAAAGGCACATAATAATGTTTAAGTGTTTTAATTTTCCAACTGGGAACAACTGGAATAGAAAGCAGAAGCCGCATTACACCATCCAAGGTCTAAAGTAGTTCAATGCTGAATGAGAAGCCACAAAGAGGCCAACAATCACTATTAAACAGCTGACTGGTCTTTCCTAGAGGTAACAGCAAGTGTCACAGCAACATATAAGAATTATAAGAATTCTTTGTGCAAAGAATTATATTTAAAATACTCAATCTGAACATGCAGTAGCTTGTAAAGAGTTGAATTATATCTGCAATAAGTTAAGCTTAAATAATGACAGATGCTGTTCCAATGATATAAAATCACTTAGAGTGAGATCCATATGTGAGGGCCCCATAAAGCCCAGACTAGAAACGTGTGTGCGCGAACTTAACTGAGTGAGATCCATACGTAAGGGCCCCATAAAGCCCAGACTAGAAACGTGTGTGCGCGAACTTAACTGAGTGAGATCCATACGTAAGGGCCCCATAAAGCCCAGACTAGAAACGTGTGTGTGTATGAGGGCCCCATAAAGCCCAGACTAGAAACGTGTGTGTGTATGAGGGCCCCATAAAGCCTAGACTAGAAACGTGTGTGTGCGAACTTAACTGTAAATTCATCATCCATTTTTGTGTCATCATGGGATGGGTGATCTGTTGGGGACGAGTCGGTCTCTAGAGCAGAAGCCTGCTTTGGACCCTGGAAATCAGACAAAAACCTGTGAAGAACTGACATATGTACTGTATTCAGGCATTTACAGGTGACAAGTCATCTCATGTGAAACCAGTCTCTCAACTAGCTTATAGTTGAAATCTAAGTGCATACACAGATCTTTCCTTGTGTAAGAGCAAGTGTCACAGCAACATATAAGACTGTGCAAAGAATTATATTTAAAATACTCAATCTGAACATGCAGTAGCTTGTAAAGAGTTGAATTATATCTGCAATAAGTTGCTTTAAATAATGACAGATGCTGTTCCAATGATATAAAATCACTTAGAGTGAGATCCATATGTGAGGGCCCCATAAAGCCCAGACTAGAAACGTGTGTGCGCGAACTTAACTGAGTGAGATCCATACGTAAGGGCCCCATAAAGCCCAGACTAGAAACGTGTGTGTGTATGAGGGCCCCATAAAGCCTAGACTAGAAACGTGTGTGTGTGTGAGGGCCCCATAAAGCCCAGACTAGAAACGTGTGTGTGTATGAGGGCCCCATAAAGCCCAGACTAGAAACGTGTGTGTGCGAACTTAACTGTAAATTCATCATCCATTTTTGAGTCATCATGGGATGGGAGATCTGTTGGGGACGAGTCGGTCTCTAGAGCAGAAGCCTGCTTTGGACCCTGGAAATCAGACAAAAAGGTTCATACCAAAATACAAAAGTAGCTGTGCTACTCAACACATTTTTACATATTTTAAAAAAATAATAAAAAAATTATGACTAATCTAACTCACCTTGTTACGCCATGGCCATTGAGCATCACCATAGTTATATTCAATTTCACTTCCCATTTCAATTCTTTTCACGGCAAATAGACACAAATGTGGCCTGTTATTTACTATGATTTTTTTCATGGAGCAGTTGGGAGATTTGTGATTGTCATTACACAGTCTTCCAAGGGATCCATCTTCTTTGGATGCATCAATACTAAAAGGTATAAGAAAACTTTGAAAGTTTGTTTAAAGAAAACCTTTAAACATTGAACTACAATATCAAGCACACAAATGTTCAGACTACATGTAAGAGCCATTTAAATTAAAAAATGATGTTAAAAAAAAATCACCTGTAACTGTATGACATAAAAAGCAGAAAGTCCTAATCCAAAAAAAGTCCCCTGTGGTGAAACTCAAATTTTAATGTTGATAATATGTCAGTGTATTGTTGTGACAAACCATGTGCAAATTCAGTCAACACCATTGCTGAGTATTTTAACTTAAAACTGCAGAGTACAGGCAGAAAAACTTTAAAACCACTCATAAAATTGAGTACAGGGGGACTTTAAGACATATCATCGGAATTAACAGCTGATGTCCACCTGCCATGTGTGATTAAAAGATTAGTCCTGCTTTTGCTCATTCATCAACTATTCAAAAATGTGTTGTATGTCTTTGTTAGAATTTCACAGATCTCTCAAAACATGCCTCTTTACATACTCACCACCAGTGACGTTGCTGCCACTCAAAATCAAACAGAAATGTGCTCTGTAACTCGCTGTAGTTTCTCGCCCGGCATTCCTCCGATGCGATGAGTTCCCCCCTGTATTCTAAGACAAAAGCTCCCGGCTCAACAGGCTGGGTAGCAAACACTCCTCTACCTATAAGGACATATAATTAGAAATACATGTAATTGGAAGAAAAAGTTGTTGCCTTAACACTTTACATAAAAACCCACAGATTGTCATTTCAATGTAATATAACCATACCAAAGTGATGTTAAAGCTTACTGACTTTATAATAAAGGAGTTGGAGCTAGGGATTCAGAGTAATAACACAATGTGGCCACTTTCATAAATCTTTTGAAAAAAATAAATAAATAAAACTATACTAATTTACCATTTTCCTACAAACTACAATGATATGCATTATTATGTAAGTGTATGTAAATGACAGGTACCGATAAATGCACATGTAATATACCTTTGTTTCTATCAATAAATCGCTCCACAAACTCTGGCTTGTCACTTGAAGACAAAATAAAGGACCTTGACTCGTCAGCAGGTCGTATCCTCTTACTTCTTTTGGACATTATGGCTATGTAAAAAGAAAAGAAATAAATACACAGACACAACCACAAAGAAAAAAAAGTATGAATTTAGCATTTAATATTCATTGGTTTAAGATCCAAGTGGATCTGTCACTGGCATTAATGTATTAACTAACATGAACAAAACACTGAACAACACATACATTACAGCATTTATTAATCTTTGTTAATGTTAATTAAAATACAGTCGCTCACATCGTTAACATTTTAAGTTCATGTTAATTCACAGAACATTCATTAATGTTAACAAGCACAACTTTTGATTTTAATATTCTACTATTGAAGTTAACATTAAGAATAATAAATGTTGTAGTAGTATTGTTCATTCTTAGTTCATGTTAACTGAAGTACTTAACTAATGTTAAATAATGAAACTTACTGTAGAGCGTTACCAAGAAAACGTAGTCAAATTATCAACTGCAATACAAAAAAAATCTTTTTTATTCTGTCATCACCATTATCAGTCACTATAGAACGAAGATTAGCAGCTAGCAATCTGAATAAAATAGCACATTAACTATCAATTTGATGCATTACGAAATGAAGAAAGAATTGCAACGAAACTACATCATGTTATGAAGTCAAATAACACAAACCTACCTGTTATTCACATGAAGAGATTCTTCCTACTACTTCCGGTTAGATTTTGAAGTGTTCATTCGATTGTATGAGCTGAGTCAGCCAGCAGAGAAAACCTGCGTTATTTTAGAAAAATGGCGGAAAGCGGCTATTTTGGAACTTCAGGAAAAACTTTGTGCTTGTGTTGAAATGCTGTAAAACAGCCCTGTGACAGAATCTAAGGCTGCGTCCGAAAACGCCGCGGACTACCATACATATATAGTAGGCTATATAGAGGCATTACTGGTTTGGCCCGGTTGATAAAATCGACGGTAATGCTTTAAATGTTCGGGCTGCTGTGAGTACGAAGTCATACTTCCGTGATTCATACTAAGGCGTTGATAAGTAGGCACTACTTCTAGTAGTATGTCCGAATTCATAGTATTCGAGTGTAGTAAAACAGTATTCAAAACAGTAGGCGAAAAGTACCCGGATGGTCTACTACTTCCGGCTAGATTTTGAAGTGTTCATTCGATGGACACTTTTCTATCCCATGAGCCCCGGGAGCTGAGTCAGCAAGCAGAGAAGAAGACGGAGGCTGCGTTATTTTAGAAAATGGCGGAAAGCGGCGACGCGGCTATTTTTAAGTGTAAGTACCTCAGGAAAAACTTTGTGCTTGTGCTTTTATTGCGCTTGTTTAACATCGTACAAATAAACGACTCGTTTATTAAACTTTTAAACAACGTAAATCGATGGGATATGTTTGTAAATTGGCTGTAAAATATGTTTATTCATTGGTATGTCAATAAGCTAACGTCGTTGCTATACATTTGTTGTTAAGAAGTGTAATAAAGCTACAAAACTAAAGAGAATTACGTTTTATTTATGTTTTACCAGTGTTGATATATTGGGAAATACTTGTTTGCTATATAGCAAGTTACTGTAAATATGCATCAACGTGTCAATGTAGCATTAATAGATCGTGATTATTTATATAATCACTGATGTTTAAATATTAGTTTGATATTACAGGGACTGATGAACACACCCAGCTTCTCATCCAGTGGAGAGTGGCAAATGATGCCTGTCAGTACACGATCCGTTCCACCTGCACGATCCGTTCTGCGCATGCGCGTGATACGAAACCGTGAACTACGTAATTACACGCATGCGCAGAACGGATCGTGCAGGTGGAACGGATGCGATGAAACACTTGACGGCCAGGCGGCACAACTGGCGGCATATTTTTGTAGGCTACATTGTGTTTTTCATTTAACAATTCGCGGCGGGTCTATTTTGATGTTTTAAAATGCATTACGATGTGTTTACGTGGTTGCCAATCCAAAATAATAAAGGAGTTGTTACATGAACATACACGATTTTGGTTACTTGTGGAATAAATTCTGACACTTTGTCACTGCAAACCTTCAGTTTCCTCCATACATACTCCCCCTTGCGATTCATTGCTGTATGGCTTTAGGCCTACTTAACTTGCCATGTTTCGATCTGAGTTCAGTAGTTTGTCAAAGACGGTTTGTGTCTTTTTTTTAAATGTTTTATTAAAAGCTGCTAATATTAGTTAACTTTAAATTGAGTAATTTTGTATTAGTATGGTTAATAGGCTAATATATATAATATATTATAGGCTAATACATCTATCTATATAATCTAAATGAGGGAAATAATCCCTTTCATGGTGTTTACAGAAGACAATAAGGAACATAATATGCATTTCTGCCTAGACTATCTGCACTTACATGAAGAAAGAACTACAAACAAACCTGGGGAAACGTTATAGAGTTTTTCAAACTGACAATGGAAATTACTTGAAAGAACGTGTAGTGTGCACACAGAAGTGACATGAGACCAGATGTGGACAGTAGTGAAGTATATTTACTGAGTTTATATTTTATATTTACTGATATTATTGAGTATTGTACTTAAGAACACTTAGAATAAAGTAGAAAAAAGAAAATTAGAAAAAATTGTCACTCACTCTCACACACACTAACAAACTGTATATGGGTGACTGTGCACCCCATGTCCTGCATTTACTCTCAGGTTGAGGGTGTCTCTACAAATAATCATGAACGTTTCAATGTCCTGGGTATTTTTAAAAATGAATGTGAAAGGCTCCTTGGCATCCCACTCCGTCGACTCCATCAGCACCCTCCACGCATTCATTTGCTCATCATGATCGCTCAACATGTATGACGGTTCTTGCACCTGGCCAATGAAAAGCCCAGGATTGTTCCTCACAATGTATTCTGCCTGGTACATATGTTTCAATGTGACGGGCAGCTCCTCCACTTCTACCTTTTCCTCCTTTGAAAGTAAAAAATACCATAAATTAAGAGTATAACAAGATGTTTTGGGTCTTTCAAAAGGGGCCTAAAGACATCTTTTCAGCATAAATTAAATAGTTATTATGAGTTATGGTTTGTATATTAGGCTATTAATTGCTAACTTTTGTATTGTTTTTATTTGTAAGCCACTTTGGACAAAAGCATCTGCTAACTCATAACCATAACATGCACAAAGAAAATACAGGTAGGTCTTAAAAAATTAGAATATCGTGGAAAAGTTTGTCAATTTCAGTAATTCAATGTAAAACGTGAAACTCATACATTATATAGATTCATTAGACACTAAGTGAAATATTTCTAGCCATTATTTGTGTTAATTTTGATAACTATGGCTTATAGCTAAAGAAAACCCAAAATTCAGTATCTCACAAAATTAGAATATCACATACAATCAATAAAAAACTAGGATTTTTAATACAGAAATGTCGGTCTTCTGAAAAATGTTCACATATATGCACTAAATACTTGGTTGGGCCTCCCTTTGCTTGAAATACTGCATCAGTGTGACGAGGCATGGACGCAATCCACATGTGGCACTGCTGAGGTGTTATGGAAGCCCAGGTTGCTTTAAAGCAGCTTTCAGCTCACCTGCATCTCGTACCTTTGATCTTCCTGTTGGCAATACCATATAGATTCCCTTTGGGGTTCAGGTCAGACGAGTTTGCAGGCCAATCAAGCACAGTGACTCCATGGTCATTAAACCAGGTATTGGTACTTTTGGCAGTGTGAGCAGGTTCCAATTTCTGAAATTCTGGATATTTCAGTTTTTATTAATTTGCAAAACTTCTACAATTCTGTATTTTGCTATCATTATGGGGTATTGATTGTAGATTAAGGAGGAAAAAAAATGAACAAATGTCTCTAGGAGATGGCTGCAATGTAACAAAGGGTGAAACATTGAAAGGGGTGTGAACACTTTCTGGATGCACTGTAATAATGTATGTGCACTTTTTTTTAGCCTGTGTGCACTAAATGTAACCTGTCCCAAATGTCTTTTTATATACCTTAAATGTAACACCACTTGACCCATGGTGAAACGTTGTTTTGTCTCACTATACACAGTGTATATGGTTGAAATGACAATAAAACCCACTTGACTTGAACTGTTGTATAAATCTATATAATGTATGAGTTTCAAGTTTTACACTGAATTACTGTATTAACAAACTTTTCCACAATATTCAAATTTTTTGACACCTACCTGTATAGAATGCATACGTGAAAATGGTTGTCTGGTTAGTTTGGCCATACCTTGACTATTTGGGGTTGTGGAATCCTATAAATAGGTGGTAGGGTGCCTGCCATCAGCTGTTCTGCCTCCTCTGTCCAGAAGGCAAAGCGCTGTCCGAAGTGCTGCCCATGCCTTTTCAAAATTCAGAGTATGGTACTTTTAATATAGCATAATTGTAAAGCAAACCAATGTTTTACTGCTTGAAATGTGTCCTACCTTGCGATTGAGAATTTCTCTAGTATTTGAAGACACCACCACTTCCGAATGGATGGTATGTCAGTCTGTTATACACATGTAATATTGGTGTCTTGCATTGTTTGTTTTTTAACAGAAATTGTATAAGTTTACCATAAGCATGAAGATCCCACAGCTCTGTCCATCTGACTGAACTGGAAATGGCTGAAAATTAATACACAGTTACTCAGATGTGATGTTGACAACCATTGCAGTATATAGTATATAGTGTCCACTGAGCAAAATGAAATGCTAAAATTACATAGTAAATAAAGTTACATCAAAATCTTTGCCCGTCTTCTCCACCCACGGTCCATTAGCCACTGCTCCTGCAAGTTGTCTGGAAAAAAAATGCAAAACTGAAGCCATAGAACAAGGCTTCTGCTCAAACCTGAAGCCATAGAACAAGGCTTTTACTCAACCCTGAAGCCATAGAACAAGGCTTCTGCTCAACCCTGAAGCCATAGAACAAGGCTTTTACTCAACCCTGAAGCCATAGAACAAGGCTTTTACTCAACCCTGAAGCCATAGAACAAGGCTTTTACTCAAACCTGAAGCCATAGAACAAGGCTTTTACTCAAACCTGAAGCCATAGAACAAGGCTATTGCCAGTTGTTTAGACGTTAATGGCTGTATGTTGAGTTATTTTCAGAGGACAATAAATCTTAACTGCAAAACAAACTGTACACTGACTACCTTAAGATGCATCAAAGTTTCATTTCTATAGTGCTGTCCCATGAAAAGATATAACAGAATATTTGCAAAAATGTGTGTACTCACTTTTGTGAGATACTGTAACGCAAATTTATGTGCAAGTCATCGAGGTAAATACAAATACATACATGTCTCCTGGCTGCCTCCTCTACCAGCCTGAAGCACGCATTCCCAATCTGAAAGCACAGAACGTTTTGCATAATTGCAATAAAGGCATTAGAACCATTCAAACTCTTTACGGCAATATCCACTTACATTGCTCTCCACCTTGTCATCTAGCCCCAGGCTCCAAAAATCCTCCCTTTGAAGACACACTGGGCCATCCAGAACAACAATTTCTTTTGCTGGACGTGCTCTGTCCAGCACATAGGTCAGCTAGAAATAACAAAAAATATCCCTGTTAGGAATGAGCAATCATGCATTTATTATTTGAAGCACACCAACAAGCTGTGCATGTGTGCTATCCAGTTTTGTTTGGCACTTACCAGTTGTTCTTGCTGAGGACTCAACCTCTTGGACCACAGTGGACCTTTATTGGCATACTGATGGTCCACCAGTCTAATGTCCTCTGCATCGTTTTGGCTGCCCTCAGATTCATGGCTATGGTCTACACAACAGGAAAGTAAATACTAATCATCATTGTCAAGTGTCATGTTTATATTTGCCATGTCACCAAGTTGGATTATTACAATACCTTGTGGCCGAAAGTAGGGCCTCAGCTGCGAAACATTAAGTTTTTGTATTTTCCCTGACATAGCCACACTTGCCACACCCTTCTCTGTCAGGGATGTGAGGGTGAATGGCCCTTGGTGGAGATCCTGTAAACAATTTCCCTTCTTCACCTTCTTTTTGGGCTCCCCAATTAGGACCTCGTCCCCTGCCTTGACTGAGCACTGGCGAACCCCTTTCCTTTTCTTTGCCTCAAAAGCCTTTTTTTGTTTCCCCTGCGCCTTTTCAATGTTTTTCCGTACCTTAAAGATAAGAATATATTAATTACTATGTGAACATTCTTATTCAAATTGAACATGCCATCCACACAACTCTGAACAAACCGTTTCATTGAGGGCCTTGACTCCAGCTAGTTTTAGCTCCAGCTCCTCCTCTGGGTCCGCCAATTCAAAGGCAGCATCTGTCTCACAGGCGGGGGTGCCTATTGTACATTAAAAAGTATGGGCTGTACTTGGTGGACCTCTAATTTGAAAAGTTTTGTTAGATTGCATTGAACCACAAAATAAAACTCTTAAAACATGTATGTGATATACGTTATCTAGTCATTTTGAATAATAACCTGTTTTGCAGTGTTTATTCCATAAACTATGGCCTGCAGGTGTATGTCCCAATCATCCTGGTGCTGATTAACATATTTTCTGAGAGTCCTCTTCACATTTTGATTAGTTCTCTCATCCTTCAACATAGAAAGGAATTACTACATGCACTTTAGTATATATTGGCTAAAGTTGACTTTACTGTTTTGCGGGATGTCATGATGGCACACTTACTTGGCCGTTTGACTGAGGATGGTATGCACTTGTGATGGCATGCTTGATGTTCAGCGCTGCAAATATGTGTGCATTAAGCTGTACATAATTGAGACACACATGGTTATTTTCAATATTTATTGGTCTCAGAAATGACCAATGACCGCTTAAAACAGCGTGAATTGTGATGATGCATTATGACCTGTGTGAAGGGAGAGGGTAATCAGGACACATACCTCGTTAACAAATGCACGGCCCCTGTCAGTGATGATTTTCCGGACCATACCAAATGTGTACAGCTTTGACACAAGTGCCTCAGCCACCTCAGTGCTGGAGCCACACTTCAAAGGCTCAGCGATAACCCATTTGGTGAAAAGGTCTGTCACCGTGAGGACGTATTGATGGTCTTTCACGGTTTTTTTCAGTGGACCAATGAGGTCCATACCGACCACCTCCCATGGCTCTTTCACCTGTGGAGAAATGTAATATTACCACATCACCTTATACATAACTTCTTGCTTCAAGTGGTACACCAAGGTAAGCTCTACCTTAATAGGGTGAAGGGCAGGAGACACAGTCTTTATGGGGTCATTCTTTTGGCATCTGTGGCACCTTTTGACCTGATGGATAGATTTATTATTTAGATCAAATAACTAACTGAAGTCAAACAAAGCCACTAAATCAATTCATTGCCTGAGAGCCATACTGTTAAATTCCAAAAAAAGTACCCAATCTGCCACATCTGCCTTTATGCTGTCCCAGTAGTACTGCACAACAACCCTGTCCATGGTCGCCCTCACGCCCCCATGGTTCCCTGTGCCAGGGTTGTTGTGGCACTCCTCCAGGACAGCCCGCCTCTGCTCCTCAGACAGCACAACCAGCCTCATGGATTGTGCACTGGGGCCAGTGTAGAATAATTTACTTTCTGTGATAGACAAACAATGTTTGTTAAGTAATGATTTTGCTGCTTTGTTTGGTATTACAATACAGCACTTATGTGCACATGTGTCTTTGTTCAGGGGATGCAAACACGTGTGTGGTGAAAAATGTTGGCGGTTACTATGACTGACTAGATGGAATGTCGTTGAGAAGTGGAACAAAACAGGGTGCAAAATTGAAAAAATAAAACGTTGTACTCAGACAAATGAAACTACATTTATGTATCTTATATGTACTAAGCTACTGAGCTATGCTTTGATACAACCTCCCAACTTTTCTCTTTTTTTTATTTTTATAAAATGTGCTTTTTACTGTGTAATATAATTTAAACTTTAACTTTAACAGCATTCAAGATGTTTTTAACATTTCAAAACACATTCTCATGTTAGCAGACAGATTACGCTTTCACATGTGACCAACAATTCCACAACAAATATAAAATATTATATTTTGATAATATCAATTATCAAAATATTCAACTGACGGAGGTGACAGAACTTTTAGATGTAGTGAGAGGATAATAAGAAATTTGGTATATTAATGGGAAAATTAAATTGAAGGTAATAATTGTGTTAAATACATTCTATTATGAATCCGTCATAACATTGGAAATAGAAAATATTTTTATATTTAAACCTAATAGCAGTTACACTTGCTGGACCGGTTTTGTCCCATGTCTCAAGAATGACTCGTTACTGACAGGCTCACACGTGTTTTAGCACACGTGCTAAAACAATGCTAATATTATTTGAAATACCCACACTCACCTTTTATTACGAAATTTGCAGCCATTCGTGAGACCTTCTTCTTCAACGCCGCATCCACCAGCCCGTCAACCAAATATTGCCTAACGGCAGCGTAAAGGACAAAAATCTCTTTCGTTCCGCTACACTCCATTTTCTTTCGCCGTGAGTGAATGAAAGTCTCGCGGTACAAAGGTGCGCACGCGTGGAACAGATCGTGCAGTGTCGTAAATCGTCGCAAAACAGAATTATCATTTGCGCATGCACGTTTTCTACTACGTCATTACGCGCATGCGCAGAACGGATCGTGCAGGTGGAACGGATCGTGTACTGACAATGCCCTCTTCACTGGAAAACGTAATGCTGCCATTAAAGGTTTTGAGTGAGTATACAAATGAGCTTATATCATTTTATTCAAGTTAAGTTCCTACTGCGTTCTTTTCATGATTGATTTCTGTGCATTTATTACAGAGCTTTTGTGAACCACCATGATTTAAATGGGAAGGTTTCTGCTGGACAGGTTAAAAAAAAATGGGAAAACCTTAAACAAAAATACAAAGTAAGATTTATTTTTTAAAGGGTAGTTCACCTTAAAATTTGAATTCTGTCATGAACTGGTCATGCTTGGGTTTCTCTGTTGGATGTAATCTAATGTATTTATCTGACTGTCTCTGTATTCTGCTTTTAATTTGGAGGATCTGAAATGTCCACACACTGGGGTGAGCACTGAGGATGGTGAGGTTACAGCAGCATCCTGGAAATGGTATGCTGTCATGGATGAGGCAATAGGGGGTAGACCATCTATCTCACCACCTACCCTTGTTGCCTCATCTGGCCCGGATGTTGCTGTACCCTCACCATCCTCGGTGAGGTTGGCACCACAATCAAGAAAGAGGAAAGATTTGGAGATGGAGGAAAGGGAAAGGGAACGAGAGAAAGATGCTGTTGAACGGGAGGAGAGGCGATGGAGAGAGATGATGGAAAGGGAGGAAAGAAGAGAGAGAGAGAGACAACAGCAAGAGCAAGAGGCCAGGGAAAGGGAAGAAAGAAGAGACAGAGAAATGAGAGAGAGAGAAGAAAGAAGGGACAGGGAGGCTAAGGAGAGAGAAGATAGATTTCTGAAGGTTTTAGAAATGATTGCCAAAAAAAATTAAATAAAGAAAATTAAAATTAACTGCATGCTGTCTTTCCATTAATTTTAGGATGTTCAATGTTTCATGCTGTTCTAGCAAGCTTTACCACAACAATAATTTTGAGTAGCTAAATTTTGACAGTTGTAAAGTGCTTAATAGTCAGGATTCAGTAACTTTTTGTAAAGCACTTATGTGCACATTGATTTTGTAGCAGTTCCAAGCTGTTCCATATCTGAAGAACATGTTGTCTGAGAATTAGTGCCACACTGGAGAGAAATAGTCACACACTCCAAACAGCGTTAAAACATATTCCCTTTTATTTATTTTATATTTCCCACATGGAAAAACATCATTTAAAAACCTTTGAACGTAAATTTTAAAGAACTGATTAGTGAACTGATTAAACTGATTAGTGAATACTTAAATTATAAAATTTAACTTAAATTATTTTACAGATAATCATGCTCATGAAGAACAGACACACAGTTGTCTGGTGCCGATACAGCTGCTGCCAGATTGTCCCGCATATCATCTCCTGCGGTGGCTTCTGTATTTTGGGGTTCAGGTGGGTCATCGTTTTGATCCTCCACAACTTCTGGATCAACAATATCCCCATTCTGAAGACAGAGGTTGTGGAGCACGGCACAGCAGGCAATGACATCTGGAACAAAGGCAGGGCTCACTTCCAGAGCCTTAAAAAAAATGGAGCGCCAGCGCGTCTTCAGCATCCCAAAGGCTCTCTCGACAATGTTCCGTGCACGAGCATGCTTTGTGTTGAAGCGTGCCTGTACAGGATGCTGTACAGGCTCTCTGTAAGGGGTGATGAGGCAGATGGGGGCACGTAAACATGGATACCCCCCATCTCCAAGGATGCATTTTCCTGCAGGTGGGTATAGTCGACCAGTGTAAACTGGGCTGTTTTTAGCACCCTGGCATCATGCACAGACCCAGGATACCCAACAAAATGTCTAGAAACTTCCCTGGTGATCAGTGATTGCCTGCATCTGGACAGAATGAAACAGCTTTCTGTTAAAATAGCATTGGGCGTCACTTGCTGGTGGTTTGATGCGGATGTGACACCCATCTATTGCGCCAGCTATTTTGAGGAAAACTGGAGACCCAGCCAGATGGGCAAAACCTGTTCCAACTGCCTCCAAGTCATCTGCTGTGGGGAAAGAAATCAGCCTCTTCAAAATCCTGAGGATTCCCTTGCTCACTCTGTGCACGATGTCATGCACAGTGGACTTTGGGATGTCAAAGGCCAGTGACACCACCCTGTATGATGCTGCATGGGCCAGCCAGTACAGAAACACCAGCACCTCAATATCGTTTGCCCAGCCATGGTCAGAATCTAACTTTAAAGCAGAAAGCAGGGAGTTGATGGACTGTCGTGAAAGTCGGAGGCTGGGACGGAGGTCAGCTCCATCTTCAAAGTAGAGGCGAAGAATGGGCACAGCAGGGTTCAGGCGGCAGTAGGTTGTAGGTTTGATGGTCTGTAATGTGTACATGGTTGATTAGTTTTAGAATAGTTCATAGTTTTAACATAAATTTTTATATATGTGTGTGTATGTATTTATTTATTTATTTATATTGTTGGCTTGTATAAAGATGAAGTGTAAGTGTATATGTGTGTATAATTTTTGTTGTATTATTCATTATTATTTTAATGAATAAACTTTTTTATTGTGTATTTGTACTTGCATTTGTTTATTTATTCATGGTAATATCACAAGTGAATTATTTTCTTGCCAAAACTAGTAATTCGGTTCACAGGTCTTTTTATTCTGAGGTAAATTTTACTGGTCAAATAGATGAAGATACTTACGTTATTTAGTAAATGGTTTCCAAGCAGTTTATAAAGGCGTGATCTGCGAGTAGCTGACCGACGCCTTCTTTGAATTGCTAAATTAAACGACGTAAAAACGCCGGTGGAAACGGTAAGATTATTGGGAAACATCGCAGGTATCAGCGCAGTGTGGCGGGCTCTTTAAATGTTCGGGCTGCTGTGAGGAATGTACGTCACGTGATGCATAAAATGGCGGACGTAGTACGTCCGAGTTTCATTTATACTTCCCGTATTCATACTATATAGAACGTACTGGTTTGACGGTTGATAAGTAGGCACTACTTCTAATTCAGTACGTACTGTCACAGTACACGATTTCGGACGCAGCCTAAATGGCCCCTCCTTTTCCGTGGGCTATTAGCAATTAGCCATTTGATTAAAATGCTACTTCATTAAGCATCATTCTGTCTATATGGGTAGGAATTGACACGAAACTAAATCAAATACACAGTTAAATAATATAAACCTACCTGTTGCTCACATTAAGAGTTTCTTCCGTTAGTACAGAGTCCAAACATGTGAAATTATAGATTTAAAAAGTAATTAACACCGTCTATGAAAAAAAATTAACAGTTCCTCCCTTTCCGTGAGCTAAAACGACACACACTTCCGGTAGTGTGTATCCGCGGTAATACCGCACTGTCAGATATAGGGGCGATAGAGAGCAAACATCTTCTTACACACGTAACTAATCTTTGTCACCTTGTGGGGTAAGTGGAAAAAAAGCATGAGGCATATCAGGAGAGGCCTCTGAGGCCCACTATTTTGGGCCCCACAAGGCTGTTGGGCCCCATACTGTTGGTGTGCTCCTGGTCACCGGGCCCCACAAAGTATGACACACACACACACACACACACACACACACACACACACACACACTCTCTTAAAATGCAGTTTTTAGCTTACGGATGAGGGTGTGTAAATGACAACACCCAAGCTTACTTATGTAGCATAAAAATATATATCACTAGTATATAAAAATTTCCATCACACCCCACACAACCAAAAATAATCAGCTATAGGAGTGAGTTGCTCCTTAGATGTCTCTATCAATAGGAATTGTAGTGTTTGATTTTCACATTCATTTTTGGTTATCACTTTTAAATTATCTGTTATACCCACAGTAGCAAGCATGCGATTATATGTTGTCCATACATTTTCATGATCATACATTTGTTCATTAAGATACCATATAGTAGTACAATTACCCCAAAATTTTCCTACAGTGTTTCCTACAGTGAAATCTTCAAAGCATTCATATCCTAACAAGTAATCTATTTCATATGCCTCAAGTGCCTCAGCTTTATCTATTGACAATATTGTAGTGATTGTGATGTACATAATTCACCTTTGTTGTTTAGTGTGGTTCTACACACTGTAGATTATAAACACAGCACTTTGTTCTTAGTGTGTTATTCATAACTACAGGGATCACGGCCCCTTTAAATGTGGTGATGACGTGGGACGCAGTTCAGCGCCACGGTGCTTGTTGTGTTTTACCTGCTAAATAAATGACACACGTATTCGTGTGCTCAAAGTGAGAAGTTGTCACTTGCGAATTATTGCAATTTCCACACTGGTGACCCCGACATTAGTCTGCTGGACGTATCCAGAGACACGGCACGACCATGACCGCGAACGCTGTCACCCTCAAACTCCCCGAATTCTGGGAATCGTCGGCATCGGCATGGTTCGCCCAGACTGAAGCGCAGTTCGCGTTGCGTGAGATCACCGCGGATACAACAAAATTCTACTATGTTGTGTCGGCGCTCGGAAATATAACTGAGAAGTATACAGCGCTCAAAGCCCACCTGTTAAAAACGTTTGAACTGTCGGACGCTGAGAGAGCCGGCAGGCTTTTTTCACTTCACGGACTGGGTGACAGCAAACCCTCCGAGCTCATGGACCGTATGCTGGATCTTCTGGGCGAGCACAGACCAGATTTTCTTTTCATCCAGCTTTTCCTGCGTCAGCTGCCTTCTCAAGTGAGAGCTGCATTGGCCAACACCACAATCACTGACTGTCGGAGACTGGCTGAAGAGGCTGATAAATTTTTCCTGGCGAGTCAAGAACATTGTGCGGCCGCGCTTTTTCCCGTGCACATCGCTATGGCGACGCGGGACGACTCCACACTCGTCGCGGCAACCACTTCTCGTCGGCAGCAGCCTTCTGGCCCCCAACAACCTTCAGGCTTGTGTTTCTACCATACAAAGTTTGGAAATAAAGCTACCAAATGCCGTTCACCATGCAGTTTCGGCGGTTCGGGAAATGGCAGGGCCGGCGCTCAGCAGTGGCCATGAGCGTCGGCCGCGTAGGCAGGCTGCTTTTCATCCGCGACAGCATCTCCGGACGCCGTTTTCTGTGTGACACGGGGGCACAAAGGAGCGTCCTGCCTGCATCCTGTTTGGACATGGCGACCGCCAGCCACGGCCCCCCTATGGAAGCTGCCAATGGTAGCCCCATCCGCACATATGGAACGAGGTATGTCAAATTGTGTTTCGGAGGACAGCAGTTCGGCTGGGACTTTGTTACAGCAAAGGTCGCCGTCCCCCTCCTCGGCGCTGATTTTTTATGTGCACATGGACTGTTGGTGGATGTACAGAACCGCCGTCTGATTGACGCCATCACGTTTTGTTCTTATATGTGCACGCGCAGCGAGGCCGACCCCATACGACTGTCTAGCATGCTTCCAAAGTCCAATGATTTCCACCGTCTTCTTGCCATGTTCCCAGCCCTCACTCAGCCCACTTTCTCGGCATCGGCCGTGAAGCATGGTGTGGAGCACCATCTTGCCACTACTGGTCCTCCTGTTTTCGCCCGAGCTCGGCGCCTCGACCCAACCAAGCTTGCCGTGGCAAAGGCTGAGTTTGCCAACATGGAACGCCTGGGCATAGTACGCCGATCCGACAGCCCGTGGGCATCACCCCTCCACATCGTCCCCAAACCTGGCGGCGGCTGGCGCCCGTGTGGTGACTACCGGCGGCTTAATGAGGCAACGGCACCTGACAGATACCCTGTCCCAAACATACAGGACTTTTCAGCACACCTGGCTGGCAAGGTGATTTTTTCCAAGGTGGACCTCGTCCGGGGATATCATCAGGTGCCGGTACACCCACTGGACATTCCCAAAACGGCAGTGATTACGCCGTTTGGTCTATTTGAGTTTCTGCGTATGCCGTTCGGCCTGAAAAACGCTGCCCAATCTTTTCAGCGCCTTATGGACTCTGTTTTGCGGGAGCTGCCTTTCCTTTTTGTGTACTTGGATGACATCCTTGTAGCAAGCATGTCCAAGTCTCAGCACCTGGTGCACCTTCGAACACTTTTTGAGCGGCTTAGCCAACATGGATTAATTGTTAACCCCACCAAGTGCCAGTTCGGTCTCTCCACTATTGACTTCTTAGGACACAGAGTCACTAAGGATGGGGCAGTCCCTCTCCCATCAAAGGTGGAGGCAGTCACACAGTTCCCACGCCCGCTCACTGTCAAATCCCTGCAGGAATTCCTCGGCATGGTGAATTTTTGCCACCGCTTCATCCCTCGAGCCGCTCAGCTCATGCTGCCCTTGCACAAGGCTTTGAAAGGTAAACCCAAGCACGCTGTGGACTGGACTGAGAGCAGAGTTGAGGCTTTTGCTGCCACTAAGGCAGCCCTAGCGAACGCCACCATGCTGGCGCATCCTTCTCCTACAGCCCCCATCGGCATCACCTCGGACGCCTCGGACTACGCTGTCGGTGCTGTCTACGAGCAGTGGGTAGGCGGAGCCTGGCAGCCGCTGGCTTTCTTTAGCCGTCAGCTGCGCCCCTGTGAGCGGAAGTACAGCACTTTCGACCGGGAGCTGCTGGGTCTCTACCTCGCCATCAGACACTTTCGTTCCCTGCTGGAAGGCCGACACTTCACTGCTTTTGTGGACCACAAGCCGCTGACTTTTGCCATGGCCAAAGTGGCTGAGCCGTGGTCCGCCCGCCAACAGCGGCATCTGTCCTACATTTCAGAGTTCACCACAGACTTGCAGCACGTTGCCGGTAAGAACAACCGCGTGGCAGACTGCCTATCACGGGCTGTGGCAGGGGCAGTCCATCTGGGTTTGGATTACAACCGCATGGCGGCGACTCAGACCACAGACCCAGATGTTCAACTCCTGAAGACCTCGACTACAGGGCTGCAGATTGAGAACGTGGTTTTTGGCGAAGCCGGCACCACGCTCCTGTGTGATGTCTCCACAGGTAGTCCTCGGCCGGTTGTTCCCTCGGGATGGAGACGACAAGTTTTTGATGCCATACGTGGTCTCTCCCACCCAGGTTCGAAAGCGTCACAGAGACTGGTTGCAGCAAGGTTTGTGTGGCACGGCCTCAAGAAGGACGTTAGGGACTGGGCTAACACCTGTGTTGAGTGCCAACGGGCCAAAGTCCACCGCCACACTAAAGCCCCATTAGAGTTTTTCCCTGTTCCTGAGAGGCATTTTGACCATGTAAACGTGGACCTGGTCGGTCCTCTGCCCTTCCTCTCACGGTTTCACATATCTGTTAACCATGGTTGACAGGACCACCCGCTGGCCTGAGGTTGTGCCGCTGACGTCAGTGGCATCTGTCGAAATGACACGGGCATTTATTGGCACCTGGGTTGCCCGTTTCGGCACCCCTTCGGACATATCCTCTGACCGAGGCGCGCAGTTTACGTCTGAGCTATGGAATGCCGTCGCACGCAGCCTCGGAGTGAAACTCCACCGCACAACCGCATATCACCCGCAGGCTAACGGACTCTGTGAACGTTTTCATAGGTCGATGAAGGCTGCCCTGCGTGCCAGCCTCAAAGACGGTAACTGGGTCGACAAGCTCCCATGGGTGATGCTGGGTATCAGGACTGCACCAAAGGAGGATCTTCAGTCCTCATCCGCGGAGCTGGTTTATGGACAGCCGCTGCGGGTTCCAGGGGATTTTGTCCCTAACATTACGGTTCCCTGGTCTGCTACTCTCCAGCGTTCTGCTCTACTGGACAATGCAAGGCTTTTCGCACCTGTCCCTACTTCCCGTCATGGCCTCCCTCAGTCACACATCCCCGCTGGTCTTCAGGCGGCTGACTATGTCTTCATTCGCCACGACGCCCACAGGGGGCCGCTTCACCCACCATATGAGGGCCCATTTCGGGTTCTGGAGACAGGGGACAAACATTTTGTGGTGGACAGGGGCGGCAAACCGGAGCGACTCTCCATTGACCGCCTTAAACCGGCTCACTTGGACGTGGCTAGGCCCATTGACCTGGCTCAGCCCCCACGACGCGGACGACCTCCTGCTCTGCACCCACCCCTTGCCCCCCTCACTCCCAAACCATCCACACTCCATGCCCCACACACGTCTAATGACGGGACTCCGCCTGCAGTGGGGTCTCCTCGACCTCCGGTAAAGCGCAGCCGTTGTGGCCGACTGATACGCCCACCTCCCCGTTGACTGTTTTTTCTTTCTTTATTTTTTCTCTTTTCTGATATGGTGAATTCTGGGGGGACGTGTGTAGTGATTGTGACGTACATAATTCACATTTGTTGTTTAGTGTGGTTCTACACACTGTAGATTATAAACACAGCACTTTGTTCTTAGTGTGTTATTCATAACTACAGGGATCACGGCCCCTTTAAATGTGGTGATGACGTGGGACGCAGTTCAGCGCCACGGTGCTTGTTGTGTTTTACCTGCTAAATAAATGACACACGTATTCGTGTGCTCAAAGTGAGAAGTTGTCACTTGCGAATTATTGCAATTTCCACAATATCATATTTATATCTTTGCATTCCTTACTCCATTTTTCGTTATTCAAACTTACTTCAATATCAGGATTTCCTGCGATAGCTAAACATTCTGCTGGACAAAAAGGTACCTTCACATCTTCTATATCACAATATTTTGCATATTGTTTTGCGTAGTGTCTATAGGTATACGGATTAGGGACAACAGTCACTTTACTCAAAGGAGAGGATGTACAAAATACACAATTGTTCAGTTTTACTTGACTCACTGTGAATTGTGCCCATTTATACCACTCATAATATCTTACTGTATTCAATAGTCTCTCATCAGAACACAGTTCAGAATGTGAGTGTCCATACCACATTAGAGGACTCGTTTGTTTGGAATTTTGTTGACAGGAAGTGTGGACTGGACGTCCCTGTGTACTGACAGAAACATCAGGCCATAAATTAATATTTTCCTCGTCTCCACCTGCATTGTGACTCGACTTCCCTTCGTGGCTCATTCCACTTCCTCCGGAAAACTCGGTCTCAGGGAACTACTGGACATGGCACTTCCTCGTCCTCTCTCGATGCTCGTCTTTGTTCCTGTGAATGTATAAGCCCAATGTATAGCAGTTAGTTGTCTCATATAATTTCTCAGTTCAACTTGAAATTGTTCCAAAGGAGGCCCATCATAAGGGCCTCTCAAATACGGCACAGGCATTGACCTGCCCGTAAGCATCTCATGAAGATTCAGATTTGTAATCCTATTAGTTTGCATGTGATAGTTCATCAATGCCAAAGGCAATGCATCAACCCAGTTCAGTTTAGTGTCTGCACAAAGTTTATTAATCTTGGCTTTGAGGGTTCCTTTCACTCTTTCAACCATTCCTTGTGATTGAGGGTGATACGCACATCCTAGTCTCCGTTTTATTCTCAGCTGCTGCAACTAGTGTTGTTTTTGGCGGCCTGTTTTAATTTTAGTTTTAGTCTAGTCTTTGTGTGAAGCTGTCATTTTAGTTTTTATTAGTTTTAGTCACGTTCATACTCTTTTTAGTCTAGTCAAGTTTTAGTCAACTAAAAGTCTGATCATTTTAGTCTTATTTTAGTCAGAATTATCCATAACTATTTTCGTCTAGTTTTAGTCAACGAAAACTGATGACATTTTAGTCTAGTTTTAGTCTACAAACACTGATGACTTTTAGTCTAGTTTTAGTCAATAAAAATTTTATATTAGTCTCTTTTTAGAACTGCAATTCTATTTAACCCAGTATAGTATAGTATAATCTAGTAGAGATGAAACCAAACTACTTTTAGCCAAACACATTTTAAACAAGGTTATTTTATTATATTATTTTTACCTTATAGACTCAAGAATGCATCTATTCCAGACACGGAAGATGCTCTGATTTGAATTTGCAACATTTATTTTACCAAACATGTTAGAAGTACACATACATATAAATTTAAATAAAAACTATAAATAAAATAAATAAAAAAGCATCACGTTAATGACAGAAAAAAAATATTATACATTCAAGTTTAACAAAGAGAAATTAAAATAAAATGTGTGTTACTTCTATTTGTAAACAAGTCAGATTTTGCATCATAAAAACTTATTAAAAGATATGACAAAACAAAAGAACAAACAATACTGAATTATGTCAACTACTGAACCAAATAACCAGCAGTGTAAACAGCAACTGCATAAACTGTATCCTCCTGGATGTTTCACTGTGTGTTGGCTTGAACTTACTTGAATATATTTGTTCAGGAATAAAACAAAACAACCAAATCGGAATTTAATAGCAACAGAGGTATTTTTGCATGGATATGGGATAGGTTTTTTAAATGCTCTGTGTGTGTGTACATGCATGCTTCTTGCATGTCTGTTTAGGCCAGCCATTAACTACTACTTAGGCTTGTTTACTTTGAGGAAAGCGCTTCTTTCCAAAATGGTCCTAGCTCTGTTCCTGCGGCCACAAGAGAGGTAACCAGTTACACTAAAGACCCTCTCTGTAAATGCCTGAGAGGCTGGCATGGCCAGGAGGTCCAACGCCAGAGGTTTCAGTGTTGGAAATGCTGTGGAACACTGAGTTAACCAATACTCAATGCCAAATTCCTCAACCTCAGCAGAACTAGTAGCAGCAGTCTGGTGGGACAGCTCCTCTTTATATTTTAAAATCTTCTGCCTAATGTTTGTTGTCTTGGCTGTCTTGGGCCTCGATGGACGATTAGCACTGAAGAACCTAAATCTACACCGTTTTGCAGGGGTTGACTCTGGAGCATCTGTACCCTCATTTGTGACTTGCTCATCATCTGTCAACTGCTCGTCTTGTACTTGCAGTCTTTGTGGCACAAGATGAGCAATGTAGTCCTCTGCCTTTCTGACAAGATTCTGTACTTCATTGTCATCATTTTCCAGAAGTGTTTCAGCTACGCAAGGATCCAGAAAGCATGCTGCTGCAGGAAGTGGTGAGAAGTTCTCAGCTGTTATGTCAAGAAACACACTAAAGCGCCTATCCATGTTGGACACCATCTTCTGAGCCAGAGGAGCTGCATCTTTGTATGTTCGCCCATGTGCAAGTGAGAACTCTGACAGATGGTTTTTGAGATCCAGGAGTGCTGGCACAACAAAGGAAAGTGATTGAGTGTCACTTTCAAGAGACTTAGTGTGCTCTGCAAATGGCAGAAGAAGGTCTCTCAGCAACCCGATCTTCTGCCACTCACTGGGCTGCAAGCTGTCCCAACCCATGGACACAGCCACAGCTGTGAGGTGCTCTTTGACTTCAAGACAGCGTGAAATCATAGCAAAGCAACTTGACCACCTGGTGGGACAGTCTTTTACCAGAACCAAAGCACACTTCTGCAGCAGCCGCTCTGTAGCGACAGATGACTTCCTAAATTTGTTCACCAAGTGCCTCACTTTCTCCAACAGCTTTCGGATTGGGGGTTCCTTCTGGACCATATTCACTACAAGCTGTAAAGTGTGAACCACGCATGGGGTCCTCTCTATGGCTCCGTAGTCATATCTACATGGAAATAATAAAAAACAAATGTATATATTATTTAACCATTTTAGCCCTTACAGTATTGAACCAAAAGAAATAGTTCTAGTACTTCAGTTCCTATGAACCTATTTATTCTTTATATATATGAAATTAAATCATGACCAGTTTCATAAATGCTGAATAAATGAATAGCATAATTTTTCATCTTTTAACTTTCTATGGCTGAATGAATTATATTGTATATAGTATTTTTTATGTTTCTTAGAGTCCTTGTGTGTTTTTACTCTTTATAAGTAAAGTGTTTATTGTGTACAAATTGTAGATGCAAACCTGGCCTTAAAATCTGATTCTGAATTAATAGCATACCTTACCTGTCATCCTCCTCTTCCTGATGCACGTAGTCATCATTGGCATCGTCATGCTCTGACTCGGAGTCCTCTTCAGAAGTTGTGGCAACTACTGCATGTGAGCGGAACAAAGCCACCATATTGCTGCCATTGTCAGTAATTGTTGTGAGGACCTTCTCTCTGGAGATCCCCCACTCTTCCATTGACTCCTCCACAAGTGTACTAATCGACTCTGCGGTGTGAGGGTGAACCATCTCCTTCAAGTTCAGGAGTTTGTGTTCAGCCTTGTTGTCCTCAGGGTTGAAGTAACAGGCGCTGACTCCCAGGAAGGATGCTGTAAGCCCCTTTTTAGTCCAAATATCCAACCCTGTAGTTATTCTGCGTGCTGTGGCCAGGTTTTGTTTGATCTTTTCTTTCTCTTCTTTGTATATTTTGTCAATCAAGTTTAAAATGTTATGTCTTTTTGGCACTTTGAACTTTTTGTCCATTTTTGCCATCATAGCGATGAACTCCTCATCTTCAACAATCCGTGCTGGGAGCCCTGTGTGGCCTATCCACTGTGCTATCCCCTCCTCTTTGGAACGCTGCTCTGGGGAGTTGTCGTTGTACATTCTTGTGGCAAAAAAATCCTGAGCACTAGTTGGCTTGTCCATCTTCTTGCTTCACTCGTGCCATTTCTGGAATCTACCACAGGAATAGATATAATGTCAGGACAGATGCAGCCTGTAGCATAAATCATTGCTATGATTTTATACATTGTAAATCAACCTCTGAGTGAGTCACTTGAGTGTATATAATAATAATAATAAAAAAGTCTACGTAATCAAAATAGAATTATTCTCAGCAATAGTAAGGCATGTTAATGCTGTTAGGCTTGTCAGGCATGTTGTTTGATGCCAAATTCGGTTCAGTGTGATTGCTATGTAAATAACAAAACTAGCTACAGTATATGACCAACAAGGGATGCTTAGTAGTACTAGTACACATGGAGTGAGTCAGTCAGGTTAGGACCTAAGAACCCACTTTACACTCTCTTAACAAAACAATATACACACACGCGCTTGTAATACACGTTTGTCTCAGTGGTTTTCAGCTCCAGTGGCTAATGTTTAAAGCTAACGTTAAAATGTGAAACATTAACCACAGCCTTATGAGTTTCATTATGGAATGCCTAGAGATGTCTCTTTAGGTTCGTGGTGTTTTTTCCTGTGATTTTGTGGCCGCATTTCTTCCCATCTTTTATCACAACGCATTCCGTTTCTTTTCCACTTATAGATAATTAAAGTTATTCCAAATGTCATTTCTTCTTTTTCTCCCAAAATATGAAGCCATCGCCGATCGGTTCCTTTCTCAGTGTCAACTTTGTCGTCTTTTAAATAATGCCGTGAGTGGGGCTTGAGAAAGTGACATCACCTGCGTCTGTGCAGTGCTTGAAGAGCAATAGTGACCGAGGAAACAGAAATACTTACGCGACTAAATGAGACGAAATAACGTTATAACATTTCGTCTCATCTCGTTTTTGTCAACGTAAATAAAGAGACATTTTAGCATAGTTTTTATTTTGTAAACCACATTTAGTCTCGTTTTTATTCGTCAACGATATTGCATTATACATTTAATTATAGTCATCGTCACATGACCAGCATGTTCGTTACATCTCGTCTCGTTTTCGTCATGTGATAAAGGTTCGTTGATGACGATATTTAGTCATAGTTTTCGTTGACGAAAGCAACACTAGCTGCAACACAGTCTTAACAGTCTTTTGAACAAAAGTATCCATTGTCAGAGCTGATTTGTGATGGTATTCCAAATCTGGGTATTACTTCTCTTGTTAAAAATTTGACCACAGTTCCAGAGCCCTGGTCTGAAGATGGTACAACTTCCACCCACCTGCTGAATCTGTCAATTATCACAAGTAAATATCGTTTGCCTCTTACTGTCTTTAGCATGTCCACATAATCCATTACCAGATGTTTAAAAGGTCCCTCTGGCACAGGAATATGTCCTATAGGTGTAGATGTTCCTTTTCTAACATTATTCTGGGCACAAATGTCACAGCTTGTCAAAAAACTGTCCACTCTGGATTGTAAGTAAGGTGACCAATACCCCTGCTGTTTTATTTTTCTCAATATCTCTCCTCTCCCACAATGATCAAAACCATGAGCATCAGATATTAATATGTTTAACAGTGCAGCAGGAGCAATCATGTGTCCCTCATGTGAACGCCATATTCTATTATTGTCTTTATTAGCCCCTCTTTGTTTCCACATTGCCTGCTTACACTAGCCTGTGTCTGAATATGAATAAGAAATGTTATCTGAGGCTCAGGCTGAATAAGTATCATAGGGGACATAACTGCAGTATGACAACCAGATGCTTTTCTTGCTTCTAATCAGCAACATTGTTACCCATTATTATAACATCATTACCTTTTTTATGGGCCTGGCATTTGATTACTGCTAGTTTTCTTGGTAGCATTATGGCAGATATAAGTTGCACTATCTATTCTGCATGTTGAATAGGAGTTCCATCACTCTTCTTAAATCTCTCTGGGTTCAAATTACTCCAGAAAAGTGACATATCCCATTTGTGTATGCCGAGTCGGTGTATACATTTGCAGGTTGACCTTTTGCTAACTGACATGTTACAGTAAATGCTTTCAACTCTGCTAACTGAGCTGAACATGGTTGTTCACAATGCTGTGAAATAACAGAAACAAATTTATTCCCTTCTGTCTTTACTACTGCATATCCAGCATGATCTTCTATATGGTCTCTGAAAAAAGATCCATCCACAAAATATTTTACAGTAGCATCTTGCATTGGGCAGGATTCTAAGTCTGGTCTAAGGTGTGTAAATGCTAAAGATTCAGCTACACAATCGTATGGCTTTCCTTCCCCTTCATGGTTCTGCAATCTTGTAAGTGTTATATCTGGCTATGTCAATAACACAGAATATGCCAAACATCTTGCTTTTGTGTAAGAACAAATCTTCATTGCTCAGTCAACTCAACAACTTTATGATATGCATAAATAAAAACTGGATACCCCATAGTTATTGAAGAAACTTTTTCATAAGCATAATATAAAGCAGCAAGCCCTTGGTAGCATAGAGATCATGGAGATCATAGTTTTGGGCTACACTATCCAGTTTAGCACTATAATATATTGCTGTTATATTAGACCTTTACATGTTTCTTGCGTAAGTGCTGCTGAAACATACCCCTCTTTTCGATCTGCAACATACAAATAAAATGCTTTGTATACACAATTGCTCTTAGCTCTTTTCAACATTTCAAATGGTAACAAAGCATCAGTTGTCCATGTTAGTTGTGCTATAAGATTCTGTTGAAACTTGCTTGTTTCATTAATACTCTAAATTCAGTCATTCCTAAAAATGTCAGCATTTGCCTTGGATTTTAGGGTAAAGATATTTTACTTATCCCTTCTAGCTAACTAGATGAAATGGCCCTGGTTTTATAAGCTTTTGTTCTACCTGAGTGTTCCACTTGAGGGAGACTGTACCGTAGTTTAGTTCTGGAGGCTTTATGACCCCCCCTCTGCTAGTCTGGTCCGCACTTTGATAAAACTCCTACGGCATTGTTCAAGGGTGAGGGCACAAATCAACAAATCATCCGTGCACTGCAACACTGGGCTAGTTTCCGCTGTAATTCCCTTTCTTGAGTCTTTATCTTGATTTCATTTCTTCTGTATTGTTCAACATCATGGGCAACATAGTCACAAAAGTCTTTATGTGGTTTTGAGTGAAGTCCCACATCTTCCAGCTTGGTTTTTACTGCAGGAGGCAATGCATCAAATAGCATTCACAAATAGTGCTGTCATCACTGGATCCTCCCCCAGGTCTCTCTTCAGCTCTTGTTTCCATCTCTTCAGTTGCTTTTGAACATAGGTTGTCGGATTCTGGTCTCTCCCATTGGGTCTCCTTTTAACATTTTAGGGTCCATCTTTGTTGGATATTTCATTCTGTGTACTTTCCTCATTACAGCTCTTTCTCTATCAAAGCATACTCCATCATATATGTTACTGTCCTTAGCTTGATTTAAATCAGTTTAATTAATTTTTGCTCCACTCACGCATTTATCTAGAAGTGCCTTTATATCTCCCAGCGCCATAAGTTTGTTTGTGGTCCCTTTTTCAAAAAGTCTAATCCATTGTCCAGCTCCTTCGTGTATGTCCGGTGGTTTGGAAATAAATCCATCCAAGTCTTGCATAGTCCAGGGTACATAGTGTCCTTTATCTCCTTTAATCAAAATTGGGCATTCAGAGAGTCATGTAATCCTGTGCGCTTTCACTTTAGATCCCTTACACTAGCTGTTCTCCTCAGTCTCCCCTTCTCTCTCTGTCAAGTCCGCTGGCTCTGCTCACATAATTCATCCTTGAAGTACAAGCTCCCCGACACTCGTTTATATTCACCGCTCTGCTCATGTCTCTTTGGAGTCTCCATTCTCCCCGTCAAAGTCCTTTCTGTTGATACACTTAATTGTGCTGGGGTTATCAAATCATCAATCTTCATATGCATTCTTGGCAAGTCAAATACATACTTATGCGGGGTTTTTTTTCTCTGAACACTATTAATTCTCTCAAACTTTCTTGGTTTTTTAGAATTACCTGCTCTGAATCAGTTTCTTACAGCTGCATATGCATCTAAATTTTCCCTGGCATTCCTACTTTCTCAGGTTGCAATAAGTGAGGCCCTAGTATGTCTTGACCCTGTGCAGGGTCAGCCATTAAATTACGTCTACAATCGCTAGGTCTCCCCTGAGACGAAAGGCTATAGCTAGTGCACCAGATACTGTATCACAAGCCTGTACTGCATTCTCTGCATTCTTCTACTTGTCCCTTAAATTGAACTACTAGTAATTGAGCTCTGGGTGGTTTGTAGGGATAATTCACCCCTTCCTTTTTGAATAGATTCAATACATCATTTTCTTTTTGTCTTTTTGCTTCTCTTTTGGTTTATAATTTTTTATCAATGTTTCCATCTCTTCACATACTGATACATCAAAAGTGCCTTCTTCAGGCCATTTAGTTAATAATTTTTAGTTCTTTTAGTCCATTTTCTGGATATTTTCTCAATTAGTTCTCTGCTGACTGGTATCTAGCTTTTATTCTGTCTATTGGTTTGAGGTTAGAGTGGATTTTTTGTGGATGGTTAGAGTTTCTCAACTTATTATACTTTATACTCAATTCACTGTATTCTTTACTTTTATTTATACTGCTTATATTGCTTCTACTGCTAAAAATATTTCACATTAGCCTATATCACTACCCAATTCTCATACGAGACTTATCCAATAATCACAAAAACAAATGCTCCTTAAAACTATATCGCAAACTCTTTCTCTTCTCTGCTTATCAATCCACACACACACACACACACACCACATCACACACTCAGCCGCACATCTGGTTTCTATCACGCTCTCTTTTGTTTGCGCACACACCTACCACATTTTTATTTTATTTTTTTTATTTTTTTCTCAATGCCCTTCCTGGGCTCACACCTCTTGTGTGACCTGTACCTACAGGATTTATCAGGGTGTATCACCCTTCGAGTTAGAACTACCTGACTCGTACCCTGCAAGGGCTCACGCCTATTGCATGCCCTACCAAGGGTTCACACTTTTTGTGTGACCTGTACCTACAGGCTTTATCAGGGTGTCTCACCACTCGAGCTAGAACTACCTAACTCGTACCCTGCAAGGGCTCGTGCCCTACCAAGGGTTCTATCTAACTCGTACCCCGCAAGGGATCGTGCCCTACCAAGGGTTCACGCCTCTTGCGTGCCTGTATCTACAGGATTTATCTCAACTATGAGCAACTTCTTACACACAAACTTCTTATTGAGATCTGGAACCCTCTATATATTTCACAAAAACCATTAACTATCTTATTTAACTTAGTTCAATTTGGAGAGGTTTACTGGAGTGCTAATACCACCACGGGCTCACCTTCAGGCATATCACACAAACCATTACTATAATAAAAGCAAATATGCTTAACTTATAATGGCGCGCCGGTTTGTGTGATAGCCTTCTTGCCAACCCGTACCGGTTTCACCCTCCAACCTCTTTCCAATCACGTCAGGGTCACCAATTTATATTGTTGAAAATAATCCCTCACTATTCAAAAAATCACTAAGGAAAGAAGGTTCCAGGTGCCAAAAGTCAAACTTTATTGCTTGAGCCAACAAAGCTGAGGTACCAATGAATATCCAAAGAACATCCAAGAGCATCTGATCTTACAATCTCTGACTCATCACTTTATTCCATTTCTTTGTGACAAATTATTTACCTTTTCTCTGAAGCCATCCCCTTTGCTTGGTCTGCTACTATTATCTTTTCTTATTGGATTATTCCTTTTTGGGCCTGCCCCTTTGGTTTCTTATTTCTCTGTTCTTATAGTATAATGGTGGCAAGGCAACCCTGGATTGGTGTTTCAGTGTTATATCATATACATGTATCTGCATATATCAACATGTTAACATTATGTGCAGTACATTGTAGTAAACAGCACTCCAGAAGGCATTTCAGGTCCCAACTTACAGTACCGGTACAGCCGGGTTCCTCTTTAATGTAAACAAGGGACCAGTGTCATCAGATAAGGCTACCAGAGAAACTGCCAGACACCTTCTATAGGGCAGCCTTATCATCAAACTAAAACCCTCACCCAAAAATTCAGGCCAGCCTGGCCATAAAACTCCTCAGGACCTCCACATGTGGCACGTAATTAACCGGCCATGCAGCAGCTTTGGCTAAAACAAAGGACACATCCCTACATTCCTTAATTTATAAAAATGGACACAAACATATTGGACATATCACATATTCATTCTGTACTCTTTGAGAACATACTTTGTAATAGTCATTTGTGTTAAATACGGAAGTTTTACAAATGCTATTCACATATGAATGAATTCATGCATGATAGTTTAACATCTTTTTGTCATGTTTATACTCTTTGTATTCAGGACAAAGCCAAAGGTATTTTGGTTTGGGAAGTGAGAATTGCATAGGTAAAACAGTGAAGACACAGTTTTAATGCTGTGCTTTACTCTATAGAAATACGTTCACTACTGAGGCAAAAGGATGAGTGAGCCCTCTCTGACATCATCAGCCAATCACAGCCCTGCAAGGGACAAGTGGCAAAATGCAATCTCCTCCTTATCTGAAAGGGGATAAAAGTACCCTTTTAACACAAATTCCCCGTTCTGAGTTTTCTGGCTGTTGTGCTAGGAAGCATAACAGATCACCCGTTCTGAGTTTCCGGCTGTCGTGCTAGGAAGCATAACAGATCACCCGTTCTGAGTTTCTGGCTGTTGTGCTAGGAAGCATAACAGAACACCAGTTCTGAGTTTCCGGCTGTTGTGCTAGGAAGCATAACAGATCACTCAGTTCTGAGTCTCCCCCCAAGGACTGAAATAGAGAAACCACGTTTAGAGCCTGCTGTCCAGAAAGGCAATCACAAACTGCAATAAGGTTAAGCCCAGGAGAGCAACCTTCGCTTCCAGGTACCTTCATCTGCATGTTCCAGATCGTCAAGGATCTTCCGCACCAGCTTCAGGGCCTCATATGCGTGTTCCAGATCGCCAGGACCCTTTCGGTGCTCCAGGAGATTAGCATCCCACAGCGCTTCGTGTTCAAAGCTATTAAATGGATTCAGATTCCTTCTCCACTGCAACAAGGCCCAGCCTCAACAGTGGAGGACGTCGCCACCATCGGACTGCTCACGTGAACGTAAATATCACTTACCAAACCTCTTTCTAGACCTTGGCATTAGTGTACTCTTTCAGTTCATTTCAGTTTATACCTTAGTTACCTGCATTCTTTTCATTCTTTACACTCAACCTTACTATCCTTTAGCTCTTTAGTATCATTTAGTAGTGTGTTAGTTAATCTTGTGTCTTTTGTAAATAAATCCTCTTTTATTACATTTGTGTCTTCCTTGTGTTGATAATACAGTTAATTTATTTATTTATTTAATTAATTTATTTATAATACAATTTATGATTTATGTTGGATTTATTCCAACAAATGTTGAGGTGGAATTCCTCAGCTGGTGCCCCGAGTTAAAAGGAGGGAGAAGTCAACACACGCACGCACGCACGCCTTCTATGTTTGTGCTTGGTACCTACGTACCCAGTGGTGTTATTCTGTACCTCTATGTTCCTAGTGCCACTGAGTTCTTCACTCTGTGTGTGTGCTCTTTACATGCCATATGTGCTCTCAGGGGCATAGCAAGCTTTTCAAAAGTGCGGGGGATGGATGTGGTTTATTTGTTAACAATAAAAACGATGAATACAATGACAGAAGGGTACAAAAGGTATAACATACAAGATATAAAAAGCTTCCCATTTAAATGAGTGATACTAGAAAAGTATAAAAACACACTCGGAACACACAGAAAATAAGTCAAAACTCTGTTGTGGAAATACACAACAGTAGACTTGCTAAAGAATCAGAATCAGAAATACTTTAACAATCCCAGGGGGAAATTATTGTCACTTCCAAGAGAGGCGGGACTTAAGGCAGAACAGCCAATCATCAGCCGGTCACACTCAAAGCCGGTGTCATGTTTGAGAGGGAGGGGAGAGGAGGCAGACACAGAGCGGCCAGAGAAACAGAGGAGCGACTGCTGTAAGGCATTTGTGCAAAACTGCAGAAAAACTGCAGAAAAAGTGTGGGTGTTGAACCCTCTCACTGGGAAAAGTGTGGGTGTTAAAACACCCACATCCCCCACGGGTACGACGCCCCTCTGTGCTCTAGTGCTTTAGTGTTCATTTAAGTTATCATTCTATTTGTGTAATACAAATATACTATGTGCATATAAAATATTTCATATAATCATATGCATATATCATAAAAATATACCATAGTATAATTAAGTCTCACTGCCTTATGTTTCAGCACAATGGTAGTGAAGATTTTAGTAACCCACTTTTCTAAAACCATGACATGAAACCTTGTGTACCAGTCACACTTGTTGACATAAATTTATGATATATTATGTTTTGTTCTTGTTTTTTTTTGCCTTTCCACCTTCTTCATTAGTGTTCACTCAATGGATGGTCATTAAGATGTGCAGGTGTCCAGACACACAGCAGTGTGTCATCAACGACATGAACTTCTCCACTTATTGAGGTATGACCTAAGAGGACTACACCATTTGGAGGTGACAGAGAATTCTTCAAAGTGTCAGAGCTTCATCACAAAGAGGAAAACACTAAAAACAGAAGGATTTTCCATGATGAACTTGCATGTTCACTGAAAAGAGCACACAGGCCCTGATTGATACAGAATCATGGAAATGTAACAAAAACATGTTTTTCTAGCGATTATAATGACACTGAGTAGTGACAAGCTATGTCAATGAAATGTCTCAGGTTACGAATGTAACCCCTGTTCCCTGAGAGGGAACGAGACGCTGCGTCAGCATTTGATGCTATGGGGAATGCCTTTGCGTGACTGCGTCTGAAGCATGTGTGTAAAATCGCCGAATGGCAAGTCTGAACGTCAAGGGCGGGTGACGTCAGGACCAGGAAGCTATAAAAGGACCTTGGGACGCACACACATTCAACGTAAAGTGCCGAAGCTGCGCCCAGGGATGCAGGGAGTATGGCAGAGAGACGAAGCGTCTCGTTCCCTCTCAGGGAACAGGGGTTACATTCATAACCTGAGACATTCCCTTTCAAGGGAACTCAACGCTGTGTCAGCGTTTGACGCCATGGGGAACGAGATCCCAACGCCACCGTACGAGCCCTGGAAGTGTGTATCTGTAGAGCACAACAAGAGGAACTAACCCGACGGGTTAAGCCAGGACCCACAGAGAAAGAATATAATCGGTGAGACTCCGCTGGCCGTTACTCAGTCCCAATAAGCCCCTCAGGGCACCAAGTGCACAAGACCTAAGTCCACAATGAAGCATACATGGCCCGGGACCAGTTCAAACAGGTCCCTCGAGGCCGAGTATACAAAGTCCTGGCTCGCAAGCCAAGACAGAGAAGAGCAACAGGCAAGACCCCCCTTGCCGTTGCTCAGGAGATATAAGCCCGACTGGCCGGGGTGCACAGGAGCATAGTTCACGCACAGATAGCTGGCTCTCAAGCCAGGACCAAAAGAAAAAGACAAACAGACGGCGAGACTCCGCTGGCCGTTGTTTAAACCAAATAGACCCCTCGGGGCCGAGATGCGTAGGGTCTCCTGACACTGGGTCCTGGCTCTCGAGCCAGGCCCAAAACAGGATGAACAGCAAGACCCCCTTGCCGTCAGTCCAGTGAAGGAAGAAACCGGCCGCTAGGGCTGACCTAGACTCCTGGTTAGATAAGCCAGGACCTTAGATAAAGAATAAACGGCAAGCTCTCCTGGCCGTTATTCAAAACCATATTCTAGGCAATTTATGTGCCACTCGAGCTGGCGGCCCCTCCATAAGCCTCTGGAGGAATGGTCTTCCATTACCGCTCCCCAGCCCATAAGGGATGCGTCTGTCATTAGTGTTACACGATGACATGTTGACCCCAGTACTGGGCCCTGGGAGAGAAACCCAGGTTTCTTCCACACCACCAGTGCCCTCAGACACTTGTGAGTGACTCGAATGGTGCGGAGGGGGTTCCCCCTCGGGGAAAACCCTCTCGATTTCAGCCACCACTGCAGAGGTCTCGTACAGCAGGCCCAGAGGTATTACGCTGGCTGCCGCCGCCATGAGACCCAAAATTCGTTAGAACTGCCTGACAGTGACCTGCTGGTGGAGCTGGACCCCTTTCACAGCTGTCTGAATGGGATGTATGCGCTCTGACATAAGACGCGCTGACATGACCTTTGAGTCCCATTCTACGCCTAGATAGGTTATTCTCTGAACCGGAGAAAGTAAACTCTTCTTGGTGTTCAGCCGCAACCCCAGAAAACTCATGTGTGCAAGAACAACGTCTCGAAGTTGAACCGCTACACTCTCCGACTTGGCCAGAATGAGCCAGTCGTCTATATAGTTCAATATGCGAATACCCTGGAGACGCAGAGGTGCCAGGGCCGCATTCTACACATTTGGTAAAAGTGCGGGGTGACAGGGCCAGACCGAAGGGAAGAACCCGATATTGGTACACTACGCCCCCGAAAGCGAACCTCAGGAACTTCCTGTGCTTGGGCAGGATGGAGACATGGAAGTATGCGTCCTTCATATCTATCGTGACGAACCAGTCCGCAGATCTGATTTGGGTCACAATCTGTGTAAGCATCTTGAACTTCAGTTTCTTTACTGAATGATTCAACGTACGCAGATCTAGAATAGGACGCAAGCCTCCATCCTTTTTGGGAACTATGAAGTACCGGCTGTAAAACCTAGCCTCTCTCTCTGGAGGAGGAACTACCTCTTTGCCAGGAGAGTGTGAACTTCATTTTCCATGACCAGAGCTTGCTCGGAGCCCACCTCGGTGGATACCACCCCATTGAACACGGGCGGGCTCCGATTGAACTAAATTGTGTAACCGTGCTCTATGACTTGCAAAACCCAGCAAAACACCCCCGGAAGAGATTTCCATGCTTCCAGCTATTGTACTAGAGGAACCAGCCCCTCGGGGACAGGTGTCTGGTCTTATGTGTTGTATTAACTCGAGGTCCTGAGCTGTACTGGCAGGAAAACCCTCGAGAGGGCGCGGAGTGCTGTGCACCGAATCGTACCCGGATGCCGCTGTGCCCCGAAGCAGAGCACGGGGACGAACCAGGGCATGAGATGGAGGGTACGGGGGAGAGCTGGGTGCTGTGTGTTGAGGCGCTTCCCAACCCAACCCCTGGGGGCTTAGTGGGGGCATCCTGACGGGGAGGTGGCGATTTTGGTCTTAGGAAGCGCTCATCCAGCCGACTTGGCTGGCGAGCGCTTTGAACTTCAGCGGGCCAGTCGAGTTTGAGCTGCGCGACTGCCCGCGTTACCACCTCCACAAGCTACTCGTACATAGGGGGGTGTGATGGCTCTTCGCTCTCCCTTGTTTCCATGCTCTGCATATCTCCCTCGGAGGAGGAAGACAGCAGAAACCGTGGACTCCCCCCCCCCGGGCAGCAGGAACCACAGCACGGGCTTGATTCAATTCAATTCAATTCAATTTTATTTGTATAGCGCTTTTCACAAAGGACATTGTATCAAAGCAGCTTTACATGTAATGACATAGCAGTCAGTGGTCAGGGATTCAAAAAAACTCTTTAGGAGAGAAAAAAACCCCTGACATGACGTGTTATAGGTGCAATCCGTAGCATGTGCAATCCGGAATAGGGGACACAAATTGCCATTGATCGCATCCATAACTCACTATGCAGTTTACAGGATACAGATACAGACATTATAAGATGCAGAACTTCACTATAAGAGAGTTAATAAAAAATGTTATATGTTAAGTGTAATGTGGTAAATTTGATTTTAATATAACAGGTGCCGGAGGTTGTCCTGGGTAGTCGTCATGGAGCAGCACCAGGGTGGCATCAGGTGGGGCAGTGTTGCGCCAGCTGGAACTCATTCCTCAGGATATCTCGGAGAAAGGGGTAGGGGAGAGAGAGAGAGAGAGAGAGAGAGAGAAAAGGAGAGAGGAGGAGGGAGAGAAGGACAAAACAGAATTAGCGTAGCAGCCATTCCTATGTTGATTGTAAGCAGTTTTATGTGATATCACATGCAGTATGAATTATGTGTGTGTGCCCGGTTCCAGTTGAGGTTAACTATTGCGGCCTTAGAGAGTTTGGTCAAAGATTATGTGAATGCAAGTGTAAACAGATAAGTCTTTAATGTAGTTTTAAACTGTTCGACTGTGTCTGAGTCCCGGACTTTACTGGGAAGGTTATTCCATAGTTTAGGAGCTAAGTAGGAGAAAGATCTGCCACCTTTAGATTTCTTTGATACTCTTGGAACTATTAAGAGCCCGTTGTTTTGTGAACGTAATGTCCCGTGATGGGTTGTATGCTGATAATAGTTCACGGAGGTATAGAGGTGCTAAGCCATTTAGTGCTTTGTATGTCATTAACAGAATTTTAAAATCGATGCGGTATTTTACAGGTAGCCAGTGCAGTGTTGCTAGGAGTGGACTAATGTGGTCATACTTTTTGATCTAGTGAGAACTCTAGCAGCTGCATTTTGAACCAGCTGAAGCTTATTTATTTGCTTTGCATGACATCCCCCAGTAATGAATTACAGTAGTCGATTCTGGAGGTCATAAAGGCGTGGATTAGTTTCTCTATATCCGAGAAAGACAGCATATGGCATCTTTGAAATATTTCTAAGGTGAAAAAATGCAGTTCGGCATGTATTAGAAATGTGACCATCGAAAGACAGGTTCTTATCTAGAATCACACCTAGGTTCTTGACTCGCGGAGGAAGGGACAATGGTGCAACCTTCTATAGAGAAGTTGTGGGCTATTGTGTCGTGTTTGGAGCTATTAGGTTCAATAATCAAAATCTCTGTCTTGTTGGAGTTAAGTAGAAGGAAGTTGTTTGCCATCCATTTTCTAATATCGTTAATACAGTCTATTAGCTTAGTAAAATGGTGGGGTTTGTTAGGTTCTGAGGAAATATAGAGCTGGGTATCGTCAATGTAGCAGTGGAAGTTGATGTCATGTTTCTTAATAATATCTCCGAGGGTAGCATATATAGTGCTAAGACAATTGGGCCAAGAACTGATCCCTGTGGTACCTGTATTTTACCTGAGAGTAGTAAGATTTTTATCGTTGGCATACACAAATTGGTAACGATCAGTTAAATAAGATTTAAACCAGGCTAAGGCTTGACCATTAATGCCAACATGGTTTTCAGTCTATCGAGTAGGATTGTATGATCTATTGTATCAAAAGCTGCACTGAGGTCGAGTAATATAAGAATAGATGTCTCATTGCGATCTGATGCTAAAAAGGAGGTCATTTGTCACTCGGAGCATAGCTGTTTCTGTACTGTGATGAGGCCTGAGTCCTGATTGAAATTTTTCATAAATGCTATTTTCGGCTAGGAATGTCTGTAGTTGTTTGGACACAACCTTTTCTAGTATTTTTGATAAGAAAGGGAGATTCGAGATTGGTCTATAGTTGGTTAGGTCTCCTTGGTCGAGATTAGGTTTTTTAATGAGAGGCTTAATAACTGCCATTTTGAAGGCCGCTGGGACGTAGCCTAGTTCTAAGGATGAGTTAATAATGTTGAGTACAGGTTCGAGACTGCAGAAAAACTTCTTTTAGTAGTTTTGTTGGGATGGGATCTATTATACAGGATGAAGATTTAGATGAATTTATTATTTTTGTGAGTTCATCTATTTTAATAGCATTAAATGATTCTAGTTGTACTAATGGCATGAAGCGGGACGGTATACTATTGATGACCGGGAACGAGAGAGGACGAAGCGGAGAGGGGAGGAGAAAGGGCAGCACCCGTCTCCAACCCGTCCGCTAAGTTCATCTGTGATCCCCATGACGGTAAACGCCACTCTGCCTCGGCAGAGACGGCACCGCCACGAGAACCGCTCACCTGGCCATGCTTATCTACGCATGCCAGCCTTGATCTAAGAGTGCGCATCGGAAGGGCTTCACAATGCTCACGTCGGCGTTTTCGAGTGCCGACCGGGCATGATTCACCCCTAAACATACCACACAAAACTCGCGTGGGTCCCCGCTCGTTATGAACTGAGTGCAGGGAGGGACACACTTTCTAAAAGCCATCATACACACTCTTTCAAACTTTAATGGCGTTTTCGAGTGCCGCTAACCAAACAGACAACACACACATGCGCAGCTGAAGGCACAAAAGCTGAATGTGTGTGCGTCCCAAGGTCCTTTTATAGCTTCCTGGTCCTGATGTCACCCGCCCTTGACGTTCAGACTTGCCATTCGGCGATTTTACACATGTGCTTCAGACGCAGTCACGCAAAGGCGTTCCCCATAGCGTCAAACGCTGACGCAGCATTGAGTTCCCTTGAAAGGGAACTGTGTAGTTGTATCTGAATAAAACAAAAATATAGCATGTGAAAGCATTTTGCATCTAAAGCTGGCAATATGTTTGAATTCAGTGAGAACATTAACAATGCAGTCAGAAAACGTGTTTTGCAAGCAGTTTACAGTCCTTTAGGCACTACTGAAAGAGATAAAGCAGAAACCCTTAGAAACATCATTCTGGGTCACAGGATACACATCTTTCTAAAAACATAAACAAAATCATGGAAATGTAATGAAAACATGTTTCCTTGCGATTATAATGATATTTAGAAGTGAATTCAGCGAAGCGAATTCAATGACACTGTGTAGTAGTATGTCTGAAATTAGTGAGAACATTCACAATGCAGCCAGAAAACGTGTTTTGCAAGCACTTTACAGTCTTTTAGGCACTACTGAAAGAGATAAAGCAGAAAACTTCAAAAACATTATAAGACTCACACAATGGTCTTATCCCCACAACAGTAGAGCAGATCATAACAAAGGTTTAAGAAGTTTGGAGATATTCTGCTCACTGCTGTGGGTGTGTCCTTCCTGGGCTCTTTCATGGAAATGGCCATTTGGGCCTGATCAGGTTCAGAGTCTTTTTAATGTAAATTACATCTCCATTTTGAGGAAGTATGCTTTGGTTTGGGTATTTAAGGGAAGCAAGCAAAATGTTCTGGAAGTCTGTAAACGGATCTCCCGCACATTCGCTGTGCATAGTTCTTATAGTCGGAGTCTGTAAACGGATCTCCCGCACATTCGCTGTGCGTAGTTCTTATAGTCGGAGTCTGTAAACGGATTTCCCGCACATTCGCTGTGCGTAGTTCTTATAGTCGGAGTCTGTAAACGGATTTCCCGCACAGTTGCTGTGTGTAGTTTTGTTTGTCAGGTAAACATTTCTAAATTCTCTCATCTCTGCATTATTGACTGTTTCACATGAATTGATCACTTTACTAAATGGTTTGAATTAGATATTGAATCATTGCTGTCGTTTACCTGTTTAATAAATTGTTATGTTTGTATCCATTCTAAATACTCTGAATTATTGGCTTAGTAGACTATGATGCATCCGTGTTACCGCAATACTACGACCAGGGTTAAGTATATTGAAATAATTAAGTTGTTATGCAGTCGGATTTTGTGTATTCTCTGTTTAGTCAGAGAAGAGTTTTGTGTATCCTCTGTTTAGTCAGAGAAGAGTTTTTTGTATCCTCTGTTTAGGCAGAGAAGAGTTTTGTGTATCCTCTGTTTGGGCAGAGAAGAGTTCGATTGTATGGAGCTACATGGGTACCTTTTAATAATAGTAAGCGGGAGCTACATTGTTAAATTGCTTTAGCCATAACCTCTGATTATCTAAATTACTTAACTTTAACTAAGTTGTTATGCAATCGGAGATTGCATAACAGGGAAAACCAGCAAGGATAGCATATAACATGCTTTTAGGAGAGATGGAAAAGGGGGGGGAACTATACTGAGAACTGAGAATAAGAGAACTGAGAAATACTGAGAATACTGAGAAAGAGAACAATACTGAGTGGAAGAAAACAATGAAATACTTTTTAAATTAATATGGGGATTTTCACATGGGGGATGGAATTTTATGGATGAAAACAAAATTTTGGATGACGGAAGGATTAATTCAATTCAATTTTATTTGTATAGCGCTTTTCACAAAGGACATTGTATCAAAGCAGCTTTACATGTAATGACATAGCAGTCAGTGGTCAGGGATTCAAAAAAACTCTTTAGGAGAGAAAAAAACCCCTGACATGACGTGTTATAGGTGCAATCCGTAGCATGTGCAATCCGGAATGGGGACACAAATTGCCATTGATCGCATCCATAACTCACTATGCAGTTTACAGGATACAGATACAGACATTATAAGATACAGAACTTCACTATAAGAGAGTTAATAAAAAATGTTATATGTTAAGTGTAATGTGGTAAATTTGATTTTAATATAACAGGTGCAGGAGGTTGTCCTGGGTAGTCGTCATGGAGCAGCACCAGGGTGGGCATCAGGTGGGGCAGTGTTGCGCCAGCTGGAACTCATTCCTCAGGATACCTCGGAGAAAGGGATAGGGGGATAGAGAGAGAGAGAGAGAGAGAAAAGGAGAGAGGAGGAGGGAGAGAAGGACAAAACAGAATTAGCGTAGCAGCCATTCCTATGTTGATTGTAAGCAGTTTTATGTGATATCACATGCAGTATGTATTATGTGTGTGTGCCCGGTTCCAGTTGAGGTTAACTATTGCGGCCTTAGAGAGTTGGGTCAAAGATTATGTGAATGCAAGTGTAAACAGATAAGTCTTTAATGTAGTTTTAAACTGTTCGACTGTGTCTGAGTCCCGGACTTTACTGGGAAGGTTATTCCATAGTTTAGGAGCTAAGTAGGAGAAATATCTGCCACCTTTAGATTTCTTTGATATTCTTGGAACTATTAAGAGCCCGTTGTTTTGTGAACGTAATGTCCGTGATGGGTTGTATGCTGATAATAGTTCACGGAGGTATAGAGGTGCTAAGCCATTTAGTGCTTTGTATGTCATTAACAGAATTTTAAAATCGATGCGATATTTTACAGGTAGCCAGTGCAGTGTTGCTAGGAGTGGACTAATGTGGTCATACTTTTTTGATCTAGTGAGAACTCTAGCAGCTGCATTTTGAACCAGCTGAAGCTTATTTATTTGCTTTGCATGACATCCCCCCAGCAATGAATTACAGTAGTCGATTCTGGAGGTCATAAAGGCGTGGATTAGTTTCTCTATATCCGAGAAAGACTATAAAGTATTAGAAAGTATTAGAAATGTGACCATCGAAAGACAGGTTCTTATCTAGAATCACACCTAGGTTCTTGACTGCGGAAGAAGGGACAATGGTGCAACCTTCTATAGAGAAGTTGTGGGCTATTGTGTCGTGTTTGGAGCTATTAGGTTCAATAATCAAAATCTCTGTCTTGTTGGAGTTAAGTAGAAGGAAGTTGTTTGCCATCCATTTTCTAATATCGTTAATACAGTCTATTAGCTTAGTAAAACGGTGGGGTTTGTTAGGTTCTGAGGAAATATAGAGCTGGGTATCGTCAGCGTAGCAGTGGAAGTTGATGTCATGTTTCTTAATAATATCTCCGAGGGGTAGCATATATAGTGCGAAGACAATTGGGCCAAGAACTGATCCCTGTGGTACTGTATTTTACCTGAGAGTAGTAAGATTTTTCATCGCTTGGCATACACAAATTGGTAACGATCAGTTAAATAAGATTTAAACCAGGCTAAGGCTTGACCATTAATGCCAACATGGTTTTTCAGTCTATCGAGTAGGATTGTATGATCTGTTGTATCAAAAGCTGCACTGAGGTCGAGTAATATAAGAATAGATGTCTCACTGCGATCTGATGCTAAAAGGAGGTCATTTGTCACTCTGAGCATAGCTGTTTCTGTACTGTGATGAGGCCTGAATCCTGATTGAAATTTTTCATAAATGCTATTTTCGGCTAGGAATGTCTGTAGTTGTTTGGACACAACCTTTTCTAGTATTTTGATAAGAAAGGGAGATTCGAGATTGGTCTGAAGTTGGATAGGTCTCCTGGGTCTAGAGATTAGGTTTTTAATGAGAGGCTTAATAACTGCCATTTTGAAGGTCAGCTGGGACGTAGCCTAGTTCTAAGGATGAGTTAATAATGTTGAGTACAGGTTCCGAGACTGCAGAAAAAACTTCTTTTAGTAGTTTTGTTGGGATGGGATCTATTATGCAGGATGAGGATTTAGATGAATTTATTATTTTTGTGAGTTCATCTATTTTAATAGCATTAAATGATTCTAGTTGTACTAATGGCATGAAGCGGGACGGTATACTATGCGATATAGAGGTGGCAGGCTGTGTAGATGCAATATTGTCCCTAATCTGCTCGATTTTATTATCAAACAATTTCATAAAGGTATTACTATCGTGCTGTAGTTTAACATCTTTTTCTGTAAATGATTTATTTCCAGTCAGCTTTGCGACTGTGTTAAAAAGAAATCGCGGGTTATTTTGATTTTCTGCGATCAACTTGCTAAAATAGGACGCTTTGGTGGTTTTTAAAGCCTGTTTGTACTTGTTGGTGCTCTCTTTCCATGCATCACGCCATACTTCTAGGTTCGTAGTCCTCCATCTACGCTCCATTTTTTCTGGTTGCTTTTTTAGGGCTGAAGTGTGGTTATTATACCATGGTGCTGGCGTTCTATCTTTTATTCTTTTTAATCTGATGGGTGCGACAAGTTCTAAAGTGCCTGAAAAAGCTTTGTTTAATGTTTCTGTTATACCTGTCAAGATCCTCATTTTATTGATTACATTATGGGTTTGATATAGATTCGGAAGTTTGTTAATAAAACTATCTTTAGTGGTAGAAATGATTGATCGGCTTGATCTAAATCGAGGTGTAGGACGAGGGGGTTTGTCTAAAAGTACAGTGTAAGTTATGAGGCAGTGATCTGAAATAGCATCGCTCTGAGGTAATATTTCTACGTTGTTTATGTTTAGTCCAAATGATAGAATTAGGTCTAAAGTGTGCTTCCATTTATGTGGTGGCCCTGAAACCTTTGGCTAACACCAAGCGAGTCCAGGATATCCATAAAAGCTATAATGTAAGCGTGGCCTTTGGATTATCAATGTGTATGTTAAAGTCACCAACGATTAGGGCTTTATCTACAGTAACTACTAATTCTGACAGAAAATCTGCAAATTCTTTAAGGAAGTCTATATGATGACCCGGTGGTCTGTAAATGGTAGCCATTATGAAGGACAAATGTTTGTTAAGCACCGCTTGGAAGTGACATATTTAGCCATTATTTCAAAGGAGTTAAATTTCCTAGATTTAAGATTAACGCAGAATATGTTGCTATAAATTGTGGCAATACCGCCACCTCTACCTTTTAGACGAGGCTCGCGGCTTATAGTAAAAGTCTTGTGGAGTAGATTCATTTAGACTAGTAAAATCATCTGTTTTAGCCATGTTTCCGTCAGGCACAGCGCATCTAGTTTGTGTTCTGTAATAATTTCATTGACAATATATTCTTTGTTGGAAAGCGACCTGATGTTAAGCAGGCCGAAGTTTAGCCATTTTGTTGCATCTATTTGTAGGTTATTTTCTTGTTTAATATTGATTAGATTTGTATATTTTGGTTTAGAGTATAATAAAGGTTTGTTTGTTCGGGAAACAGACACAGTCTCTATATGTTGATAGGTGGGTTGTAAAAACTCTATATGCTGTAATTTATGTGACTTGAGTGACATGTCGTGGCAGCTTGCAGACGGATGGATAGGCCGATTCGTCTGCTTCCTGACCTGGGCCCCGGATAGTCAGATTTTACTCTTAAGACTATTATTCAAATTCCTAGAGAGGACAGCAGCCCCTTCCCGTGAGGGATGGAGGCCATCTCTCTTTAACAGGTCAGGTCTCCTCTGGAAATATTTCCAGTTGTCTATATAGCCTATATTATTATAGATTACCCGAGTTCTATAGAGAAATTTTTAGTGCCTTTTAACGAAAATTGAATATGATCCACAGGGGAGAGAAAACGATTCAAATCAACCTCTCTTTTTAAATAACAACATTTTAAAACAAGGGAAAGGGATTTTTTTAAAGAAATGGATTGAAGTGGGAATAACTAGAGTGCGAGATGTTTTATATGAGTTTAAAGAGGGTTTTTTACCAACACAATATATTGTGGATACCATGGAAGTGTGTCAAGAAAAAGAAGAATGGATTTTACATATTTTTTTATATTGTAAGGAATTGGAAGATTTTTTAAAGAAATGTAAATGTGTGATTAAAGATTTGACTGTGGAGTGGGACGAAAATGTAATGGAATGGAACAGAGTGGTGATGTTTGGATGGGAAAAGAATTGTCAAAACAAAAAGTTCATAAATCTGTGGATAATGTTAAATAATTATGTTTATAATTATGTGTTTATAAGTCTGTGGATAAAAAAAATTGTGTTGGATATTTGGACTGTGTTTAAAAGGAAAACATAAGTGTATATGGAAAGACTGTATGTGTATTTTAAATGTGAAAATATGTTGGATGTTTTTTATCATGTGTTTACACCACAAGTTTATTGTGTTTTACAAGATCTAATGTGGAAGCTGCCGGGGAGTGAAATAGAACTGTAAGGCTATTTTGCACAATATCAATATAGGTTAATTTGTTTTTTAAATTGTTTGTTGTATCTCTGCTTTTTTGAACATCGTCTGAATATTGTTAATTTTTCGTGTCTTTGTGGTTTTGTAGTATGTAGTTTGTATCTTTGCATTTTACACATTGTCTGTATATTGTAACTTGTTTATTTTTAATTTAAAAAAAGCACGCCTGCTCTCGTCTGATCTCGGAAGCTAAGCGGGGTCAGGCCTGGTTAGTACTTGGATGGGAGACTGCCTGGGAATACCAGGTGCGGTAAGCTTTCCTCCTATCTCTGTCGCTCTTTTGCCTTCAAAGATGTCTTCGTTCTGCAAGTCAGGCCCGCTGGTCTCCGATTACGGCTTACGGCCACACCACCCTGAGCACGCCCACTCTCGTCTTATCTCGGAAGCCGAGCGGGGTCGGGCCTGGTTAGTACCTGGATGGGTGACTGCCTGGGAATACCAGGTGCTGTAAGCTTTTCTCTTATCTCTGTGGCTCTTTTCCTTCAAAGATGTCTTCGTTCTGCAAGTCAGGCCCAGGAGACTCTGGGTACAAAACTGATGAAGACTTCTTGACCAGGTTAAAATACATGTAAACAAAACAAATAAATATCTAAAAATGTTAAAAAGAGTTCATGACCAGGCTAAAATACATGTAAACAAAACAAATAACTATATAATTTCCCATTATTGTAAAAAGACTTTTGGTCACTGACTGAGTCAGTGTGGTTGTCCTCAGTTGTTGAAGGAACCTATTAAGCAGGATATACACTGCACAAAATTATAAACGCAACACTTTGTTTTTGCCCCCATTTTTCATAAGCTGAACTCAAAGATCTAAGACTTTTTCTATATACACAAAAGACTTTTGTCACAACATGAAAGGCCTATTTATCTCAAATATTGTTCACAAATCTGTCTAAATCTCTGTTATTGAGCACTTCTCCTTTGTCGAGATAATTCATCCACCTCACAGGTGTGGCATATCAAGATGCTGATTAGACAGCATGATTATTGCCAGGTGGCTGATCTTAGACAATCTTGGAGGTGAAGATGCTGGATGTGGAGGTCCTGGGCTGGTGTGGTTACACGTGGTCTGCGGTTGTGAGACCGGTTGGATGTACTGGTATCTCTGAAATGCTTATGGTAGAGAAATTAACACTCAATTCACGGGCAACAGCTCTGGTGGACATTCCTGCAGTCAGCATGCCAATTGCATTCTCCAAATCCAAAACGTCCGACATCTGTGACATAAAATAAAACTTTAGAGTGGCCTTTTATTGTCGCCAGCCTAAGGCACACCTGTGCAATAATCATGCTGTCTAAACAGCATCTTGATATGCCACACCTGTGGGGTGGATGGATTATCTCAGCAAAGAAGAAGTGCTCGCTAACACAGATTTTGAGGGATTATATTTGAGAGATATTACAATATTTGAGAGAAATAGGCCTTTTGCGTCGTGACAAAAGTCTTAAATCTTTGAGTTCAGCTCATGAAAAATGGGGGCAAAAACAAAAGTGTTGCGTTTATAATTTTGTTCAGTGTATATTCATTATATCCTTCTTATGGCTGTAACATATTTTTTCTTATTAAATAAATTTTCTTATTAATTTGTTAACTTTAAAACAATGGTCACATGTAATGTATAACCAGTCACATTAGGCATACAGAGAAGTCAAGTCGTAATTAAAAACGGCAAAGTTGACCATAAAAAACACAATGGCAAGATCTAAAAGAGGTAAGGGAGCATCAAGGAAAGACTTGTGGGGTGCTGCTGGAGGAAAAGAGGTGATGAAAAAATATTTTATAGCTGAAAATATAGTAAATGAAGAAATCCCTTATCTGGCACAAACTATCCTACAAAATCTTTGGAAAAGATACTACAAAAAACAGACAATGGCTTTATATTATCTGGACATATAACAGAAGAAATATTAGAACTTCAGTACAGCTAAACAAAGACATAAACGTATCCGACTCTCAGCCAACCATTCCTTTAAAGAAAGAGGAAAATGAAACAAGTAAGCTGACAGAGAATGTAGAAAAGCATGAAACTAAAATGGATAGAGAGGAGTCTAAGGAGATCAATGAATGGAGACATACAGACCCTGAGTGTGACAACTTTCAGGTAATTGAGTATTCTGAGGCTCATCCAACAACTGAGAACAATCATGACTTAATCCATGACCTAAATAAAGAACCCAGAAAAAAAGAGAAAAAGAGAAATGAAAACAGTTGGTGAAACTTTTAAAAATGTGCCACAAACTCCAACTAAATTCAAAGTGTTTATCCATTCCAAGGTATGGAAAGAAATTGCCCTTTTGAGATGATCCCACAACAATATGCTCCTAAATGTAAATATAAAAAATATTTCAGTTAAATATACATTTTCAGAAATAAACATTCTGCCTGTATTTACCTTGCTTTTTAAAAAAACCTTTTGGCACAAGCCCCAAAACCTAAATTATGGTCACAAACGCAAACAAAAATAAAAAAATACAACAGATGAGTGCACTGACATACAGGAGAAGACAGACATCATTAATAAAGGCATTAGTGTTGCTGAAGAGGTAAAGGGGAAGTTGCAAATAATAAATAATAAAATCACATAAATAATAAACACAAAATAAAATATTTAGATTTTGGTGGACGTATGTGGGGCAGAGTGTCCTTTACAGTGCTATTCAGCAGTATATTAGCCGTGTTCCGCGAGTCTTCAAAAATCGAGCAGGAGACAGGTAATGCAGAAAATGGACATTTATCCTACCATAATAATGTTGTAAGCTTAGCAAATGCGGTTGCATATGCCAGTTGTGTTTAATTATACTGTAAGCATCACTCGAGTGCTGCCTGCCTCCCACATTTCTGACACTGACGTTTCATTTTCTTTATCCAAGACCAATAAACGGCGCTAGCATAGTAAGAGGCGTAACATTTCCGTCACATGCTTGCATTCAGGTCAATCACAGTGCGCTGGATTGCTGGCCAATCAGAGCACACCGCACTTTTTAAAATGATGAGCTTTATAAAAAATAGACGTGTTTCGGAAAGGCAAGGCAGAGAGGAGCAAAAATAATCTACGGTATGTGTAAAATAAAAAAGGTAGAGGGGGATAGAGAGAGAGAAAAGGAGAGAGGAGGAGAGAGAGAGAAGGGGACAAAACAGACTAATATTAGCGTAGCGGCCGTTCATATGTAATGTATGCAAATGATATCTTATGCAATATGTAATATTTATGCATGCCCGGTTCCGGTTGCGGCCTTGGAGAGTTAGGACCTGTAATTAGGTGAATGCATGGCTAAAGAGATAAGTCTTTAGTTTAGTTTTAAACTGCTCGAGTGTGTCTGAGTCCCGAATATTGCTGGGAAGGTCATTCCATAGTTTTGGTGCCAAGTAGGAGAAGGATCTTCCACCTTTAGATTTTTTTGATATTCTTGGAACTATTAACAAACCGCTATTTTGTGAGCGCAATGCTCGGGATGGATTGTATGCTGATAGTAGTTCATAGAGGTATAAAGGTGCTAGGCCGTTTAGGGCTTTGTATGTAATTAACAATATTTTGAAATGTATGCGATATAGAACCATATGACCCCTTTAATGAAGCACTTTCATCCATGTAATACAATCATAAAGTTCACAATATCAACATAACTAAACATAAATTTAACGTAAATAAATTCTTGATTCTTACGGTTTTGATTAAAAGTTAATAATGTTTAGTAATATTATCATCATCTGCTCTCCATTGAGCGAGACATTCCAATTAATCGTTAATAGTCATTTAAACATTTAAAAAAGACAGCAGAAAGAATACTGCTTTAAATACAGATAATTTCATAAATATTTAAGTTTAAAATCTGTTCTAAAAACACATTTGGTTATGTTTATTAAAGTAATATATATTTTTTCTTTTTTTGTGTCCTTTTTGGTCCTTCTGCCCTTGCCCCACAAGAGGTCTGTGCACACCACTGCACGCCATACCATGCAGTGGAAAAGCCCCATTATGTAACATATCTTGCATGGCCTGAGGATGAACTATCCCTTTAAGGTATGATTTGTGCAAATTTTATGCAGAAACACTTTCTCCTCGGTCTCATCAACCTCTACCTCTCTTCACGTTCCTCTTCTTCCACAGAGAGGGAAAAGAAGAAAAAAAAGAAGAGAAAAGGTAAGTTGAAAGTAAGTTGGCTTGAGAATGTCACCTTGGTGTGTTACATTTTTCTAATGGATCTAATGGAAACTCTGATCAAAACTAAAAAAATACAGCTGTCAAAATATCTAAACACACAATATTGCATTGTAGGACTAGGCGTTATTATTCTGATATTTCAGCACAGTTTAATTGTACAATAGGACCATTTCACCAATAATATCATGGAAGTCCTGAAACATAAACAGTTATCACTGACAGGCACATTTACAGCAGTTAAAAAATTGATGAAAACCAATGATGTGAAGAAGTGAGTGAGGCATTTACGCTGAAAATGCATTTTGAAGCTGTGGACAGTTGAATTTTGAGTTCTTAAAGTCTGTTGTTTTATGTTATAGTATGTAATGCTTTTTGCTGATTAGACTTTAACATTTAAAATAAATAAAAAAGCCTTAAAAAAGTGATTTCCCCCCCCCAATGGTTAACAAGAAAATCCAAAATGACCATTCCTAGATGGTTGGGCTTACTTTTTTCTCCTTAAAGGCAGTTGACAACTGATGTTTCACCCCTAACTCTTTCACTATCTGTTCAAAAACATGAGATGTGAAATTTGACCCCTGGTCTGTCTGAATGACTTTGGGTATCCCAAAAGTTGAACAGAACTTGATAAGCTCTTTTATTACAACTTTAGTTTTGATGGAACACAACGGTATGGCCTCAGGATAACGGGTGGCTGTACACATAATGGTAAGAATGTATTGATAGCCAGACTTAGACTTGGGTAGTGGTCCCACACAATCTATCAAAAGTCTCTCAACTTCAGCTGACAAAGGCAAGAAAGATTCTGAGATATCAGCTACATCATCAAACCTTTGTGCCTGAGCACGGGTTACAGCACACGCCGGGAAAACAGAAGGAAACGTTTTAGTGACATCAGTTTGGGCCCCAACATCAGGTTCAGCAGACACAATTGGATGTGGAAAAAAATCACAGCACTTTTCATAATGAATGGATCGAACAAAGTTTGGCTAGAGTGCAAATGATAAAGGAACAAAGGGAGACTGAACACACGCCACACCCTTGGGTTTGGTTCAAATTGTTTTTGTTTCCATGCTACACAGTCAGAAATGAAATGCCCAGGGTCAAGGCAGTAGAAGCATACCCTTTTAGGTGCACTACTTTTTGAGGCAGTTTTGGAGTCGCTATCAGGCTTAAAAACATTAACCCTTTGAAATTCCTTACTTGCCCTATCGCTTACAGGTGGACTATTAACGGAACGTACAGATGGAAACACTGTTCTGTGGGTGAGAATAAATTCGTCAGCTAAAATGGCTGCTTCAGAAAGCTTGGTAATTCTTTTCTCATTTAAATGAACAAATGGACTTCCTGGCACACAACAGTCCTCCAACAACACAAGTTCTTGAAGCTCCTCAAAAGTTGTGGTCTTGGTGGCAAAACACCACTTCTCAAAAAGCATTCTCTTCTCCCTTGCAAATTCTACAAAGGTTTGCTTGGCTGACTTTGAACAAGAAATCTCTGACAGTATGCCTCTGGCACCAATTCATAGGCTCTCAAAACCGTCACCTTCACAGTATCATAATCCAATGATTCCTCTATTGACAAAGCAGAACACACTTCTTGAGCTTTGCCAACAATATTACATTGTAACAAAAGTGCCCACATGTCTTTTGGCCAATTCAGTTTTGCAGCAACACGCTCGAAGGCGACAAAATAAGAGTCAACCTCAGCTTCACGAAAAGGAGGTACCAACTTTATATATTTACCTACATCAAATTCAGACGGTAACACATCAGGAACACTGGAAGAAAGAGGTGTAGATCAAGGGAGTGGAACTGGTTTATTTTGCAAGGCTTGAGCCTCAAGGTCTAATTTGTGCAGTTTAATCTCTCTGTCCGCCTGTATTTCAAAAGCTTTTAAACGAAGAACCTGTGTATCGTACTCCTGACGCTTTAAAGCAAGTAATTCTACTAATTCTTTATACAGTATATCTTTTATCACTTGTTTCTTGGCTTCTTTGGGCACTGAAATATTAAAGAATTCTGCAATTAAAATCAGATCCTTCTTAATACAATTGTCAAATTCCAATAACGTGGGCGATAGAGTAAATGTAACCAAATCAAATTCAATTTTTTTCTAATATGAGGTCTCTTATGTCCAATAGTTCAGAGGAGAGCAATAAAAGCGTTAGTCGATAGGCTGAGTCGTACGTCAATCAAACTGTTGACTGGTGCACGAACGCCTCCTCAACATTGTCAACAATCTCAAATTGGAGAGCGCGTGCGCTGTTCGGTCAGGTTAAGCAGCCGTGGCCAGTGTGGCCACGAAAAAGAGAAGATGCACTTTTAATAGCGAATGGACTGCAACATACTCTTGGTTAAGACCTGTAGATGGCGAAGCAGAGAGAGCTTTTTGCATTTTATGCAAAAGCAGTTTTTCTGTGGGACATGGTGGAGAATACGACGTGAAGCGACATGGTGCATGTGAGTACCACAGAAAAAAAGCACATCATCAAGAAACATGCAAATCAGTGCAATCGTTTTACAATAAACCAAATGACCCACAGGCTGACAAAGTTTCGGCAGCAGAAGTGACGAGCATTTATACATCACACACATTCATATCGCTCTACCGACTGCAGTAACAAGTTAGCCCCAGTAATTTTTCCAGATTCTGAAATAACTAAGAAAATGTCATGTGGCCACACCAAAGCAACATCTATTGCACTGTATAGGCTAGGCCTTATATTTTTTTGTGTCTTGTATTTTAAGATGAATTTGATTCACTGAGAGCATTTTTTTTTGTTTCGTAATGCCTGGTCCTTTGGACAGTTGACTAATTTGATAGTCCCAATAAAGACGAGATGTTGCAAAATTAGTGTTTTGTCTTTTATAGGCCTAGGCCTATGCCTTAAGCTGAAGAAACTTTGGATGATATTTTGGGTCAGGTAGTGTCTTAATCTTTTAGTCGGTGGGTTTAAAAAATGTTTCTTGGTAAATTAGATAGACAATATATCTTAAGTTTAAAGTTATTACGTCTGTCCCACATTGTCCCACTTTACCGTGCTACTTGTCCCACATTTTGGAGGTGGTCACCCTAACTTCATATAACCTTCACTGTCTGTATGCCTGTACTTTCTGTTATGATAACTGATGGAAAACAAACTGCCTGTTTTCGGTCTGAACCACTTTCAGTTGAAAGATGTATTAATGAATAAAAGCCTCTGTTTGTCTGATATTAAACTGTGAATCAACTGAGATGAGACCCAACTGTGTGTGTTGCTTATTTTGTTCTCCCGGCGCCGTAAAGAGACAGAGATTGTTGCAGTTTGACTCAGTGGTAGAAGACTGTTAAGTGTATACAAAATATTATCTAACAGCATGTTGTAATATTATGTTTGTGTTGTCATTACTGTGCGTTTTTGTAAATACTCTGCTGGATATATATTTTTAAAAACAACACAGAGACTCAGGTATTTGATTTTGCTTCAAAAACTAACTAGTCTAAGTACACATCTGTGCATAAAACAATACCTTATCTGATAAATTATATTTGTTGTTAATGAACATTTTGTCAGTAATTTTGTTAAAAAAAATGGTTATGCTGCTGTCCAACAAACTGCGATTTTAGCAGTTTAGATGATATACAGATGTGTTTTTAACAGTCTCTGCATGCAGGAACTTTATTCATCTGGTGCATATATGACTTCTAAATCATAATAAAAGCGATTTAGTACATGGTAAACACACTTTGATGCAATGTTATGCAATGCACTGCAATTGGATTTGAACACTTACATTTAATTTGAATCGAGCTCAGCCGGATCAATTAAGGTGTTTATATGAAGGCTTTTCCATTCAAATCAGCCATCACTATGTTTAACAACAAATTATTTGTTTGCAGCGAGCAGAACTATAATCAAAGCAAGAAGTGACTACTCTTTAGAAAGTTTGATTTAACATGTTTTGGGTCACTTCAGTTTGTTTTATAACATATGTAGTATAATAGTCTAAAGCCCTATTCGCACGGGATTAGTATTATCTAGGGACCTCTAGTCATTTGTAATAATTGCGGAGGTTGTCTGTGATATTAATCCCGTGCGAATCGGCCATGTCTGTAATTTGTAAAGTAAAAATTCCCCCGCAAATGACCTACTATATTTCGTCGAACACAGAGGTTCTGTGATAATATTAGTCCTGTGCGAATCGGCATCTCTGTGATTTGGTCAGCATTTGGCGGTCGTTTTAACCGCCACAGTTTGGGCTCTGGAACCCAACTCCTCGAAAGGGGTTGGACTCTGCACTACTCTGGAGTTGCCTGCGGTGAGAGGCGGCGGGATGGCGTGGGCTTGCTTATAGCCCCCCAGCTTAGTCGCCATGTGTTGGAGTTTACCCCGGTGAACGAGAGGGTCATTTCCCTGCGCCTCCAGGTGGGGGATAGGTCTCTCACTGTCATTTGTGCCTACGGGCCAAATGGCAGCACAGAGTACCCAGCCTTCTTGGAGTCTCTGGGAGGGGTGCTGGATAGTGCTCCGACTGGGGACTCCGTCGTTCTGCTGGGGGACTTCAACGCTCACATGGGCAATGACAGTGACACCTGGAGAGGCGTGATTGGGAGGAACGGCCCCCCTGACCTGAACCCGAGTGGTGTTCTGTTGTTGGACTTCTGTGCTAGTCACAGTTTGTCCATAACGAACACCATGTTCGAGCATAAGGGCGTCCATCAGCACACGTGGCACCAGGGCGCCCTAGGGCGGAGGTCGATGATCGACTTTGCGGTTGTTTCATCTGACCTCTGGCCGTATGTCTTGGACACTTGGGTGAAGAGAGGGGCAGAGCTGTCAACTGATCACTACCTCGTGGTGAGTTGGATCCGTTGGCGGGGGAGGAAGCTGGATAGACTCGGCAGGCCCAAACGTTCTGTGAGGGTCTGTTGGGAACGTTTGGCAGAGCCCCCCGTCAGAGAGGTTTTCAACTCCCACCTCCGGCAGAGCTTTGAACAGACCCCGAGGGAGGTTGGGGACATTGAGTCCGAGTGGACTATGTTCTCCGCCTCCATTGTCAATGTGGCCATTCGGAGTTGTGGCTGTAAGGCCTCTGGTGCCTGTCATGGCGGCAACCCCCGAACCCGGTGGTGGACACCGGAGGTAAGGGACGCTGTCAAGCTGAAGAAGGAGTCCTACCGAGCCTGGCTGGCTTGTGGGACTCCTGAGGCAGCCGATGGGTACCGGCAGGCCAAGCGGACTGCGGCACGGATGGTTGTGGAGGCAAAAACTCGGGTCTGGGAAGAGTTCGGTGAGGCAATGGAGAAGGGCTATCAGTCGGCCTCGAAGAGGTTCTGGCAAACTGTCCGGCGCCTCAGGAGGGGAAAGCGGTGCTCTACCAACACTGTATATAGTGGAAGTGGGGCTCTGCTGACTTCGACTGGGGACACTGTCGGACGGTGGAAGGAATACTTCGAGGACCTCCTCAACCCTGCCAACGCGCCCTCCACGGAGGAGGCAGAGGCCGGGTGCTCAGAGGTGGGCTCAGACATCACCCGGGCTGAAGTCGCCGAGGTAGTAAAGAAGCTCCTCGGTGGCAGGGCACCGGGGGTAGACGAGATCCGCCCTGAGTACCTCAAGTCTCTGGATGAAGTGGGGCTGTCTTGGTTGACACGTCTCTACAACATCGCGTGGAGATTGGGGACAGTGCCTCTGGACTGGCAGACCGGGGTGGTGGTCCCTCTCTATAAGAAGGGGGACCGGAGGGTGTGTTCCAACTACAGGGGGATCACACTCCTCAGCCTCCCCGGGAAAGTCTATGCCAGGGTACTGGAGAGGAGAATTCATCCGATAGTCGAACCTCGGATCCAGGAGGAACAATGCGGCTTTCGTCCTGGTCGCGGAACACAGGACCAGCTCTATACCCTCTCTAGGATACTGGAGGGTTCATGGGAGTTTGCTCAACCAGTCCACATGTGTTTTGTGGATCTGGAGAAGGCATTCGACCGTGTCCCTCGCGGTGTTCTGTGGGGGGTGCTCTGGGAATATGGGGTCCGAGTATGACCAGAGCAGGAGCTTGGTTCGGATTGCCGGCAGTAAGTCAGACTCGTTCCCAGTGCGTGTTGGACTCCGGCAGGGCTGCCCTTTGTCACCGGTCCTGTTCACTATCTTTATGGACAGGATATCTAGGCGCAGCCAGGGACCGGAGGGGGTCCGGTTTGGGGACCACAGGATCTCGTCTCTGCTTTTTGCAGATGATGTTGTCCTGTTGGCCCCATCAGGCCAGGACCTACAGCAGGCACTGGGGCGGTTTGCAGCTGAGTGTGAAGCGGCTGGGATGAGAATCAGCACCTCCAAGTCTGAGGCCATGGTCCTCAGTCGGAAAAGGGTGGCTTGTCCCCTCCAGGTCGGTGGGGAGTTCCTTCCACAGGTGGAGGAGTTTAAGTATCTTGGACCGTTCACGAGTGAGGGAAGGATGGAACGGGAGATCGACAGACGGATCGGTGCAACTTCTGCAGTAATGCGGTCGATGTACCAGTCTGTCGTGGTGAAGAAGGAGCTGAGCTGCAAGGCGAAGCTCGATTTACCGGTCGATCTACGTTCCTACTCTCACCTATGGTCATGAGCTTTGGGTCATGACCGAAAGGATAAGATCCCGGATACAGGCGGCCGAAATGAGTTTCCTCCGCCGGGTGGCCGGGAGCTCCCTTAGAGATAGGGTAAGGAGCTCGGTTACTCGGGAGGAGCTCGGAGTAGATCCGCTGCTCCTCCACATCGAGAGAGGTCAGCTGAGGTGGCTTGGGCATCTGTTTCGGATGCCTCCCGGACGCCTCCCAGGGGAGGTGTTCCGGGCATGTCCCACCGGGAGGAGGCCCCGGGGAAGACCTAGGACACGCTGGGGGGACTATGTCTCTAGGCTGGCCTGGGTATTCCCCCGGAAGAGCTGGAGGAAGTGTCTGGGGAGAGGGAAGTCTGGGCTTCCCAGAAGATGGATGGATGGATGGATTATTTTTGTTATTTTGCATTCTTTGAGGTTCTTTTGTGATCTTTATGTGTAATGAGCACATGGTAATGGAGGTGCATTACATTTGTTTTATAGAGTTTTATAAGGGCCACTCAATCTGAGGCTGCTTATGTTTCTATGTTGATCAGTAAAAAAGATCCAGTAAATCTGCTGCCTGTTGTCCCGTGTCTGTCACCACAACGCTGCAAAACACAACGCTGAACACAACGCAGAATAAGTTTTAATAACTGGTGTCGCTGGGCATACGCGAGCCACCGGTTACATATAGCGTCATTCTTTTTATGATATGACATACCTTTACATATATGCCTATAATATGCCTATAATGACAGGACAATAGTCTATTCAAAATAGTGCACAATCAAGCGAGGAGGTTTATATCATAATTCGAGGTTACGGTTCCATCTAGTCGCCCAGTGAAACCATATTTCATATGTTACGTACTGCTTCGCCATCATATCCGGGAGATAAGTCGGTAAATTCGAGTAAAATCACAGACTTCGCTTATCCCGTGCGAATGCGCCACACGAAAATCAGATGCGGGGGGGTAATTTCTAAATCACACAAGGTCCCCAGATAATACTAATCCCGTGCGAATAGGGCTTAAGATGCTAATGTAAAATTTGCTACACTATAGGGCTTTTCACATTCAACTGACCCTTCGCTAAGCCACGCCCGAAAACCGCCACAGGCCAATCAGCAACCGTAACTAGTCTGTCAAGCTTTCGAGCAAGGGAAACATGCCGAAGCATTGTGCGTATGGATTGTGTAAATCTGCTACCCGGTATCCTAAAAGTTTGGACGGGGTGGTGGAATTTTTTCCCTTCCCGAAACCTAAAACCCATGGGGAGAAATGCCAGACGTAAAACAAGCGGTGTAGAAGGCCTCATTCACAAGTAAATGTCGACAGGATTAACAAAAACACTTACGTTTGCTACAAAGTAAAAGCACGCTAATGCTAGCTAGCTAGCTCACTCACTCAGCACATCATTGCTCGAAAATAATGACATATTGTTCGTAATGCATATATTTGAACGTAAAAAATATAAGCAGGAGAATGTTATCATTGCAAAGTGGTCAGGCTAATGTCTTATCTTATCCATAAATCTTGTGGAATAAACACGTTTGACTTATAATTATTAGATTATTTTCACAAATTTCCCTTTCCCTGCTGTGCATGAACAAAACTGTTCCTCAATTTGTGTGTTTCCCACTTGAATGGTCAGCATATGAGGCGGCTGCTGCTTGCGCTGGGACCTATAGGCTTTAGCTTCAATTTTGATTAAATTATTTACAAATCGGTTGCATATTATGTCGTGGATATATCCCTCGAATGCATACTGCAGTCCCTTTTGTCTTGCTCTCTCACATATTTTACTTGTTCGCCAAAAAATACTAATTATCTTCTTGGGAATGTCTGACACCGGTGCATACATATTGTAATAGACTTGCCAGGCGCGAAAACTTGACAGGCGTAGCAACTGTAACTAAGCAGGGCAGGGCTTAGCGAAGGGTCAATTTAGCCTGGGTTCTTCTAAACCATGCTTTTAACCCGGGAAGATGAACGTTTCACATTTGTAATTTAGAAGTGAATTTTACCCTGGGTTATGAAACCCCTCTCTGAAGCCCGGTTTGCATCAGCTTTGACAAGTTTAGTCTCGTCAAATGTGTGCAGGGTTAGAATGTTACAACTAGACTGCTCGACGACAGACAAGTTAAACATTTGAACAGTTTGTGCATTATAACAAAATCACATACAGTCAGACAAAACCTGTACACTGCAAAAACTGAAAACTAAGAAAGTAAAAAAAGCTTATTTTTAGAAAATGTGTCTTGTTTTTTGCCATGAAAGATAAATAGTCTTATAAAATACATTGCACATTAGACTATAAATCTTAATTTAAGAAAATTGATCTTTTTCGGTCTAGGTAAGTAAATGTTAACTCATTTTGAGCAAGATTTTACTAGAAACAAGTGACCGCTATAAAGCCCAAATATTGGTGCATGTTCAATTAGATTGTTGTGCTAATTTTAAGACTAATACCACCACTAAAAAAGTCTAATTTCAAGAATCTTAAGAAAGGATTTTTTTTATTGTGTCTGTAAAGTTTTGAAAATTCAGTTAAGAAAATTGCTTGGCTGAACATAAACACTTGGCTTGAAAAGGGGTTTAATTCAGATTTATTTTGTATTGAAATTTGTATTGTGTTTCATTTCATTTATTTTATGTCATGAATGTGATCAAATGTGTACTTGTGATAAATGTCATTTTTTTATTTTTCCGTAATTTATGTTAACTTTATTCTGACTGTAATGATGCATAAGTAAAATGGAGCGTCGCCTTTAAGAAAACCCGCGAGGAACGCAGCAGGAGAAGTCTGCGTGAGCAGCGTGATGACGGAAAGAGGAGAGCACGGTCAGATCAGCGGCGAAACTTTGAGAGAAACTTTCAGTTAAACTAAACGGAAAGTTTAGTAAACTTTTATTTCATTTGATTTGAGTGATTTTTGTGGTACAAGTGATTGAGATGTTCTTGATTTGATGAAAACGGCGATGACATGGAGTTCATCACCACATGGATCAAGATGGCGAGCCACCCACTGAGTCTCGAATCCTTCTAAATCGCCAAAAGAAACACGATCTGTTGCTCGAGGAAAACAAATGTGCAGGAAAGAGTAAATCCATGTGAAAGTGTCCCTCATCATCCGTTTTGCTGCTCATTGCTTTGTGCTTATGGACGGTAGGCCTGAACTGTTGCATTTTATGATCACCTACATTACACAGGACGTGGAGGATTGTTCATTTCAAATCAGAAAATTCATGATTGATCTGTTGAAATTCATATCTGAATTGTGAACTGATTGCACTTTAATGTTTTTTTTTTGTTTGTTCTTACAAAACTTAAATTTGTTTCGTAATGGTTTTGAAATATGTTTCTTGAGGGTATTGTATTTTGAGCTGTATATATGAATAATCCATTCAAATATAAAGGGTTATTTAAAGAATAGGAACAATTTAGACATACAAAAACTAACTTTAGATTTCCAAAAGAGAAATAAAGTAGAGAATGGGACTAAATCTAGTTGAAACCTTGCTGTGAACAGAGAGGTTTAAACACAGAAACTGTTAATTAATTTTGTTTATTTCATTTTATTTCTTTGCATTGTAAATATTTAAATATTGCATTTATTTTCCTTGTTCTTGGTGTTCATACATCAGTTTCTGGAAGCAAAAGAGCAGTCAACAAATTCAATTTTCAGTTATAAACCTATCCGTTATTATTCATATTTACCTTGTCTGTCTGTTGATTTTTCTCTCTCATTTGGCTCCTAGAGAACCTAGAGCACTGGTCTATTTTACCCTTAATACCTTGCACCTTATATGCTACATCAGTTGTTGGATTTGGTGTGCTGAGGGAAGGGCGGGTTGGCATACCTGTGCCAGGTATTTGATTTATTTTTTGTAAAAGTGTAAGTTAGCCTTGGAATCACTTTACTACTCCATTTGTTCAGAACTTTGGAGAATGTTCTTTATTAAATGTTCAGCAAAGCTGAGTAAGTTTGTTTCTTCATTTAAAGTTTGGGGAGGTGAGGGGGGTGTTTATTTTGAGAGTTTTCATCTCATTTTAGGTTTTTGTGTGATCTTAAAAAAAAAACTAAATAGGCTGGGTTTAAGGTTAAATATTCTAGTTTCAGTGCATTTTTTCCTAGAATTTTTATTATTCAGTGCTTTATAAAAAGAGAAAACTGCTTAGTTTTAAAGCATGTTTGTCTAGTTTTAAGACCAGCCGTATTTTTAGTGACTAGATTTAAGTTCAAATATTCTAGTTTTAATGCAGTTTTCACTAACTTATTTACTATTAAATTCTTATAAAAAGCTAAAATGCCTAGTTTTAAGAATTTGTGTCTAGTTTTAAGATCCAGTAGCATTTATTATCGACTAGATATTTATGCTAATTTCAAGAATTCTTATCAAGTCTGTTTTGCTTACCCCATTGGCAGATTTTTTTGCTTGATTGTGGTACACTTTAACTAGATTTAAGTAAGTTTTGCTTATTTCAAAAAGGGCATTTTTTGCAGTGTATGTTGTGTGAACAGTAGTTTGAGGGAAAACTAAATTTTTTCAAACTACAACATAAAATTTTTTCACCACAAATATAAAAATTTACAAAGTTGGAATTTGTAACAGAGTGAAGCTTTGAATACTCAGGGTTATCACCTAATCCTGAATAAAGTATTAGCAATGTAAAACATGAAATGGATAACCCAGCATTCCATTTACCCATAGGTTTACAATGACTCGAGTGTTTTCTCAAGTGTGAAAAGACAAAGTTTATCATTAAATCAGAACTAAAATATTGCACAAAACATGGCATCATTGTCTTAGTGATGAAACAAGATATAAGACCAACAGGAATAGAACGATTCACTCTTCTCCTGCATGATGTGAGATGTAGAACAACACAAACCAACTGCTTTTTTAGGTACAAAGTCATCAGTAAATTTATGTGATAAATTGCAATCACTTAACACTGTCTTGCAAAATGAAAGTAAACTCTGTTAAAATTAAAGCTTTATTAGATCCAGAATCGTATGATGTATGTTCTATGATGCCCTTTTGCTTCTATTTGAGCTTGAAAAACGTGTTCAGGAACGTGGAAAAACGCAATAAATTGAACAATATGCCTTTTCTTTGAGAGGTTCAATTTATCGCGTCGCTTTAATACTTTGGGTTCTTTATATATTAGGCTCCGTTAAGCCTTTTCTTTCTAACGGTTTTCTATAAAAGGAAAAGGCCTTGTGTCGCTTTAACATTTTGGGTTCTTCTGCTTGTCTGTACATAGTATATATTTTTAATAAACTGTATACCGAACTTGGTCTTTATATATCATTTTCTTAATACATTAAGCTGTGTCAAGCGTTTTTCACGTTAAGCGTTTTAGAATGTCCCCATGTTCACAATGGACTGCGTGTCAAAACAATGTTCATCTACATTACATTAAATTTCCATTATTTTTTTTCTATCAGTCTTTTTACATTTCTTTTATTTTGTTGATGGCAATGCAAAGGATATGTTTTAGATGGTAGTTTACAGTGCCTATTTTACACGTACAGTAATGCATCCAAACGCCTCAAACAGTTAAAACACAATTATTATTAAAAATGAGTTCCTGTGACAAATTTTAAAAGGATGGAAAAGATTCTTCTGGAATTTGATCACCCCTCTGGAACCTCAGTCACTTTACTGTTTGTGCCAGCATTTACAGGACTGGGGCCTGCAGGTGAGTTCAATAAGCTCTCTGGCTTTTGCTCAGTATCTTCAGTAGACAGTTCTTCTAGAGGAAGATTTTGACTGGAGGGTTCCACAGTCTCTTCTGGTTGGGAAACGTCCTGAGGAGTCTTTGATGAGGGACTTAAAGTTTCTACAGAAGGCGCAGAACCAGCACCTTCCTCCTTCACACCAGGAAATGTCCGGTCAGGATAGAGTACTTTCAACTGTTCCTCAAAGAAACTCTCAAGATTAGCACCCACGCTGGCCATCTCAGTATCCTCCTAAAAAAAGCATGAACACTTAACGTCAGAATTACATTCATATGGTGCATTCTCAATCCAACCATACTTGAACTATTGAGGATTTTTAACTACTTAAAATAATGAAATTTAAGGAATTGATGCATAAAATTACATTATATGTTAAATATTAAATTACAATAACATTTATAAAGTTAAATACAAACTTTACAAATGGTCCTGTGACTGTAACTGTGTTTAAGAATAATATTTTAAGAAATATCTAATAATAGCCTTTTTTGTCATTACAATTACAAAAAGAATAGTCAATGTAAAATGAATGAAGTTGTAGCATAACTGCTGCAGTTTGCAGACACAAATTCTGTTGATAATATGGTTTAAGACAAAAGATTTTTGATTGTTAAATATTTTCAGTTTATTTAGTTTTAACTGAATCATTAACATTAATTTCCATTAACTGCTCGTCGCGTACGGTCCCATATTTGGTATTCAAATTTCCGTGCCCCAGAGAGTACGATCCCAAATGTGGGATTTCAGAATGTACGGTAATGACTGCCAGATTCAAATCCAGCTTTCACAGCAGACACAGAGGCGTGCTGAAAGAGACTCTCATTATAAAATATCTTCTCAAACAATGATTTTAAGGCAATTATGTGTTTAATTTGTTTAATTAGAAGTGAGAAAATGTGCGGATTTAAATCTGCTTTCGCTGTGCACAGAGAGGGAGACGCGTTTGAAGCTGCTGTCAAATATATTCACAAAGATAGCTTCTCATACAGCGTTTTTAGACATGGAATGGTTCTATTTTATGTCACAAACACCACAATGAAACGTAGAGGTCATAAATGCAGAGTAATGTCAACATATCAATTAAAAACGGTCAGATAATAGTAATTATAAATTAAAATTGGTGGATTTAGGTGGTTTATTGCATGTATTCATGCTGATATTACAAAAACATTTTAATAAAATGAATTATAGCAAAGACTACATAAAGCATAGACTGTTTGTTAGTTAACGTTTATAATATTTTATTGTGATTTTGTCCATATCTGCAAATAAGATTTTTTTAATTTAAGTTTTAATGAAAAAGAAACAGAATGTGTTCTGGCTGCAGTCTGTAGGAAAGCGCCATCTTCAGGTGACGAACTTGATGCGTCCCCATGGAAACCAAAACAGCATTAAAAAACGTCTCAGGTTATGCATGTAACCATGGTTACCTGGGAGGGAATGAGATGCTGCGCCGTCTTGGTGACGCTATGGAAACGCCCTTGCATAACTGCGCCTGAAGCACGTGTGTGTAATCAATCCAATGGTGGGAGGTGACTTCACCTACATGATGACATCCAGACCAGGAAGCATAAATAGACATCTGCGAACACTCATTTCAGCTTAAATGTGCCAAAGCAGAGTGCTGACAGGAATGAGGGAAGTATGGCAAGGGGAAGCAGTGTCTCTGGGCATAGTCGGTTCTGCTTTTCCTGGTGTGAATCCATAAAGGGAGGAGGACATAAAGCTTGAAGGATAATTGGACTTGGCATGTTCGTGAGTACCTTTGGAACATATCCAGGCCTAGGGTACAAGAAGGCCTTAACCTTCCCCTGTGCAAATTCCAGCCACGTAGGGGAGACTGAGAGAGCATGCAGGTCACCTAATTTTTTTGAGGGACATGATAGCCAGCAGAAATATAGCCCCCTCAGTGGCCAGACGTACAGCCACCATAGTTCTGGGCGGGCGTGAAGCACCGTGCCCCCTGACCGAGACAGAAGGTCCTTCCCTCAGAGGGATCTCCCACGGGGATCCGACGAGAAAAGAGTGCATCCGATTCGAGGTTGAGGTGTCCCGGGGTGTGTATGCCTCGGAGAGAGAGGAACTTGTCCCGAGCCCAGAAAAGGATCTGGCGGGCTAGCTTGTAGAGCGGCCTCGACCTGAGACCCCCCTGGTCATTTATGTAGGAGACCACCGATGTGTTGTCTGAGCGGAAAAGCACATAGTGCCTCCTGAGAGCTGTGAGGAAATTCCTTAGTGCCAGATGTACTGCCAGCATCTTCAGATGGTTGATGTGCCATTCGAGATGCATGCCCCTCCAGAGGCCTTGGGCAGAAGGATCCTCCATAACTGCTCCCCATCCTGTGAGAGATGCATTCGTCGTGATCATGCGGTGGTGGTATTGGGCCCCCAGCAGCGCACCTTGACGGAGAAATCGGGGTTCTTTCTACGAACTTAGGGCACAGAGGCATTTGCATGTGACCTTTAACATAGTAAGAGGGTTGCTCTTTGGGGAGAATGAGAATGATTCTCTGAGCTGGAGAAAGCGCACTCTTCTCTTCAGTCTCAACCCTAGACGTTTCATGTGTGCAAGAACAACATCTCAATGTTGCCGTAGCCATAGCCGGTCTCCAGCTCATCGAGAGGTACGTGTTCTATGGCCTCTTTCCGGAGGAGAGACTCTAGTTCCTGTTGCAAAACCACCGCCTGTTCTGGGCCCACCGTGGTGGGGAGCACTCCGCTGAAACGAGGCGGATGTGTTCCAAACTGTATCCTGTATACACGCTCTATGGTATTCAGGACTTACTGAGAGACATTCGGCAGAAGTTTCCACACTGCCAGAAAGTCTACTAGGCTCCGCCCCTGGCTGGAAGAAGGACTTCCAAGTCCAGAGAGCCGGCCCCGAACATCGCGGGTAAGGGCTGAGATGGGGGAGACCCGTCATCATGTAGGTGATGTCACCTCCCACCATTGGATTGATTACACACACATGCTTCAGACGTAGTCACGCCAAGGCATTCCCATAGCGCCACCAAGATGACGCAGCGTTGAGTTCCCTCGAAAGGGAAACTGAGAGTTAGGATTTTAAGATGTACGCTTGAAATAGTTAATAAAGAGGATAGTGACTTACAGTTATCACAATTTTTTTGTGATATTGAGATTTAAGTTGTTTAAGTTGAGGAGTTAAGTTGTTTTTCTATTTTATGCACACAATATTACAAAAGAAACTTTATTCGTGTAAAGCTATAACTTCATTTTTGGAACTTTGAAACTTTGGAACTCCAATGTTGTATGTTTAATGCTACGACTTTATTCTTAAAACATTATGACTTTCTTGAAGAAATTAAATATGCCACCATGTGTCGTATTTTATAAATGTATTATGAGCGGAAACAAAGCCTTTAATGGGGAAATATCCAATAAAAATCTAATCACTGTAAATAGAACCCAATACAAATCACTGTACCTTGTGGAAAGTTGCACAGTTTTTGAAAATCAGCCTGACATCTGCAACAAAGTCATCAGTGCTTTTATAATGCATATTCTCCAGTTGGCTTCTGATTACAGACAGGTCCATCGGCGTTTTTATTATCTCACTATACTCCGGCATAGACTACAATTTGAAGAGTAAGGCAGGGTTAGTGCACAAAAAAACAAAAAACAGGCTTGGTCAATAAATGGAAAATCCAAACCTCCAAACATTAGCGATCCGTCTTGCTGTCTAATGTATTTATTTTCAGCTGCCTGCTAAAGAAATACTCTGAAATGCAACAGCGTACAGGACTGATTTGGACAAAGTATTATGGGGTGGCTTTCTCAAAACAAAATTCTGGCAGCATAATGCTGCTGTTTATCTTTTGGAAAAGAATGTATGTCAAGAGCATGCCTAGGATGCTCTAAAAGTGCAGTGTTGGTAGTGTTCGGCATGGTTTGGGTGTGTTCGGATCAAATGTATGCAGGACAATGGCTTGTCAGTTCTTCAGTGTCAGAAGAATTCTACTGGTGGAGTGCCAATGTCATGAGAATCACAAGATCACTACAATCCCCTCAGGTCATTCATCTTATTAGACCATCTGAAGGCAGCGGCCACATCCAAGCAAGCAAACAATCAATTTTCCTTGATGTTTTCCTTGAAGTTAATGCAGTAAGATTCAACCTTGCAACTGGATCTAGCAACACATATCTTCAATAAATGCCCACACACTTATCTTTATAATTACAAAAAGGGAAATAATAAATAAATTCTACAAAAACACTATGCCCTCTGACTCCAGAAATTACAGAAAATTCTGTAAATTCCAGAATAAAAACTTTTCCGACCACTTTTCTTAGTCTTTTAACCTGTTCTGCCACAGGCAACACGCCTGTTGTGCGTGGCACATAACAGCCAGAGATGTCTAAACGTGTACATGGACTAACAATAAAAATATCACAGAATACAAACACGTGTGTGAACTCACTGACAGACTGAATACAAACATTTTGTTTGAACAAACTTATTTTCATTTGTGGGATTTTCTAAAAAATAATACTAAATATGATTCACTTTATTTTATTTGTGTCTGTGTGATTTCTGGTGTTCTTGTCATGGGACGCAATATATTCTATCAATCTGGAATGCTGTGTGAGATGGATTATCTTACTGATGGAGTAACTGGTTCCTGGAAATCCATGCTGAGCTCATTGCAGTAAAGACGCAGCAGCAGTCGCTCACATTTCTAAATGAACACAAAAATGTATGACCAACAACTATTTAAAACCACTGTTAAAGCTGTTCATAACATTACATATAAAACAATCATATTAATTCTAATTTGGCAACTACTAAAATAAAGGAGATGCTGTTCATACTCGTCTATCCACAGGTGTAAACGCCTCTGAATCTGGATCCTGCTTCACATTGTTTGATTCTCCACAACCGGCAATGCAATACTCCATTTCAGGTGAGGTAAGGTCACGGCAGAATGTACAAAACCATTCACCACTGTAGATACGCACAGCACAACACAGATACATAACTAGAGCAGTACTGATATGTGTAGGTGTGGGTGGTATGATCAAAATCATGGTATTGGTAAACTCATCATGGAAATAGTATACATCATGTTATTGTTGTTTTTCAGATAATGCAAATATAAAATGGTTTATATTTTCAAAACCATACTGTAATGGACTTTTTAGATAATTTAGACTTAATCTAGACTAGATAATTCAGTTAATTAAATGAGAAAGAAAAATAATGAATCCAGGATCATGCTATCATCATGATAAATCATGCTACCAGCATGCTAAAACATGTTAGTATTACGTTAAAACATGCTAACATCACGTTAACATCATGTTAAATCGTACTAACATGATGTTGGCATGATGTTAGTATGATGATTTATTAGTTACCTTGGTGATGCAGAGAGAGTGGGGACGTGGCAGCTAAGATGGAAGACTTTAGGACATTTATCACAACAGAGCAGTTCCCCTCCGTTCTGGCACACAGCACACCAGTCTTCATTGGGGTCCTCATCTATTTCTGAAGTCTTCTCCGACTGCTGTTCACCCTGTTGTGGGGTCTGGGACTGAACCCCCGTGCTGTCTGGTAGACTGGCTTTAGCACTGGTCTTTACCTGTATTAAACCAATGGACAAATGCATACATTAATGTTGAATACTAAAATAAAAATAAAAACTCAAGATGGTATTGTTTATGTTCTTTACATTATGTATGATGATTTTATGTAGAAAACAGAAAAAAATATTTTATTTATTTATTTTTTATATTTTTCCTTCAGGAAATGGATAACATTAAATTTACTATGTCTAAATATTATGTATAATGGAAACATCTTGGAAAGGTATGTTTGTTTGTTTTTATTAGACACAAATTTTAAAACATAATAGAAACAAGCCCAAAAGAATAATTCATACATACAGTCTTGTGAAAAACTTAGAACACCCCATAAAAGCCTGTGTTTTTAACACATATGGACACTGTATCCTTATTTTAACAATACTGGGAGATTCAAGTAATATAACTAAACAAATAAAACCAAACAAAAGTCTTTTTAAACGCATCTATAAAATTTAATTTAAAAAAAATTCAATTTTCCATTTCAAAGTAAGGACACCCCCACATTTATTTGTACTTAAAATGGCTAAAATGACCTACAGGTGTATCACATCAGGTTCAAATTGTTAAAACATTGTTATAAAGCATTTTACTTGTCTTATTTAAACCTCAGACACTTAGTTTGGTTTGCTCTTAATTGTTGAAGTGAGAAGTATCACCATGGTGAGATCAAAAGAGCTCTCTGGAGCCTTCAGAAAGAAGATTGTCGATGCTTACGAGTCTGGTAAGGATATAAAAAGATCAGCCATTCTACTGTCAGGAAAATCCTTAACAAATGGAGAACACTTAAAACAACTTCCAACATGGCCAGGTCAGGCCATCCAAGCAAATTCACTCCAAAAGCTGACTGCAAGATGCTTAAAGAAGTCTCCAAAAACCCTAAAATATCATTATGGGACCTACAGCAAGTTCTTGCTACAGTTGATGTCAAAGTGCATGAGCCTACAATCAGAAAGAGACTGCACAACTTTAATTATCATGAGAGGTGTGCAAGGAGGAAACCTTTACTGTCTAAGAAAAACACGAGGGAAAGACTGACATTTGACAAAGAACACACAGACAAAGACCAAGACTTCTGGAATAATGTGTTTTGGACAGATGAGTCAAAAAAAGAATTATTTGGACATCATAACAGAGGGCATGTTTGACGTAAACCAAATACAGCATTTCAGCAAAAGAACCTCATACAAACATGGAGGTGGAAGTGTTATGGTTTGGGGATGCTTTGCTGCAGCAGGACCTGGCCATTTTACATTGTATCAGAAGGTGCTTGAGGAACACGTGAGACCATTTGTCAAAACATTAGGCTGAAGCGATACTTGACCTTGTGACATGACAATGACCCAAAACATACCAGTACATCCACCAGGGACTGGAGAGTTCTGGAATGGCCAAGTCAAATTCTGTGGGGTGATGTAAAACAGACCGTGCATGCAAGAAAGTCCTCAAACATCACAAAGCTTTCTTCCAGTCGGTGTCAGAAAATGATAGATGTCTACAAGAAACGTCTCACTGAAGTTATTTCAGCCAAACGGGGAAACACTAGCTATTAGGTCATAGGGTGTCCTAACTTTTTCTCAGTTCTGTTGTTTAATAAGTAAAAACATTAAAGTAAAAACAACATCATTTTTTGTTGTTTTCAAGCAACTACAGGTTAATGGGGTGTTTTTCACACGAGTGTATTTTAAAACTGGACAAGGACAACATACACAAAAGCCATATAGGCTTATTTCCATTGTGTTTACAATATTTTAAAATTTTGTAAACACATCATAAAGGGAGTGAAAACAAGATCAAAATCAGCAACTCACAATACAACTCCTAAAATCACTGATAAAAAGCCATTTTACCTTCCCTTCTAAAAAAAACACTATCTTCTTGAATCTGCCTCACACAACCAGGTAATACATCCCAATCGACAGAGCTAGTATATAAAAAATATTTTTTTAGCAATTAAACTTTTAAACCTACATGGTTATATGCATATTATTACCACTCGGCCTTGTAGAATGACCATAAACATCTCTCACAAATATATAATACTCTGACAGGTACCTTGGAACACTTTTCTCCAATTTCAGTAAAAGTTACCCTTTTTTATCTTTTAAAAACCCAATTTCCCTATAATATTCATTACTCAAATGGATCTGTGGATGTAAATTTAAATTAACCCCACAAAATTTAAACTCTATTCACACAGAGCCTTCATCCCAGGAAACTGCAGTTGAACTGGCAGAGTGCAATGTGTGTGAACACAAACATATCCTGGGATTAATTACCAAACTGATCCGTAATGAGGACCTAGTAACATTTCCGTAAAGGTCCCGTGACCAGCGCTGTGTGAACCAAAGGTAGAACATTTTCGGAAGCAGCGTGTCGTAGGCTTGACGTATGTTGTGTCACAACAGCGTAGATATCGTGCGACCCTTTGAAGGGAGTTTTAAACGCAAATCAGTGTTCACGAATCATGGCAAAAATGTGATGGCAAATTATTTTCAATTGTCATTTTCTGTTAAAAGACCATCAAATTAAATATGACAAATGATATATGATTTATTGGAATCTGGTAAAATCATTTGGAAAATCAATTCAAAAGTTCCAAAACAAAATACCACAACTATTCCTTAAAATCCCTGCTAATACAAACAAATTTGGCACTAACCAAGTCAAAACAAACATCTATAGGGAAAAACATGGTCTTTTTTCGTTTTTTTTATTGTTTGAATGACATTGAGACAGGCAGCTTTAAGATCTAGCCCACTGGAATGCAAGAATCTAACATAATGTTATACATCAGATATTTCCCCCAACAATTAATCAAACATTCAAGAAGCTGTAACAGATTATGTTTGATCATTTCTGTGTATGTGTGTGTTTTGGGGTCGCAAGCTGTCTGAGACCATCTTTGTCCGCTCCCTTCGCGGATCCGTCAGTCAGCGTGAGTGAGATCATTCGTGACTTATCTCTCTTAATAACTCTCTAACATCAATCAGGTCCCACACTTTATCACTCTTAATAACTCTCTTAACATCAAGCAAGTCCAATTTTTTTCTTATTCCTGCATGTTAATTTTAAAAGAAAATTTTTTTTTAGATGTATGTTATCTATTCTCATTCAGATCTGAAAAGAAATATGCAAACACTTACGAAACGAACTTCATCATCATCCTCTGGTTCATCTTTGATGACAATGACCGGCCCTGGAGATGACCTTCGTCTTCTCTTAGTGGACTGGTTCAATAGGCCACTCTGAGGGGCCTCCACACGCTTCCAGGGGCTGGATCTAAACATGCAGTACAGAGACAAACACGATGAAGAAAAAAAAAAAACACAAAATGAAAAACAAAATGGACATATATGTACATATGCAAATACGTCAACATATGCAAGAACAGCATAGGGCGACTAAACAGAAAAGTTAGTAGTAGATTACTTGTTCTTTGGTTCTGACGAGGTTACAGGCGTTTGAGGAAACTGTCTTCCTTGTGCTAAGAAATATAAGTAAGAAATACCAGTTTCAATATTTCTTCAACATTACCGAAACAAACAAACAAACAGTTTTAGCAAGTTCTGTGCAAAAAATAAACCACTCAATGTGTTCATTTGAAATGAATAATTATTTTAAATTATGTTGAGACATTTACTCAATTTGATATTGTAACTTTAAGCCCTTGTCATATATATATATATATATATATATATATATATATATATATATATATATATATATATATATATATATATATATATATATATATATATATATATATATATAAAACAGAGGAAAAAATTTGTGCATACCCGCTCTGTCTGGTGGTGTGGAAAGTTGGCTGGTTGAATAACTAGGACTTTGAGTTGGCAGTAGCACATTAGGTTCACACCTCCTGTTCAGGTATGATGTTACTGGAATGTTTTGCTTAAAAAACAGAGTAGAACATTTAGGATACTTGGTGAGCACAACAAAGAGCACAAATACAAACTTACACTTTTCATTCCTGTAATCTGATTAGTCAAATGATGTTCCAAGAGTGCTGATATTTTGTATAACAGCACTGGGATGTTTTACTGTTTGTATCATTCCATATTGATCCAGGTAATACAAAGGCCATTTTCATTCCAAGAACACAAAGAACAGACTTGCCAGGCAACCTTGGACAAACAGACATGGAAGGATGCGAGGGCAGACCGTCTTAGAATATTTTAACAGACAATAAATTCAACATCGCAACATTCATAAAAAGACAAACATAACATTATTTATATTACTATCAACATTGTTTCATTGTATTTTAATATTGTATTTTGTTGTTTTTAAATGGATAAATGTAAATGAAAATTATTTGGTTTTGTCAATTACATACAATTGAACGAGAATTTTATTTTTTGTGTTGAAGCCTTGTCTAAAGAGCTGGTTTATAATTGCGATTTCCAGCTTTAAGCATTGAAGCCAATTGCGCTGTAACTGATGAACAGCTACTGTATAGTGATCAGTCGATACTCTTATCACAACTTAAATAAACGTTTTAGCTCATCATGCTGCCACTGGTCTCCTTCCTGCATTACGCTTTATTTAGCCTTGATTATTTCTTGTACTATCTTCGAACAAGCCTATATTTTTGTCTACATCATGTAGTAGATTTAATGTGTGTGCGGTTAGGTCGGGTAGAGAATTAAATTACTGCTGCTGTTGGATAACGGGTCAGGTGTTTTTTTAATTACTGCGGGCTGTTTAACCAATGCAGTATTCTCTGAGAAATCATAATTTTAGTTCTGTTACACTTACCTGATGAAGCGTATGCTGAGATGAGAGCATACCTCTGCCGGAGTATGCTGTATTGTGAGGATAGCAAGCTGTTCTCGGCAGAACCTCCAGTGATTTAGGGGGATAAATAGGGTTGTTAATTACACCCCTCATGGTCTAAGACAAGAAAAGGATTACAAAATTGTTTTTTTTAGAAAACACCTACATAAAGTATTTTATTAATGAGCATGTCACAATATTGGATTTTGGACACAACTGCCACATTGCATACTTGGACACACCTCCTCCAATATAAAACTTTACCTGTGAAGGCAGGACGGAGCTCTGGTGCGGTGGGGGACTCCTCGCAGTATACCTCCGCCCTTGTTGAGACATATTGGGTAAAGTCTGAGAGGGAGAACCGCCCTGCATGGGTCTATGTGGAGGCAGTCCAGGTAAGCGCATGCTGTGGCCATACCACGGCCACTGATTGGGTGCTTGGTGGCGAGTGGTGTTCTGCGTCAGTTTCTCCACCTGCATCTGAAGCTGAGCAAGCGTGCTCTGCCTCTGCTGCTGTGAGCTCAGGAAGCCTGCCTGTAGACCCTCAGGTCTGGGGCCTGGGTTGATTTGCTGGAAAGACATCTGCTGTGGACCGCTTGGATGGCGGACCGGAGATTTTTCCACGACTAGGGAACCTGAACAAAGAAAGAGTTGAATGTGAATTTCAAATCGTACTGTAAGTGATTCCAAGAGTTGATTGTGAAATGCCCTACCAAGATCCACATTTGAAGCCCAAAAGGAAGATCGGCACTGGAAACGAACAGAGCTCTGAGGAACATGCGAAATATTGCACTTTGCCCGCATGAGGTACTGTATTTGACATGTAATCTGTTTGGAAGAGAAAGTGAGAGATCCATTAGCCTACCAACAGCACAACAGTTGAAGCTATTTACTGCTCGCCTAATGTAGAATAGGGTATCTGCCACTAGGGGGCGATGATCATCGCCAATCCAGAGCCGATTTGAACACATCAAATGTTTAATGTACTATGTGGAGCGAGATTTTGAGCTATCCAGTTACGTAAACATACAATTCACATACAGCTGTTTCACATATCCATTTAGAACAAAGTGACATCTGAAAAACACTTACCAGTCGCTTACAGTACAGAAGGGCAGTGCCGCTGTTACTGGCCGTGGCCCATTTTGTGAAGTTGATCACATGATCAAGATGGGTGGAGATTGACATCACATCCTGCTGTTGCTTTTTTAGGAGCGTTTCATGGTCTTTTGTGATTGCCTAAAATAAATTGTTCGTAACGTCACATCGTGCATAAAACAAAAATTTAAGATGATGAAATATTGAGTGGTACCTCGAGTTGATTGATTAATATTTTACCCTTCCTGTTAATCTCAAAAATGAGATTGCTAATGGATTTTTTAATCTCAGTAGCCACAGCATTGCGGTTTTCATCCACCTGCACGAGACTGATAATAATAGACGGAAAGATAATATGGGTATTAGCTTCAAATAATAATAATAATAAATATAGTTATATATAAAATATATAAAATAAATATTTATTTGTTTAAGGATGTTAAGATTTAGGCCTAATTACTTTTCATGTTGAGTTTGAAAAATTCATGTTTTTAAAATCACAGATTTTCCATCAATGTGAGAACCTTTGTAAGCATATTTACCCATTGTTTATGGTATTGGTCACATCCTCTATTGCTTTCTTCCTCTCTTGAAGCTGGCAGGTCATACTTTCCAAGTGTTCCTTGTGGTTTTTATAAGCATCCTCTAGAAATTGGTAACTGCATTGTAAAATCCTCTGTTAGATGCAATTACACCTTGAGTTGATGATGTCAATGTACAATAAGATCTATGTATATACTTCAACACTCTACAATGCAAATGCATTGCTTAGTTAATTAAATTAAATTCATATGAAAATATAGAAATAAATATAGATATTCAGACAGATAAAGTTTGTTAAATGTTTTTTTGTTTAGTTGCATTGTTCATGCATTTTATAGCCAATGGTGACTCAATCTTCATTGTGTCCGTTAAAGGGTTGCTTACTCATGTGATACACATGTCATCAAACAAATCCATTAAACACAATAATTGTGGGGCATACTTATGGTCCTTGTGTTTGAGCAGCTGGCAGTCTCTGCAGGTAAGGCGATCACATGTTTCACAGAACAGCTTCAGTGGCTCCTGCTTGTGAACTTCACAGAAAACAGGCTTCTGCGTGGAAGCGCCCATTGCCTCTGCAAACAAAAATTAGTAAATATGTAAGCACATTTTCCCCCAACAAATTACCCTTACATTATAGGCAACAAATGCTACTGGTTGAGCTAAGCCTGTTTGAGCAAATTAAAATATAAAATATAAAACCTTGATCTAAGAAGAGTTCTAGCACTGTTTGTGTGAATGTCAAACTGAAACTCAAGCACAGGTACTTAAACATTTGTGATTTAAATTAACAAACACCTTGTGGGGCAGCTGTATTCACTTTTATACATATTGATTTACAAACATTACGGGTCACACCTGTGGACATTTCTGTCATTTGTCGAACCGTGTGGTCTCGGGTGAACTTGACACGCTGATGAGCATCGATGCAGGTGACACACAGAAACTCCACACACTCCACGCAGAAGCCACTTGCCTCAGTGTTATCATCACAACTTATACACAACTGAAAGCAGAAGATGCCTCTTATATGTCAAAAGCTTAAGGGGAATTTAAATCTCCACACCACCAGGGAATTTACAAAGGCTGCAGATTTTTTTTAATCATACTGTGATTATTTTGAAAAAGTAATTTATTTTTGAAAATTATTTTAAACTTCCTTCATCTTTGACATGGTTAACATTTGCTTAAAACTGACAAATCAAGCAAATAAAATTAGCTCAGAATTAAGTGTTACAGTTGACCAATTTAATCTTAATTACTACACTGATTGTGTTAAATGTTTGTTGTTGCATGCAACCAGTAAGGAGAACATTTAAATGAACATGAACCTGATTGCTTTTCTCCATTGTGCTGCTCGGCACTTCCATGGAATCCTTGACGAAAAAGTTATCCAAGACCTCGACATCCATACACTCCTGCTGACAAACTGGACAGCGGATCATGTTCACTGATGAGAGAGAAAAAGCAGACAAACATTTCAACAACATTTTACAACACAAAAGTTATGTTTGCGTATTAACATTAAAATGTTAATGAAATAACAGGTGCACTACATGGGCAACAATGAGCATTTGGCTAGGGTCAGTGTCACTACTGGTAGCATGAGGTAATACCTGGACCCTAGAGGTTGCACAGGCAGTCCAACTCCTCCAGGATGGCACATTAATATGTGCCATTGCCAGTAGGTTTGCTGTGTCTCATGGCACAGTCTTAAGAGCATGGAGGAGTTTCCAGGGGACAGGCAGTTACTCTAGGAGAGCTGGACAGGGCCGTAGAAGGTCCCAAACCCATCAGCAGGACTGTTATCTACTCCTTTGTGCAAGGAGGAACAAAATGAGCACTGCCGGAGCCCTACAAAATGACCTCCAGCAGGCCACTGGTGGGAATGCCACTGGTGGGAACGGGACCAATCAATCAGAAACAGACTTTATGAAGGTGGATGACTCCCACGCTAGCCTGACCTAAATCCAAAAGAACACTTCTAGGACATTATGTTTCCTCCATCCGACACCGCCAGGTTGCACCTCAGACTGTCCAGGAGCTCTGGTCCAGATCTGGGAGGAAACACCCCAGGGCACAATCCGTCATCTCATTAGGAGCATGCCCCGACGCTGTCAGGCATGCATACAAGCACGTGGGGGACATACAAACTAGTGAGTACCATTTTGAGGTGCTGCAATAAATTTCAGTGAAATATACTAGCCTGCTGCATTATTTTTTCACTTTGGGTGTCTTTGAATTTAGTCCTCTGTAGGTTGATAATTTTCATTTCTATCAAATGATGTGGCATCCTTTTGTTCCTAACACATTACCCAGTCCATATCAGTATAGATATCCAGTATGATATTTTACCCAATTGAAATCTGATGCGTTTTCGAAGTGCTCCAGTTTATTGAGGGAACCATGAATGCCAACATGTACTGTGACATACTGAATCAGAGCATGATAAAGAGCATCACTCTGTGATGTCACTCCAGCGACTGGACCCCAGTGGTAACCTGTGAAGCTCCGGTAAACTCCATGCCCAAGAGGGTTAAGGCACTGCTTGAAAATAATGGTGGCCACACAAAATATTGACTCTTTGGGCCCAGTCTGTACATTTTTACTTAGGGGTGTACCCACTTTTGTGGCCAGAGGTCAGACATTAATGGCTGTGTGTTGAGTTATTTAGGGGGAGAGAGCAAATTTACACTGTTATACAAGCTGTACACTCACTACTTTTCATTGTAGTGTCATTTCTTCAGTCACATGAAAAGATATAATATTTTTGTAATATAAGTGTAACGTCTTACGTTGTTTAGCAGAGCTGGCAGTGCTAACAGTCCTGTTGTGAGCAGGTAAGCATCTCTTGCAGAAAGAGTGCAGACAGGGCAGCAGCTTGGGCTCTCTGCTGGTGAAACTCAGCTTGCACACGGGACACATGTCCATCAGACCCATCATCATCTTCACAGCGTTCTGGTCCCCGACATCAGACTCCTGCACTGGCTTACTCTCCGCTTCATTCTCCACGATGATCACCAGATCGCCCGACTTGACCTTCTCCCCGCTTTCATCCATCTCTCCCTAGCGTTAACTCTAGGAAGCTGAAATGAACACGGAAACTATCGAGTATAATGTCACTTTACAATAATCGCTTGAATCGCTTACAATAATCCGGTGCATTGCGCACAGTGATTTCATAACTCACAAATTCAGATGTCTAACAAAATGATCAGATCATTTTTTATCTCGTTGTATCGATATAAACGAGTGTTTATTGACTTGTTGTCGATAACAGAAAAGCCGAGTACACTCCTGGTAATTTACTGTGAGACGCAGCTGGTTGTTAAACACAAATTTGTTGACGGTGGTCAGAGGCCCCGTCATGACTTCTTCTTCTTCGTGTGTCGTTTATTGGCGGTTGCCAAACCAACTTATGGTGTATTACCGCCACCAACTGGACTGGAGTGTGAAGACGGCGAATAAGACGAGACAAAAAAAATCCTTTAAATTCTTCTTTCCAATTCTGTTATTTTGAGATAACTAAGTATTTCTCTCTGCACTCTTGATTGTTCCGAAGCACAACTTAATACATTTGTTAAACTGAGACTGGTTATATTTAGATCCTTCAATTTCTTAATCAACTTGTCTCTTTCTTTGTTAAATACAGTACATGCTCAACAGTCTCCGCTTCACTACAGGATATACACAATCCAGTTTGATGTTTCCCTATTACAAACAATGAGTGATTTAAACCAGAATGTCCTATTCACAGTCGTGTAATAATAATATCTTCTCTCCTATCTTTAAGGCATACTCTCCCTTTTCCAACTTGTTTTTAAATGTTGTATAAGTGCCTGCCCTTTATTTCCCTGTCCCACACTTCTTGCCACTTTTTATTAATGTGATCTTTAATTATTCCCTTTATTTCTGCTTTACTCAGTGGAATTTGTACTTCAATGGTCATATGTTTCATTGCCTGTTTAGCCAGTTTATCAACTGTTTCATTACCTTCTACTCCCACGTGTGCAGGTACCCATATGAACCTCAGAACTATACCCATTTTTTGTATTCTAAACAGATTTAAAAGTATCTCATATATTAATTCTTGCCTTGCTGTTGTTAGCCCACCTGATATACTACTTAAAGCTGATATAGAATCTGAACAAATAACTGCCCTTGGTGGCTTAAATTCCTCCACCCACTGAATAGCCAACAAAATTGCAATCAACTCAGTTGTAAAAACAGATACATCATTGGTTACCCTTTTCTGAATAGTGACTTGAAAGCTCTGAATATATACAGCTGCAGCCGTATGCCCTGCATACGCAGGATCCTTTGACCCATCAGTGAATATATGAATCATTGAGGAATATGCTTGATCCAAATACTGCTGAACAACAACCTCCTTAGATATAGCCTTTTCATTCTTAATCTTACTTAGTAGGTAGAAATCAACTTGAGGCATAGGAAGCAACCAAGGAGGAATATGTGGTATTACAACGGAGGGACTAACTGGAATTTCAGTAATACCCAGATTCATAGCATCCTTATTTGCTGTCCAACCAAAACTTCTAATGCGATTATTTCCATATTCTCAGCAATCTTTTAGTATTTCCTTGACTGGATGTGTCTCTGTATGCCCTTTTATATTAATCCAATAATTCATTGTTAATTTCAATTTACGTATACTCATTTGTAGTTCTCCTACCTCCACCTGTAACGAGGGTATAGGAGAGGATCTAAAAGCCCCACAACAAATTCTTAATGATTGTGCCTGAACTGTTTCAACTTTCTTAATCCAGGATTTTGATGCAGATCCATAAATAATATGTCCATAATCAATTACTAACCTGATCAATGCACAGTATATTCTTTGTAAAGATTTTCGACTAGCTCCCCATTCCATCCCTGATAAACATCTTAATATATTATTACCTTTTTTGCATTTTTCTAATACTTTCTCTATGTGTCTTAAAAGTTAACCTACAATCCATCCATATCCCTAAATATTTTATAACTTTGACTTGTTCCAGTGCCTGATTATAAAGATTCACTTTGATTTCAGGAATACAATTTCTCTTTGCAAAACAAACTAGTTGAGTTTTAGCAATTGATAACCGGAAACTCCATTTATTGGCCTATTTTTCCACTTCATTAACCGCTGTTTGTATGACTTTTGTTACATGTGTTACATTATGTCCCCTCTTCCATATCGCTCCATCATCAGCATAAAGAGATCTTCCAATATCTATTTTAACATTTTGAAAAACATCATTTATCATGATGTTAAACAATACTGGACTGCATACGCTTCCTTGTGGAGTACCATTATCTATTTTATAAATTCTGGAATATGTTGATCCAACCCTTACCTGAACTGTTCTATTAAGCAAAAAATCAAGTTAACATAACTTCACATTACTTATAACACACAGTTTTGCCATCAAAACTTAAACAGGTGTGTTTAACTTACTCATTGGCAGTAAAAATCTTTTGAATTAAGATTTTAAGTGTTATAAACTCAGAATTTCCATTTATTTTAATTATTCGCTATGTCTCTGTTTAAAAATGATTGGTCGCGCTTGAAATTCTGCCTTGACAACAGCGCCGATTGGCCAATATAACACAAGGCGGGAATTTTTTGTCGAATTTGCTGAAGACGCAGCACTGAGTTATCTGTACTTGAACATTTAAGTTAATTCAATGAAAAGACCAACATTAGGTCAACTCAATTGAATTGAGTTGTCAATTTTGCCATTACTCAATTTTACTTACGCAACCACTTTCCTCAAATCATTTGAGTAGTCTCAACTTATTAGGGTTTACAGTGCACATTGGCTTGCGCTTTTTTATATAAAATGAAGTTATCAAATAAGTATGTTTTCCTAACCTTTTTAAAAGCCTTATTTCGACCTTGAATTGCTTTGCTACATAATTCCGTCCACCACGGAACTGATTTCTTCCTTTTTATTCCTTTACTTTTTCCAATAATTTCTTCCGCTGTATTATACAATACTTCACATAATTTTCCATTATACATTTCTACATCCTCAATTCCTTCACTAAAATTCAACTTGTGAAACTTTACCTCACTAATGTATTTCAATGCCTCCCAATTAGCCATTTTAAATTTACATTTAGGCATTTAGTTGACGCTTTTATCCAAAGCGACTAACAATAGTAGGAGACAATGAAGCGATACATCAAAAGCGGCAACAATAGTACTAAGAAGTGCTTTACTAAGTTTACAATGTTTTGCAGTGCTAGATAAGTACCTGTAGAGGAAAGAAGAGTTTTTTTGTATTATGATGTCAGGTGTTCGTGGAGGAGGTGTGTTTTTAGTTGTTTCTTAAAGGAGGTGAGGGATGTGGCAGAACGGATTGTGTTAGGGAGATTATTCCACAAGCCGGGGACAGAGAAGGAGAAAGAACGAGATTTAGTGCCCTTCTGTGAGGGTACCACCAGTCGACGTTCGTTCGTTGAGCGCAGGGTTCTGGATGGATTGTAGGTATGTAGAAGAGAGTTAAAGTATGAGGGTGCAGAATTTGTGATGGTTTTAAATGTAAGCATTAATGATTTAAATTTAATGCGGGCAGCAACTGGTAGCCAATGGAGAGAGATGAAGAGAGGTGTGACATGAGCTCTTTTGGGTTCCTGGAAAACAAGTCTAGCTGCTGCGTTCTGTATCATCTGAAGTGGTTTGATTGCTCGTGCAGGAAGACCAGCCAGGAGAGCATTGCAGTAGTCCAGTCTGGAGATTACCAGGGCTTGGACTAGCAGTTGGGCGGCGTGCTCTGTGAGATATGGCCTGATCTTCCTGATGTTTTAGAGTGCATATCTACAAGACCGTGATATCCTTGAGATGTGTTTGGTAAAGGATAGCTGGTCATTGAAAATTACACCAAGGTTTCTTACTGATTTAGATGGTGTAATGGTTGTGTTGCCAATTTGAATTGTGAGGTTGTGTTGCGTTGCAGGTGAGGCCGGAAGTACCAGGAGCTCAGTCTTGGCAAGGTTTAGCTGAAGGTGGTGTTCAGTCATCCAAGACATTCACTACCTATCCTATCCTCTATAATTTCATTAACATCCAGGCCTATTTTACAACTAATAACATAGTGATCGCTCCCTATTGTAGAATCTTCCCAGATATCCCACATACATATACCTGCTAGACCTTCCGACACCAGTGTTAAATCTATAGCAGAGCATCTACCCCTGGTCACATCGATTCTAGTATCTATACCATCATTCAAACATATCAAACTCTTCAAATCAATAATTTCTTCTATTATCTTACCATTATGATCCTTATTATCACTTCCCCATAAAGTATTATATGCATTAAAATCCCCACACCATATTACTTTATGATTACCCATTCCCATTACCTTTTCTAACATTTCAATACTTAACCTTGTAAGGCTGGATGGGAAAAGCCACCCAAATACCACCCACTGGCCCAACGTCGGAGTCCAGTGGTAATGGCGAAGGTTTCAGTGCGCCCGGTCTTTTCCTGTGCTTATTCTTTACTTTTTATTCCTCAATTTTATCTAACTCCAAAAGATAAAACCTTGTAAAGGTTAAGTTAAGATTCTTAAATTTAGATAAATGTTTTATCATTCTATTCAACTCACTATTATTATTGGACTTGTACACCAAGGTTCTCAATGTCGCACAGGGTCCTCGCACCGGCCGTGTGCGGGCCCACGATCACAAACTCGACCGTATAACCAGAGGTTATGGCTAAAAGCAATTTAACAATTAAGCTCCGCTTACTATTGTTAAAAGGTACCCATGTAGCCCCATACAATCGCCTATATAATGCAATTGCATAACAACTTAGTTAAAGTTAAGTAATTTAGATAATCAGAGGTTATGGCTAAAGCAATTTAACAGTGTAGCTCCCGCTTACTATTATTAAAAGGTACCCATGTAGCCCCATACAATCGAACTCTTCTCTGACTAAACAGAGGATACACAAAACTCTTCTCTGACTAAACAGAGGATACACAAAACTCTTCTCTGACTAAACAGAGGATACACAAAACTCCTCTCTGACTAAACAGAGGATACACAAAATCCGACTGCATAACAACTTTATTATTTCAATATACTTAACCCTGGTTGTAGTATTGCGGTAACACGGATGCATCATAGTCTACTAAGCCAATAATTCAGAGTATTTAGAATGGATACAAACATAACAATTTATTAAAGAGGTAAACGACAGCAATGATTCAATATCTAATTCAAACAATTTAGTAAAGTGATCAATTCATGTGAAACAGACAATAATGCAGAGATGAGAGAATTTAGAAATGTTTACCTGACAATCAAAACTACACACAGCAACTGTGCGGGAAATCCGTTTACAGACTCCGACTATAAGAACTACGCACAGCGAATGTGCGGGAGATCCGTTTACAGACTCCGACTATAAGAACTACGCACAGCGAATGTGCGGGAGATCCGTTTACAGATTCCTGGAACCTTTTGCTTGCTTCCCTTAAATACCCAAATCAAAGTATACTTCCTCCAAATGGAGATGTAATTTACATAGAAAAGACTCTGAACCTGATCAGGCCCAAATGGCCATTTCCATGAAAGAGCCCAGGAAGGACACACCCACAGCAGTGAGCAGAATATCTCCAAACTCCTTAAACCTTTGTTATGATCTGCTCTACTGTTGTGGGGATAAGACCATTGTGTGAGTCGCACTGAGACAATTCAAATGATATGAGACATGAATATTTAGATACTTTGATCACACAGAATGTGGTATATCTTAAATATAGTTCATTGATGAGTTTTGGGGATCTCTGAGCTGAGGGGAAGTAGATGAAGAGAGGGGGAGAAAGAGACAGATGTGAAGGTGTGAGTTCGCAATCAGCATCCTTTGAGGTGTGCTATTTGAGATGGGGACGCAAACTCTGTGGGGGAACTCAATATGTTGGAAAGAGTCCTTTGATCCCCAGGATGTGATGTCCTGTTGGTTTGGACATCTTGGCACCAGTCTTACAGTTTATTGCAAGGATTATAAAAATTAATTACCTTAACACTCTGTTCTTTTAGAAATACCTCTACTATAATTGACTCATACTCATCACTCAATTCTATAACCCTATATGTAATTTAATTTTTAATAAATATAGCCACTCCTCCACCATTACCTGTCTGTCTATCCCTTCTAATACCTGTATATCCTTGTATCACAAAATCTAAATGAGGTTTTAACCAGGTCTCTGCCCCGCCATGATGTCACAGACTCTCCGTTATGACGCGTTACTATGGAAGCTGGGAGAGGACAAACGCGATTGTGTTTTGACGTTCTTTTACAAGAAGAGGTAGGAGGTTAGCTCAAAAATATTTTTATTAACTCTTCAGTAATTTCAGTAATATTAAAGGCACGCAGATGAAGCGGTTATGTATAATTTCATTTATTTAAGCTTTGGAATTTGTACAATAATACTGAGGACTAAACACCATTCACATACCATTAAAAGCCTAAGCTTACAGCTGTAAAATGACAGTATTATTCGATTCAAACTTCAACACATTTACCTGACAGTATATGTAAAGTATTACATTATAAAATCTTAATTTTTTTTAAATGGAGAAGGCACCCACTTATAGAATATAGAATCACCAAAATGTTTATCAAGTAAAAACAAGTATGCAGCAATGAGATACTAATAAGACACAATGGGGAGAGTCACTACAGACGTTTTTATTTAAAGGCACAGTAGGCTCACAGCTGCACCCCAGTGTTTACAGGTGATGTGGTTGTGGAAACTATTAGTACTTTAAAAATCTGTCCAAATGTTTAGAGCATGGGAAAAAAAAAAAAAAAAAAATCAACATTTATTGTAAAAATAGCAGTTAAAAAACACAAATCCAGAAAATATGCGTTTACCACAGCAATTATTATTATTCATTATACATTCATACAACGTGAATATTGAAAATTTGTTTGGACACGTTACGTGAAAATGTACAGAGCATCCGAGTCATCTTGAATTTTTGCTAGCAAACAAAAGATACGTTTTTAATTTTAAATTTTGACAGTGGTAAATCAGACAATAAGAGAGAAAAGACACAATCTAGAAGTTTAAATGTTATTGAAGGCTTTTAAATTATTTTTAAGAAAAACACAGAGAACCTGAATGAAAAATAAGATGGTAATGGCACAAGTCTATGGATTACTAGACGTTTAAAGGTCATAAAGATGTTTGATATAACTTGTAAATAAGTTATTAAATAATAAAGATTTTTTTAAAACAAGGCATTATTCTTTCATTCTACATGCACAAAGTCATGCCAAAAAACTGAGTTAATATATCAGACAACTAGGGAAATATCAGTTTTATAAGACTGTGTGTTTGGTACCTATTTATATCATCTTGCCAAAGTGCATATAATCAGTGTGGATCAATCTGGCATTTACATTCCCAAACACTGCAGTGCTCTGGGAGCGGGTGGCATTGTAATCAACCGTTTAGATAAGATTTTAAACACTGTTAAAGAAATGATTTGACAGAGCTTTAGAGCAGTAGCAGATGGGGTAGTGGAGCAACAGTTCGTACACAGAAGAGGGATTATCAGTCTCATGTAAGGTAAAAGGGGTAGATGTGATTAGCCGGATGAACAGCAGCCCCCGGCGGGCATGGCAGTCTGGGGCTCGTCGTCGACGATCTGTACGCCTCTCCGTGCTGTGCTTGTGTGGCTCGCGCCGTTCCCCCTCGACCTTTCATCTGCTTGAGCGTTCTCCATCATGCCTACAGATGCCAATAAGAATTAATTGTATTAACTTTGTTAGATCAAAGATCTGAAAAAAGCATCACACAGCCTTTGAACCGATCTTTGAACGATCACTGCTGCATTATGTGAAACTGCACAATATGAAAGAAACATACGTTTACACAGGTCCAGAAAAAGTTCCTCTATTCCTTTGTTTAGTTTGGCTGATGTGTGATAGTGTTTTGCACCGACTGACTCTGCATACCTAGAAAAGACAAAAAAAAGATTGAGTATTGGTGTGAAGACATTTCACATTGTTTTTCTAACACAGCTAGAATAAAAAAGCTGAGAACATTGGCCAATGCTTTCTTCAGCCAATCAGAAACACTCACCGTCTGTCCAAAAAATTGCACATTTTGACTACTGCTGAACTTAAAGCTTGGGACACATTTAACAATTTTGAATGTATTTTGATCATAACCAATAATCGTGCCAGTTTTACCCTGTCATTGTGTATAGTCGCAGATTAAAATCATTTGTTGTGTGGTGTGTAAAAATTCTAGTCTTATAATTGAAGAGCCAGTTGTTGTCAGTCGTTATCTAAACGATTTTATTAAACTTGTTTGATATTTGCGACTAGTGCTTGCGATCGATGATGTCACGGCTGCACTGGAGATGGTACACATACAGAAAATAATAATAAAATTTGTTTTGCGGTTATTATCGGTGGCTCAATAGTGTAGTATGAGTTATAACAATTATTATGTAATCGTTAAAAGCCGCGATTACAACTGTCCATTAATGCTTTTTACTGTGCATTTCGGTAAGTATAAAAGCAGTGTACAATCACTGTGTATATGCAGTGCATGGGGCGCCACAAGGGGGCACCATTGCTCCAAAAATATTTTTTTTGAATCTTTAATAAAACTTTATTTAATATACAAAACATTCTAAGTAATCAAATTCTTATTTATTAAAAATAATAACAGGAAACATTTTGTTTAGAATTTTAAATGAGTTCAAATGATTTTTCCGCCTTCATTCGTGGTTTTGAGGACTAAATATACAGGCTACAGCTATTGTTGTGTTATGTAGCATATTGTTGACTTTTAAAATGACAAGGACGACTGTTCTAAAACAAAGTAAATATTTTTTTTTGTCATGAATTTAATGGTATATTGTAGGAGAAACAATGAGGTGCAATAAGAACAAAAGGTTGGCTTTTTCTCTTGTATGTAAAAAGAATTAAGCATAGCCAGCTTAAGCTAAATATTTATTTTAAATAAAAACAAATTGTTTAGGCTTGTTTAGCAAAAATGTACAGAGCCTCAATACAAATTACAACAAACAACAACAAAATGCCCATCCGGTGTGTGATGCAAGTTTACTAGACTTGAGGTGACACAGCGTGAGCGCAGACTCGTTTTGTTTGTCGTTATGACTTTGATTTTTGCATGATTGCCGTCTACTCCCGACAAAAATTCTTGAAAATAAGAAGTTGCATTGCAGTTGCGTGTGACATAACAGGGAATAATGCAGAGCCAGCTATACATAGATTGATAGATTAGGTGGTTCAGCAGAATGTCATTCGTCCTTAGATTTGCGCTCCTTTATAACAATCGGCCCAAGTCAAAAGAAACACTATATAAGTGTGTTAAGTTCAGCCTTAGAATGTTTTAGTTAAACTGGGGACACACTTATCGACTAGCTGAAACATTCTAAGTGACTAAACACATTTAAAGACTGGTACTTTCGTCTGAAGCCGATTTTGGTCTTTGACATAATCATAAGAGCACAAACTTAGCGACTGAGTCGGTTTACTACACCACATATTTAAACGACCGGGCATGATGTCGCGATAACTTGACTGCACAAGATCAAAACAAACATGGAAGCAAAGAGATGGCCAGCGCTACTTGTGTTCAGTGTATTTTTTGCACTGACAGCTTTTTTGGTCACCATTTCTCAGAGTCTGTCTGTATCCGTGTACCGTCTCCATGGCAAAAGTGTCGTTATCAGTCGAAGCCGCCGGTCGCAAATATTAAACAAGGCTAAAAAATCTTTTAAATTCTATGACTAAAATCTACACACCACGCACTAAATGATTTTTATCTGCAACTGTAAATTACGAGTGAGCGCAACTGAGGGAAACTGGAACAGACTGCGCATGATTAGTCGAAAATCGGCGTAAAAAACTTTAAACGTGTCCCCGGCTTTAGTCATTACATGTATATCTCCAGCTTAAGTGGACTGATGTTTTAAGGTGAGATTTTGAGAAAACTGACGGCAATTTATTTCATGTAACTGTAAGTCTATGTAGGCGTCTGCCTTTATCAGTTCTTAAAAAGTTAATTTTTGAAAAGTGAAATTTCTAAAGTGAAATTTAGGTGTTAAAATTTTGTGTAATTTTTTGGATTATTACAAATTAAGATTTAATTAAGATGATTTTTGCAATTAAGGTTTTCTTTAATGCCCTACACAAACAGCAGGTTAAGAAGATTTGTCTATTTCACTGTTTTGTAATGCAGCTCAAAAGGCTACAATAATAAAACTTACTGGCATTTACTTCACGTATATCCTGTGGGAATGCTGTTCACATGTGACTTTTTTAAATCATGTGACCGGTTTATTACTGCAACATGTGACTGTCATACAACCTGTCAAAAATACACACAACTGCTCTCTGCTCATGAATATTTTATGGTATGTGTGTCAGGAAGATTAGTTTTTTTAGATTAATCCATCAAAACTCTCACTTTTGCAATAATCTGTCAACTAATGGGCTGCATGGCTGCATGTTGGAAAATGTCTTAAGATAGCCAATTAAAGTTAGTTGACTAAATAAACAAGCATCTTTTTTTAGGAAAGCATTACAAATATGTATACATACCCCTCAGCTTCCTCCACTGAAACATGCCTGTCTTTTTCCAGGTCAATTTTATTTCCTTATTGGGAAATAAAAAGAATGGAGTGAAAACCACAGAGATCATGTAACTATTTTCTATCTATTTTCATTAGCATTTTTAGGTCATATTTAGGCCCACACAGAATCTGAAGAAATGGTCTTACAAAGAGCATTTTTAACCCAAGCACAAATGATATAATGATGTGATATCCAATGGTACTACAGTTTTAGGTATATTTTTAAAATAATATTTGTATGTATTTAACTTTTCAAAGGCTACAAAACATTTAAGCATCTTTTAATACGTTTGTCAAAATTCCAAACATTTACAGGCAAAATCAGAACACAGGGGGGAAAAAAAGAGATTTTCAGATACCATCTGGGCCTAAAACCCTAGTTTTAAAAATATTACATAACATACAAAATAATATGTTGAAGACTGTTAAAATATTCACTCACCTACTATACATAAACAGATTTCATTCCCTAACATTTTCCTTAATTCTTTTACCCAGTTTTTCACCTGTGAAATAAAAAGGTAGATTACTGCAGGCTCAAATTTAAAACTGCAATAAACTTCTTAACCTATAAACTATTGCAGGGTTCTATAGTTTAGTTTAGTTTATAAAGCATGTTGCATTCTGTAACACAAATAGACATTTAACATGGGAGTTCACCTTCTGAAATGAATCCTCGTCTGTGACATCGTAGACCAAAACGGCCCCGTTGGAGTCTCTATAGTAGATGGGTCCGAGTGCATGGAAGCGCTCTTGACCAGCTGTGTCCTGTGGCAAACACATTCATATGCTGAGTATTAAACCAAAGCATTATGAACGCCCTATATCACGTTTGCGAAATAGTTCTTAATACATTTCTGAAACATTTGTGTAGTGTAGTTAGGAAAGTTCTACTTTTCCTAAACATATAGTGCACTTTAGCCAAACCCATCTCTCATGTAATCATCTTCAATATATAAACAATATAAAGTATAGTTTGTTAGTAAGCATGAAACATTATCTCTAGAAAGTATCACATCACTAAAATGTAAAATATATTGGTAATTATATTAGGGGTTTTACTTTCACTTTCTATCATCTGTGACCAAAACAGGAGCATCTTGGTGGCCGGGATTTAAATATTTAACAATGTTTGGGATAAGAAAACCTAGCAGCTGAAAACTCTAAGCAGCGTTCTTTAAAACACTGGGTGCGGGCACTTAACAGTGCTTGAAACACACCGTTTTTCATCTCTCTTTTCATGTTTTCGATATAAGCATTTATATTTGAATGAATGTATGTTAGATTGGATCTTATTCTTACAAAAAATGTCTTCTTTGGAATCTTTAGGAACACATTTTCTAGAAAGCAAAAGTTTATGACATGCACCATTTAAAACACAAAAGCCAAGTTGTGAACTATTTATTATTATAGACATTCGTTTTTGTCTAATCTGGCCTTTACACAAACATTACCAAACTTTGCCATGAAAAATGTGACTTACCCATATAGCCAGGTTGACTCTCTTTCCTGTGATGTTCAGTTTTTTTGTAAGAAATGAGGCCTGCAAAGACAGACACATGAATAACTATGTGCTTGTTAAGTTAATAAGAATTAAAACATTTTGTTGAGGGGTGGAAAGTTGTAATGTGAAGATGTAGAAATAGTTAAAAAAGTGTCATGGTGTATAAGTAGGAAGCATAGTTTCCCCTGCGAGGTCAGGACTAGATTCATTTCTAATGGCAGTAAAACTGACAAATCATATCGTTTTTCTAAATGGGTGGGCTTTGAAGTTCCACACTTCCTTCTCACAGTTGTTCGTGCCCATTTAAGTTGCATTTCTTAAAAAAAATTCTTAAGCTAAACTGAACAGAATGAGGGGTTTCTTTGCCTTTAAAGGTCGTCACCATTTCAATGTGCCACACATAATTTATTCTGGCTCTTACTTAATTCTAATAAAATAAATGTTTTTGAATTATATTTGGCTACAAAAAATACTTCCAACATTTAAGCATACACCTACAAAAATGTTTAATTTCATGAAACATTTCATTCAAGTGACCCCAAACTTTTGAACGGTACTATATGTAAACATTGTATACATTGTAAACAAAGTTTAAAGACATCTTGTGCATTAAGTATAACAAAACAACTTCTGTTCTGAAATCTAAAATGACATTAGCAACAGTTGATCTGATGTTATTTATTTCATATTTCTAAAACTCTTATTTGTTTCCTGTTGTCCTGGATGTACAGTAATATGTAGGCGTGTCCAAACTTTTGTCAGGTAGTAGGCCTACATGTAAAGGTAGTACATGTAAATGTATAATTTATGTAAAGAACTTTTTTAATCGAGTTTAAATAAAGCTTACAATTAAAAATGGACGGTGTATACTTTTTCTAAAGATCTGATTTGATCACACAGTTCTGAAACTAAACAGGCCCTTATTAAATAACTACGACGAACGTACTATTGTATCGAGAGCAGCTAAAGATAACAAATCGATTATATTAACAATTTAAGACACAAATCCATTGATTATTTACATGTATTAGGCACAAACTCAGATCAGATGAGCAAAGATTGAGTAATGTATAATACCTGACAAGTGTGATTAAATAAACATGTTTACACTTGAATGCGTTTAACATGTTACCTGTAAAGTGGTGATGTGTTTGTCGTTGAATTTATTCTCGCAATATCTCAGCACCAGCGATGTTTTGCCAACGCATCCCTCCCCAAGCAGCACCACCTTGAACGAGTAGGTCTTCCCTCCGGCCGCCGCCGCCGCCATACTGACACAACAACAGAGCCTGAGGTCAGAGCTCCTACCCGATCACAGCGGCCATAGAGTCTCACACGTGAAACTGATGCGCGAAGAGAGCCGCCGATGCGCGCTTACGATCAATTTTACGAGTCGATTTCTGGGTTAAAAACCGACCCACTTCCGATCAGTCCCTGCGACCAGTATAATGGCGTCACCGGGCAGCGATCATGTGATTTAGAGGGAAAATGTTGCTGCTAATGAATGATCGGCCCATCTCTATTTATTCCTGCAGGTGGCGCTCGGTGGCCCAGCGAGATGAATCGTTTATATAGTGGCGTTTACATATCAGCATTTATGACATTTGAAAATATTTATTTCTAAGGATTTGGATGCAATATACAAGCAGATATAAATATACTATATAATATAAAATATATATATATTCTATAATTATATATTAATATTTTTTTTAAACTCATCCAGTGACCACAACAAACATGTACCACATAACTATACCCAGTTAGGGCCACATAAAATGGCGGAATTATCATTTAAATTCAACTTTCCTAACCAACTGAAGACAAAATCCAGATAACTTAAATATTTCCCATTCCACCAGAAAAAAACTCAACTTCAAAAGAAATCTATGATATTTTAGATAAAATACACATTTTAGTCATGCCCCCAGGTTTTTACATTCCCTCTTGTAAAAATGTCAGGTAGCCTATTTCCACAAGACATTTTTTCAACAGGAAGTTGCATTTTCCGGATCTTTTGAAGGCCACTGGAAGACCAGAAGTAATTGATTGATCTGTATGTTTGAGGGTTTTATGACTATCCCTGAGAAGGTAATCTCAACATATTGTTCTGTTACTTGTATTATAAAGGTAACCTTTTTTATTTAACCTTAACCGAATCTGCTCAGTTAAATTCATGCTATTGCCATGTTCACCATGTGGCTATATCATAATTTTATGCTAAAAACAAAAAAAGTAAAAAAGAGTAATAATAACAGGAGTGAGTAGCATCCACTGTTGTATTGATTTATTAGTGTAAATATTATTAACATTATTGTTAAGGTTTACAGTTAAAATTGCTGAAGTTGTAAAACATCTTCAAGGGATTATCCACCTAGAAATGTAAACTCTTTCACTCCCCCTCATGTCATTCCAAACCTGTATGATTTTTTTCTTTCATGAAAGGACAGATTTTCCCACTTACTTCCATTGTATGTACAAAAATACAATGGGACCTCAGCATGTTTGGAAACGCATGTGGGTGAGTAAATTATGACAGAATTATACTATTAAATATAATATTAAATTTAATGTTAACTGTCACCGTTCCAGTAAGTTTGTAGAATAGTCCTTGGTGCCAAGTTGAGTCAAACCTTTTCTCTCTCTCTCTCTCTCTCTCTCTCTCTCTCTCTCTCTATACATATATATATATATATATATATATATATATATATATATATATATATATATATATATATATAATATACAATAACAGGGTTGCAGTTCCCACAGGCTAATAGCATAGAATAGATCTATTTTGAGCGAAGCATTTTGGCAGGCATTCTGCTTTCTACACGCCGAATGTCACACATCAGACTACCATGGCAACAGCAGAGAGCTGTGTATTAGACACAAGATGATGCAGCAGACTGACCTACCACATTTGTATGGCTTAAGAAATGAATAAACAATTATAGTCTGTCTCCTGTTATGCCATATGGACAAAGAATCAAACAACAATAACTGGAGAGTAGGACAAAAAACCTAGACACAAATACACCTGTTTTCCTCTAGGATACATTCCTCTAAGAACCAATACATCTGATGCTTAAAAGCTTAGCTAAAAGCTTGAAACAAGCAGGTCTGGCTCCAAAGCTGTCTTTAAATTCTTGGAGTGTCCTGGACGTAGAAGAATCAGACTGAAAAACAGTCTGAAGGTTAGTTAGACGTTTGAGATTTGTGAGCCCTGCCCTAATTGTCTCCTACTATTTGTAAGTCGCTTTGGATAAAAGCGTCAGCTAAATGTAAATGTAAATGTAATACTTGGGATGTTTAAAATGTCTATAGGTAGTTACATGGTTAGGTAGTTCTACACATTGATAAAGCGATAGTGTGTTACAGTAGGTGAATATTATTGCATGAGAAGCAGATGCTGTTTTCTGTGTGTTGTGTGAAGGATTCAAACATTTAGAGAGTTAATATAAGTATTGGGATATTTGATTGTAATCTGTGTGTCTGATTGGCTAGAAAGGTAAGAACAGCATAAGGAGAGTCAAGTTAAGAAAGCACAATAATAGTATGTTGGCTTTGTAAAATCAATAAAATTTTAGTAAGTGTTATTGTGAATTTAACTATTTATTTCTAATGAGATCAACAATTTATAATTTACATCTTCAAGTAAACTCTAATGCAGTTGGTCACACAGCCAAAAAACATTATCATTTTTGTTCACTGTAATATTTCTAATGTTGTAGTGTAGCTTCTGAAGCTTTATGTGTGTGCGTGCGTGTGTGTGCTCCTACTGGCAAAAAAGGGTTATTAATTTTTCATCTTATGTTTTCTCCTCCCACTCATTCTGTCTTCGGAGAACCAACGATTTCCAAGCGAATCGTTCTTTTGAACCTGATCAAATTATTCATTCGAAGTGATTCGCAGAGCGTTCGCGAATCACTGTGCTGTAATTGTTGTAACATGCGTGGGTGACTTACAAAAAAGAAATCAAAGCAGACAAATCTTTTTTGTAAGATTCTAAATTGGTCATACAGTAATTCAATAAAACACTTTACATGTATAATATGAACTAATAATAAATGTTCAGGTTGGAGTTTCAAGACATCGGATCTAAAACATGTTTCGCCAATTGAACCGAGTCATCAGAACAATTCGATTCGCTGCAATGATTCTTCTCAGCGCTAGAGGGAGATCAGGGTGTGTGTGTGTGTGTGTGATCCTCAGTTGATTCAGAATTATAATAAAACACACAATATTGTGAGTGTATCACGTAAAGACACGTAGCCTTTACTTTACTGATCTTCATAAGGCGATGTCATTGTAACACAACAAGAAGGATTGTTTTATCATGTTGGGGAAAACGGCATTTGTCGTTATTTCTTCATTGCTTGGACTGCACATCACAGGTGAGGGCGAAAAACAATATCGTTATCGCGTGCTTTCATGTACGCTATGTATGCAGCGTTAATTACTTTCAAAAAACAACATGTTTATATGTTTATTATTAACAGCGTGTGGAAATCGTCGTATTTGTTATTGTAATGAGCTGTAGGCTCCGTTTATTTTGGAAGCGCATGCTGTGTATTTAATAATCCAGGCAAAAAGATTCAATTACTGTAATTAATGCCTTTAATGTCATGCATTATCAGAGTACAACAAAAACAATATTACAGTATTCAGTAAAGATTTGTTGAGACATATTTTTATATTCTTGCGCTTTATAACCCATGCATCTACATTGTATGTTTGTTGTTTTGTTGTCGTCTATGCTTACACTAATTTACAGACTTTCACTATATGCAATAATGTCTCAGCATTATTAAGATTATGTCAGTAAATAAAATATCAGTACAGCTGTCTAAGCAGTCTTCATTGCAAAATGGGTTGCAGGTCTGTTCTGATGGGTCACAGCAAGAGTGAGGAAAAAATTCACAAATGCATGAAATAAAAATGCAAATACACATATTATCCTATCAATGACAATCAAAATTAACATTTTTATCTGCAGATTTGTCTGTCGGTAGAAGCTAGAAAAAACACTTCCTACATGAAAGCCTTCAGCAAATCTAAGCAACTTGCACTTGCGATGAGAAGAAATATGGTTTTGTTACTGTTTTGGTTTACCACATAATGAATCTAATTAGATGTTCTCTTGATGTTTTCTGGTCTATCATTGTTTTGGCTCTCTAATCTAACTTTGTTAAATGGTTTTAAGATATTAAAAGTGGTTGACAAAGTTTATTAAACCCACTGTGAGTCTTTGATGCATTTTAGTCATTTGAGCCATGACCTTTAACAGGTTTTACTGAACTATTGTCTACCAAGTCTAAATTTTTACATACCAAACTCGACATTTTATTGTCACTGCATAGTACAAGTACACAGGAACAAAATGCTTTACGTTTAGCATCATCTAGAATACGTTAAGCATTCACCAGAAGTGCAAACACAAAACTGTGTTAATTAGCAAATGCAGTTAAATATAAAAAATAAATATATATGCATATACATAATTACAATTAAATACAGAATATGTATGAACAGTATGCAGTATTATGAGGTAGTACATTACTAAGTTACTAAGATACTATAGCAAGCTATACATTTACAATTAAATACAAAATATAATATTATTGTAATTATTTGGAGAATGCCATATTGTCAATCACTAGTTTGTGTACAACAACACCCCTTTGCCATGATTATATTAACAATAAAGCACAACTTCATGTACCTAATTGCTTAATCTGATATAAGCATCACTGCACATATTGAGCATACACATGTTGCAAATCTGAACTACATTTTTACTTTACATCAATATATATTTAAATGTAACCAAATTTTAAGTGAATAGTAAAATAACAGTAAAACAGTGAGAGTTAATAGCTCAATGATTCTATCTGTCCTTCTCCTAGGGGGAATATCTGCAGATGATAAAGTTCATCAAGTACAGCATCAACACAGGTCTAATGGGCTGACCAAGCCAGACTACCAGCATGTGGCCACCATCGGTCATGGAAAATCTCTGGATTTTAATACAGAAGCATTTCATAGACAGTTCCATCCACGGGTTGCCAAAGTGATGCCGGGCGTGTTTCTTGACTCCTACTTTCCAAAAGTTCATCGGAGGCAGTCCAATATCAACTTCCTGCCCAGAGATGGATCTGGAAAGAACAAGCCCATATCTGCCCACCGTATGCTCACAATGGTAAGTGAGTGTCCACATATAACCATAAATGCAGCAGTGAGTTTTAGTTGCTTAGAGATGTGATACAAAATAAGTGTTGGAGTAAATTTTTTCAAATAAAGTTTTCTATGACATTTTAATAGAATAGATAGGTTTAAAGAACATGGCCTTGTCCAAAAAATGGGCCTACCCTGTTGTTTGTGCAGACCTTATGTTTGTGTTTCCTTATACACAGTTCTTTCTATTACTAATTTGAAAAATTTGCATTTACATTTATGCATTTGTCAGACGCTTTTATCCAATGTGACATACAGCGAATAGATGGTATACGTGGGCATTACCTGAGCTGTTACAAAGGACTTAAACTGTTGGGGTGGGTTGGGGACACGTTGTTTTCGAAGGGACATCATAGGCACCCAACTAATAGCAATAGTTGGATCACGAAGAAAAGGTCACAAAGTAGACCTTTTGATTTTCTAAAGTAAGTGTGAGCAGTACAAAACTTACCACCACAATGCCTAAATGCTGATATTTGAACTCAACGGATAATTGTTAGCATATTTTAGTAGGATGTTAACAAGCCATACAATGTGATATGTTATTTTTATTATGAAGAACTCCTATAAATATTAATATGAGCACTATATTGCACTATAAAAAGGAGACTAATTTATTTGATAATGACTTTGAGCAATTGGCAACTGTCAACACATATAAAATGAAACAATGTGTATGTGTCTTCCAAGTATAACAGCAATGTGCAGTTAATGTGTTTTATGGCACACTCTGATGATTTACACCAATTACACTAATGTACCTGATGCAAGACCTCTAGAAAATATCCTGCTCTCACGAGGTGTCCCAAACAATCAATCACGCCACTTCCATATCACTACATTTGCACACAGCGCTACCTGTGAGAGCAGAACATTTATATATTTATTTGTTTTAATGCCAGTAAAGCTTTATGTGGGATGTGTTTAGAACACAAAGGTCATTGCAATTTGCCTCTCACAGTTAATGCAGGTTTCAAAGCTGCATCAGTGTGGGTGCTAATATAAAATCAACATAAATAATGATTCTGCTTGCTTTTTTTAATACACGCTCCTGGTCCTGTGCATGATTCATCAGTCCCAGGAAAATTGCAGAAAAAAAACTTTTTGTAAACCCTTCTAATGCCTGTAGCGTTTTATGATTGTTTAAGATCGCAATGTATGAGTTTCGTGTTGCACAATATTAAGTTCAAACTGAAGGATCAGGAGGAGATCGTTCATTAAATCCTTTACCGTTTAACAGTTTCATCTCACTTCTGTGTGGATTTAATAGACTTTCTTTAAAAGAGGACATTTTATGTACTTTACGCAGAGTAGTATGTATTTTAACATTCAGAAAATTGCACACAGCATTTTTAACATTTTATAGTAACATTTTTACTAACTTTATTTTACCATGACAAATTTATTATTTATTTTATCACAAGCTGCAATCCATAACATTTTTGGAAAAGCACAAAAAAATTGGTTATTGAGCAAGTACATTAAAAACTAAATGTTTAAAACTGTCTCAGTTTACAATAGTAAGCTTAATGGATTTTACAGGAAATGTCAGCTGTTTTAACCCACATAAAGATAAATATAATAAATAAAGATTTTAGGCTTCAAACAGGGATGGTGATAGAAAGAGAAAAGTTACGGATTGCAAGCTTTAATATTTATCATTTATTGTACATTTTTATAATATTTAATATGCTATTGTTTGATTGAATTAATTCATGTTTTAGGAGGAAAAGAATGACATTGAGCTATACGTGTCATCTGTGGGAACAGATGGGGAAGCCATGTCTCGTGAGGAAATGATCCGACTGCTTAACATCAACACCATGCACCACAGCTCTGGACCATTTGGCACCACTGCAGCACCCACTGAGGTTTGTGTGTGTTTTCTAATGGTTAAACCAATAGTGGAAAATAGAAATCACGTCTAAGGAGTACAACAGAACGGAAACAAAACTGTGTTTCTCTCAGTTGATGCTTTAATGTGCAAATCATGACAGTCTACATTATTAGATGATACATTATTAGAAACATTATTAGATGTGTAAGAATCACATACAGATTTTGTCAAAAATACTTATGAACACACAAAGTGCCTTTAAGTGCAGGAGAGCAGTAATGCATTTCTAATGTAATTTTCTATTTAAAGCTTCACTGACATTTTATAGGTAGACCTTCAAAACACAGGATGTTCAGTTAGAGAGACATGATCATATTTTTAATAGAATTAAAAAAGTAGTATATTAGTAATATATAAAGTAATGCCACTTAACTATATATAGTGCATTACAAAATTATGCATATCCTCATTTTGTTACTTCCAGCAAATAACTTCAACTGTTGTATGTAATATAATGCAGTAGGTCCAACTTTATATAAGGTGTCTCTAAATAAAAGGAAAAAATAAATAATATTATATATAATGTACCATATGCATAACATACCGTAATATATATTATAGAAAGGTATAAAACAAAAAGGTGTGTATATGATTGCAGTTTCCTTTTTTTGTACAGGTGTATGTGTGTGTGTTTAATTCAGCGTTTGCATGTGGGCAGGTTAGGGGTGGAGTCTGCTCTTTTGAGCTCAGTGTCAATGTCTTCCTTAAGATTGCACTTGTTGATCTTGTATGACTTTAACTCAACCACAACGGAAGCTTGTCAGTATGTGTAACTGTGTGACGGGTCTCTCTTGATATTTTTATGATAATCTGTGTCTGAACAGAAGAATGTTTTTAAAGACCATCATGAGAAGAACAACGTGTGGGACAAAGAGGGCTTCTGTGTGCTGGTCATCTGCCTCACAATATTCATTATCATCTTTACCTGTTTAATGGTATGTATATATCTCATATATTCTAATATAATGTATAGGAAGTCTTGAAGTTTATGTATATGTTTGTGTGATTGAGTTTGCGTCAGTTGTTTGCATACATAAAGAGTATAGTGCCGATTAAATGAATGTGGACAGAATAGCTCAGATCACTTGGTTTTGAAAGTATTTTATGAGACATGTTTCAGCACATAATGAGATATGTAACTTTTAATGCCAAACTTACCTTAGCCAGTCTGAGCAGTTTGTGAGATTTGCACATTGTGAGATTTCAGGGTTCGTTTTGCTGGAGAAACATCTGAAAAACAGAAGACTTTCAATTTGCTAGATACAATAGTTAGATCTCATTGCTATTTAGGAGAAACATATATATCATGAGTGATGATGATCGTTTTGACAGGGTTTGATTGATTCTAAAAATACTAATAACTAGATATTTACTTAAAGTCGTTTAGATACTTCCTGTTTTAATATGAATATGCTCGAAACATGTTCAAAGCAACCACTAACGTTCATTAACATTCTTATTTAGATCATTGAAATGTAAACATAATAAAGACAAAAATGTTTTAGTATGACAAGAAAATGTAAGACATGACACAGAGAACAGCAACAGGAAGTGAGAAAGAGACATGGCTAAACGGATGTACTGTAGCAAAGGAAATTGCATGGCTTCCTTTTGGTGGTTCAGCACTTTTATAGGATCATCTTGGTCACACCTGACACTGCCCTCTGATTGGTCGATCTTCACTCTTAACGTTTTAAGTCCGTTTTAAGCCTGGTGATGACATGACAGTCTGTCCTTAAAGCACCTCTCTCACCCTAACTGAATGAAAAGCTTAACGAATAATTAACCTGGTAAGCTCCAGCCAATCACATAAAAGCCTTGGTCAGGACGGCTAATATTTCTAAATGTATTTTGGTGAGAAGAGAGGTGGTACTGTGATGATACTGTAACATAATTATAAAGTTATTCTTTATTTTATTCTCTAATTTATAATTTTCACAACACTAGCATCAGGTAATTGAACAGCAAAATGCAGTAATGATGCTTTCAAATAATTTTCCAGACACTCCTCATTCGCCTCATAGGAGTTTTTACACCTACAAATATATAATTGATACCGCATATTAAACTACAATATGAGGAGATATTTTACAATAAAAAATATACTTTTGCAAATCATATGTGTTTGAAATATGGTGAGGTTGAAGAAAGAACAGACTTTAACTGTTGTATGCACACGCAACAACACAACCCATTTTGGTGAGACTAGGACCTCTGGTGGTAAACTTGGTGGTTGGTGGTAAATTTCATAATGCAATGTATTGTAATTTTTGCTTGCTTTTTAACTGTACAGCATGGAAAAAGTTTGATCATACTTTTATATAATAAATCATATTTCCAAGAACAATGCACCACAGTTTTATTTAATGAGCATTATACATAGTGCCGTATATTTGGTAAATAAAATTAATTCTGACAGAAAGTATTAAAAGAGGTAACCCACAAAAACAGATTCTGTTAATGGAAATTTCTAAAAGATATATATTTGTAATAATAATAATATAATAATATTTGACATATTTTTATAACAATAAACATAAACCAAAACAATGAATATAAAAAAGTGTCTAATGATGTAAAAATAGTTTGGAGAGTGCATGTTTATGTAATCGCTCAATATGGTATGTGCAGTGACTGTTGTCGGGTTAACTTTGATAGTTAAACAATCATTCAACTTCACAAATTTAATCAAAATCATTTACTTTTGGCATGTTATGGGTGCTTAAATATCTACAGCTCAGTATTCTGTTTTTTAACCTGTTAACTGTCACCATTCCTCAGGAGGAACACCTATGTTATTTACCTATTGTTATGATCCCTGTTTCCCCATCCATCTGGACTTCATTTGAACTCAAATTCCCATAATCCTTTGCTGTTCATCATTGTCATCATCTACACCTCTGTCTTGTTAGCCCTCTTGTTAGCCTCTGTATATATAGTCCTAGTGTTCCTTGTGTCTTTTGTCAGACGTCGTTTGTATTCTTGTTTTCCCTGTGTTCTTGTTTCTTTGTTCTTGTTTCTTTGTTCTTGTTTCTTTGTTCTTGTTTCTTTGTTCTTGTTTCTTTGTTCTTGTTTCTTTGTTCATGTTTTGGATTCTTTTTATTAAAATCCAGCATTTGGCTCCTCTGCCTTCATTCCTCATTATAAAACTTATTCACTTTAATATTTCTTAGTTGAATTTTAATCTAATCATGACAAACTTTAAATGGATGAAAATGTATAAGACTCTAGATGAAATATTTGGCAAATTTTCATAACAATAAACATAAACCAAAAAATATATATACATTTTTATAAAAATTATAAAAAACAAATTACTGTAAGTTTTTTTTAAAGATTTTTTTTATAGAAACGTGTTCTATCTAATATCTAATATCGGAATGAAAATAATTGTAGTTCATGTAATGCATTTTCATGTGTATTCTCAATTTCTGCAGTAACAGTGACAGTTATACAGGTTAAATAACGTTTAACATTTAAAAAGTCTATAGCATATAGATAATATACTAATATTACTATAACATTTTAAGAGTGATTTTACACTATCCTAAACGCAATTAAAAAAAATTTAACCACTCTTCTTCTGAAGTATTTTGTTTTTTTATTTATTTCGACTGTCTATGGTTGTAATTTTTGAAGTCTATTGGGGAAAAGTATATATTGATATTAGACATTATTTCAGATGCATACTGCATATTTAATTTGAACACTGATTTTGTTGGTAATGCCTTCACAAAAATTATATAAAACAAAAGGTGTAATGAAAATATGTATTAGTCTGTTTGAGCCTACTTTAATCCCTAAGAGTTTTTTTTTTAATGACTGTTATCCACTGGCACAGCCTGTTTGTCATCAGGCTTTTAGTGATTTTACTGTACCTGGAGGGAGAAAAATGTGACCTGTGCTGGCAAATTGAGTCACAATTAACACATTTAAAAGACCTTCGAAACAATGTATGATTTTTTGAAATTTGACAAAAAAATGACAGAGCCAACAAAGACAATTTTGAGAAAAATCGAGTTAAAGGTTTCTAAAGTTCTAAAACAAAATCACCGAAACCATTCCTTAAAATCCCTGGTAATACAAACAAATTTGGCACTAACCAAGTCAAAACAAATATGTATAGAAAAAGATATGGGTTATATTCAACTTTTCTTCGTTCATTTATTGTTTAAATGACATTGAGACAGGTGGCTTTAAGATCTAGCCTACTGTAATGCAATAATCTAATATGTTACACATCATAAATTTCCCCCAACAATTAATCAAGCAGTCACTTAAAACATAACAGATTATATTGGAAAATTTGTAACTATTTTGAGCATTGGAATTGCTAGACGAGGGCTTAATGGACTTATTTCGTAAAAACCTCAAATTCAACCATTTTTCACTTCTTTAGACTGTAGCTCAAAATTAGACCATGCGCATTCCGACTCCTTTTGATAGCACGGGTCACGAATTATTTTCGAAGTTGACACAAATTAGAATTATTTATATACAATATTAGATAAGAGTTGATGTCAGCTGTGTTATTTTCCTTCCTCAGGTGCTCTACCGACTAAAGGAGAAGGAATTCTTAGATCAGCAGCTGAAAGATCCATCCCCAGCCAGCCAGGAACTGACACCAGTCCCCGTTCATGGTGCTCAGCCCCCTCTGACCCTCAAGAACAGCATGGTACAGGCCAACCAGATATCCACTAGCAGTGCCACCAATTCTACCAACAGCAAGAACCCAAGCACACCATCCTGCAACATCAACATCCATCAGACTCATTCCAGTGTAACCTCGGAGCCGCAGTGCCTGCCCTTCCACACTGTCACTGAACCCAAGCTCTGCTGGTCCTCCACGCATTCCCCCTTTAAAATGAAACCTGTCGCAGGCCTGCAGGAACGGTATGATTAAGATGTTCATGAGAGTATTATAACAGAGGAATAATTTATTTAAAAATGAAAATTCATGTCCTCACCAACCACCATGCTTTTATTTTTTATAATATATTTTTTAAAAATATAATTTTTTATATTTTTTGTAATGCTTTTAATATTTTCAATATTAGTTGATTCATTATCAGTAATAGTAATAGAGTGTCCAAATGCTCTGTTTGATTTTGCAGACGGGGATCTAACGTCTCACTGGTGCTGGACATGAGCTCCTTGGGTTCGGTGGAGCCTGTAATTTGTGGGGTCGTGACCCCAAGTGAGCGTGTGGCTCAGGAATATCTGCAGTCAGCGAGTCGTGCCCTTTCACGGCAACAGCTTCGTGATGTCACACAAAACATCCAGATGTTGCATGCAGAGTTTGCTGTAAGTGACCGTTGTAGAGGCCATGATGTTATTATTTTTGTTTAACCACAAAAAAAATCACTAAAAACCACTGGATATGTAACATGCTAGTATTTGATAGGCATAAGTGGCGGGAGACATGGGGTTATTACTATACTGTATACAGGGGCGTAGCAAGCTTTTCAAAAGTGCGGGGGATGGATGTGGTTTGTTTGTTAACAATAAAAACGATGAATACAATGACAGAAGGGTACAAAAGGTATAACATACAAGATATAAAAAGCTTCCCATTTAAATGAGTGATACTAGAAAAGTATAAAAACACACTCGGAACACACAGAAAATAAGTCAAAACTCTGTTGTGAAAATACACAACAGTAGACTTGCTAAAGAATCAGAATCAGAAATACTTTAATAATCCCAGGGGGAAATTATTTTTGTTACAAACTCCAGATATACAAACAACATATATTAAGAACAAAACATAAACAGAACATCTTCCCAAACACATATCAAGCTTATTTAAACCTCGAAAGCATAAACACTCATTCAAAGTACCTGGAAAAGGAAGATGTAAATAACCATAACCATAAGTTCCCGCCTCCTTAGCGCGAGCTGACCGATAAATCTAACACACCAAGAGAGGCGGGACTTAAGGCAGAACCGCCAATCATCAGCCGGTCACACTCAAAGCCGGTGTCATGTTTGAGAGGGAGGGGAGAGGAGGCAGACACAGAGCGGCCAGAGAAACGGAGGAGCGACTGCTGTAAGGCGTTTGTGCAAAACTGCGGAAAAACTGCAGAAAAAGTGTGGGTGTTGAACCCTCTCACTGGGAAAGTGTGGGTGTTAAAACACCCCACGGGTGCGACGCCCCTGACTGTATATTCAAAGATTTATATGCTTTTACTTTCGTAAATAATATTTGTGTTTTGTAATAGTTATAGTTTGCTTGATGATATGCAAAAATAACTGAATTACTAAGGTTTAATGTTTTGGATGTATTGCAGTATTACAATATTGACAGTTTCTGTTGCACTAAATTTAAATGCATTTTCCCTCACAGGAAATTCCAATGAACTTTGTGGATCAAAAAGAACTGGATATCCCAAATCATGGATCAAAAAACAGATACAAGACCATTCAGCCAAGTTAGTATATGGATACTACGTCACTATGTATGGTTTTGGCTACATCAGTTCCACAGACAGATGACTGTTCATCACATCCAAAATCATTATTTTAAACCCTTATTTTAAAACATTAAACCCTAGCTCTAACCCAACTCAAGTCTCGACTTTAGAATGTCCCTAAATGACTTCAGTCTTGGCAAGGCTGATTGCTTGAAGTTAAATAAAATAGTTTGAAGATTAGAGAGCACTCCCCTTTTTAAACACCTGCCTGAATTTTAGATGAGCAAAGTAAAATATGTTTTAGTCTACAGATTAAATCTTGCTCTTATGAAAATAGATGCTTTTACTCATTTGACAGATGGTTTTATCCAAATTACCTTATAGTGCATTCAAGCTATACATTGAATCAGTACTATATGTGTTTTCTAGGAATCAAACCCACAATTTAATCTGATTAAACGTACTCATTACGTTGAAATTGTTTGGAGTTTCGTCAGCCAGTGAGCAGTACTAGCAAGAAATAGAACTGTTCTAGCAGGCATCAAAGGGGTAGAGAACATATCAGATGACATCATCATTCATGCATCTGATGCACAGGTTTGTGATAAATGAAAGTATGAAAGAGACTGGAGAGATGCGGATTGACTCTGAATGCAGAGAAGTGTCAGTTTAACATGGACAAATGAGTGTTTATGGACATGCTGTTGTCAGAAAAAGGCACATGCCCGACGGCAGAGAGTCTACAGTAGCTGTTTTATAATGCAGTTTGCAAAAATCTCAGAACCTCTGCGCAAAATGAGAAAAAACAACGCCAAATTTTGGTTTGGGACTGAGCAAAAGAAAGCTTTCAAAATTCTCAAAGATCTAAAGCTTATTTTGACAAACATACACCAACAAAAGTCATTGCCGGTGCTGGACCAAAGGGCATTGGAGATGGTGTAGGACCATAAGAGGAGGAATGGTTCCTGTCTAGCGATCTCTGCTGGTTGCGGGAGGAGATGCAGGAAGTTCGTTTATAACAGCAGAGGAATGTGTGCGTTTTATAGTTGTTTGTGCATCACCCAGCGCCCTGACCACCACAGAAGTTGATCAGATGTCTGCGAGTGATGTGGATGTGTTGCCCTGCATACAGACATTCTGCAGTTGAGCTATGTGTCATTGGCCAAATAATACTCAGAGGAACAAGAATTGTTTTGCCACAGTTACTGCGAGGAAGAGCATGAGGGCCACCTGGGTGTTGTAGGAGCAAAACAACACCTGAGAACCAAGGTTTGGTGACCCAGAATGGAAAGGGCGGCAGAAAGATTTGTAAGGACATGTCATGGTTGTCAGCTGGTAGCGAAGTCAGATGTTCCAGAACCAATTAGCACCTTAAAAACAAGTCAGATTGTAGACTGCAATTCAAATCCAGTCAGTTTCTGACGTTTTGTCAAGAGAATGGAATCCACCACATCAAAACGACTCCAAAGTGGGCACAAGCAAATGGAGAAGTGTAAAGAAAAAACGCATCGCTGATGAAATGAGTATGGGTTGGCCAAGCTACGCAAGTATGTGACTGTCTACATACTGTATCCCTATAACATGCCACAATGGGCAAAAGCCCAGCAGAGCTTCTTTTTCAGAGAAAGATAAGATGATGACCAGACATCACAACACCACACAGAGATCAAAAAGGAATTGCAGAGGGATTAATATCACAAACCTGTGCGGAAGATGTATGTAAAGAAAATACATAAATCAAGGATTAAAAACAGCAAGGTGCTTTTATTTACTCGAATCTCTGTATCTCCAACCACATATAAGTGTACCATTTGCATAAAAAACGCATTAGATAAAAGATTTTTATCTATTTAGAAAATGACATTTTTAAAATGTCATACTTTTTGTTAAGGCAAATAATTAAACAAATTTAATTTGAACATTAATCCAATTTCCAATGAGCTCTGCACTTGCTGTATGCACCCAAAAAAGTTAAGACATCCGTATGGGATGAGATTTTAATAAAAAAGATGCATGCACATTTATCCGTGAACTTGATGCATTTTACAAATGCTTTTACCATTCACAAACAAATGTCTTAAGATTTGAATCTGTAAGGGAGAGAAACCACCCACTGGCCCAGCGTCGGAGTCCAGTGGCAATGGCAAAGGTTTCAGTACGTTCGGTCTTTTCCGGCGCTTACTCATTACTTTTGATTACTCAATTTTATCTGACTCCAAAAGTGTGTGCGTGCGCATTTGGACTTTTGAGAGTTTCGTTCCGCGGTTTTCATTGCATGAGCAATGCACACAGCTGAGTGTAAGAAAATCAGTCAGATGGCAGTGTTACAGAGATTGACGTTGGTGGAAATTCTTTGCTTGCTTAGTAACTCTCAAATACCCACAAGCGTCTACGGGCTTACTTAAAACTAGTAAAAAGTTACCATCATAGGCCCTGGCTAATCAAAATTTATATCACATTGGTCAGGTACGATCGTGTAAATAATGTTTTTAAAATATATAATATATGTATTGTTGCTGTGTGCCTATAAAGAATGAAACAGGACTGCCCTCTGCTGGTAATTCCTTTGCCAGAGAATTTCACTACAAGCCTGTCTAGCTGTTACCGACACGCCAGGCTCCCGAACCACCCAATCACAGCGCTCACCCTCTCCCGACTTCTGATCACCTCCACCTGTTCATCATCACTTCACCAGTATAAGAGACACACACTCACGCTATCTCACTGTCCAGTCTCGTAAATGTTTCCAAGGACTAACTTACCTGTGCGATCTCCAGCGACTCTAGTATCTCCTGGTTCCCGACTCCTGTGTGTCTCCTCGTCTTCCGTGTTCCTGATTCTCCAAGGACTGTGACTGTTTACATTCTTCTCTCAAGTATTCCTTTGTTTGATTATTTTGTAAATAAAACTCCATTCTAGTGATCCGCTGACTCTGTCCCGTCTGTCCCGCAACACTAGCAGTGGCAATTCATGAGATCCTTTTATCTGAGACGTGCATTCTTAATGTCCACATCTGTAAATGTCTAAATCTAATCAAAATGTCTCAAATATATCATTGTGGAAAATGCTCATTATTAAATACATTTTCTTTTCTTTTGACTGACTCCTACCAATGAAATATTGACTTTTGAGTAGGTAACTTTAGTAGTAAATTTCAGATCTAATTTAGAATTCACTTTTCTATTCAATTAATTTTAATAGTGATTTTAACCTGTTTTAACCTAATTCATTTCTATTTCAGATTCACATTCCAGAGTTATTCTTAAGACCAAGAACACAAATGACCCACTCAGCAGTTACATTAATGCCAACTACATACGAGTAAGTTCATTACTCATCACTTCCTCCATAACTCATGAACAAAAAACTTTCTTTGTGTAAGTACATTAAAGATCAGTCTTTACATTTTACCTAGATTTTACAGCGCTAAACTTAATATACTCATTTACAATTTGAGAGCACATGCATTAGTCTTTGCAGTAGTGAGAAACAAAAGACTGTAAACAAGTATAAATATTAGTTTATTCTGCCAAAATTTCTATTATCTGCATTCAAAACAACAAAAACTCTTGTGAACAAAGAGGCTTACCATTGTAGGAGATGTTGTGCTGGCCCATATGCAAGTACTGGGGTTGCAAGAAAAGAAAAGTATGCTTTCTCCATTTCAGAGAACTACTTATCTCGTAGAATGGGACTCGAGGGTCATCTCATCAGCTTGCATAGCATCCATTCTGTCGGCCGTGAATGGGATCCAGCTTCATCACCGTATTTCGGTGAAACAATTTCAGCGTCTACTGTGGCTCGTGGCAGCTGTAGCCAACGTGATACCTCTCGGCCTGCTGCACATGAGACCTCTACAGTGGTGGCTCAAGTCAAAAGGGTTTTCCAACAAAACCCTCGCCGCACAATCATCGTCTCGCACAATTGTCTTCGAGCACTGGCTGTGTGGAAGAAACCTGGGTTCTTATCCCAGGGCCTAGTGTTGGGGTCAACTTGTTGTCGCGTCACGCTCATGACAGACGCATCCCTTACGGACTGGGAAGCGGTTATGTTGCACATAAACTGTCTAGAGCTTAAGGCGGTGTGGCTGGCTCTGAGGCAGTTCCTCCACACCTCAAACGCAGGCATGTGTTGGTCTGCACGGACAACACATCTGTGGTGGCTCACATAAACCATCAGGGGGGGTCTGCCCTTTATATAAACTGGCACACCAGATCCTTCTGTGGGCCCAAGGGAAATTTCTCTCACTCAGAGCTAAATATAACCCCAGGCATCTCAATGTGGGAGCGGATGCCCTGTCGAGGCAGGGGCCGAGGCTAGGGGATTGGAGACTTCACCCCGAGGTGGTGAATTTGATCTGGGAGACTTTCTACCCAGCAGAGGTGGACCTGTTGCGTCTCAAGAGACTACTCACTGTCCACTATGGTTCTCCCTCATACCCCCAGCCCCATTAGGCCTGGATGCTCTCGTACAGCCGAGGCTACACCTGTACGCTTTTCCCCCGATCGCTCTGCTCCCGGGAGTTCTGGAGAGAGTGCGCCAGGACGGGGTACACCTGTTACTGGTAGCACCGCATTGGCCGGCCCGAATTTGGTTATCGGACCTAATAGCGCTCCTAGACGGCACCCCTCTCGAGCTGCCGGTCAGGAAGGATCTTCTATCTCAAGTGCAGGGCACCATCCTTCAACCTTGCCCAGAGATGTGGAAACTGTTTGTCTGGCCTCTGAGGGGGCCCGACTCATAGAGGCAGGTCTCTCAACCGAGGCTGTGGAGACCATTCTTAGCTCCAGAGCTCCTACCACGAGAAAGCTGTATGCGCTGAAGTGGAAAGTGTTAACTTCGTGGTGCAGATGTCGGATGCGGGATCCATTGTGTTGCAGGCCTTCTGTCCTCCCCCTTTCCGGAATCCGGACCAGGGGAAGTTGAACTTGGTGTGTCCAGGGCTCGCCAGCGTCCAAACAAACCGTAAGCAGGTGGATAGTCAAGGCTATCACACTAGCATATACAGCCTGTGGACAGCCATCTCCACTGGCTGTCAAAGCTCACTCTACTAGGGGTATGACGGCCTCTAAGGCCTTATGGTCTGGGGCCTCTTTACAGGATGCGTGTAATGCGGCAGGTTGGTCCTCACCGCTCACATTCGTGACTTGGACCTGGCTTCTACGCCAGGTTCTCATGTGCTTTTGCCATAGCTGTGCTCTACGGACTCACACTATCAGGCATTGGCTCATATGGCAGCATTGGAATCTCGTCGCAACTCTGCCACAGCGCGAGTTCCCTTGAAAGGGAATTTCTCAGGTTATAGAAGAGGGAACGCTGCGTCTCCCTGCCATACTCCCTGCATCCCTGAGCGCAGCTTCGGCCTAGAAGCTAGAAATGCAATCGTTCCGGGGTGCTTTATACTTCCTGGTCCTGATGTCATCCCGCCTATGACGTCACAGCCTGTCATTCGACAATTTTGATACACAAAGGTGTTCCTATAGCGTCATAATGCTGACGCAGCGTCTCGTTCCCTCTTCAGGGAACTATGGTTACATACGTAACCAGAGACGATTTCCGTATGGACTACGGTAATGTTATATTTATTGAAAAGAAACCGTTACAATTGATTATAAAGTTTAACAATATAAACAGCAGGTGAGCGCAGGGTTCTGTGTGCTGTGATGGACAGTTAGACTACAGTAAAACCTTTCTGTCATTTCAGTTAAACTTGACGAAGTGATATAGTACTGTAATGTGGTTAGAACATTCCTCAGCCAATCAGAATTAAACTTTTAGCAGCCCCGAAGTATAAATGCCATTCATGCATAAGGAGTTGTAGTTCCTGATAAATAAACAGTAACAAAATGTTGCATGTCATGCCAATAGTATCTTGGTAAAGAAATTGTAGCTGTGCGATTGTGCATTAATCATGGCTATTGACCTATCAGTATTAAGAATTTGGGCTGTTTGTATGATAATATTGCAATATATATGATAAAGTTATTCTATAGCTCAGTGTGTTGATGCTTATTGCTTTTCCCCAGGGCTACCTCAGAGACGAGAGGTCGTTCATTGCCACTCAGGGTCCAATGATCAACACGGTGAACGACTTCTGGCAGATGGCCTGGCAGGAGGACTCTCCTGTTATTGTTATGATCACTAAACTCAAAGAGAAAAACGAAGTAATTTTCAATTAACATATACAGTATATAATTCTTTAAATGTTATTTGATTGTGCTTTTGCAAAAACTGTTATGTGGTTGCAGAAATGTGTTTTGTACTGGCCTGAAAAGCGAGGAATTTATGGGAAAGTGGAGGTCTTTATTAACAACGTGAAGGAGTGTGACCATTATATAATTCGTACCCTTATACTGAAGGTCTGTACCCTGTATGCTATATTCTAATCAAATGAATCTAATAAATATTGTTGTTCACAAATGGAGATAGCAAAGTATTATAGGCTGAGAGATGAAAAATTAAATTGAAAATTTTTTCCACTGAAAAATGGCATATGGTTTGGAAACTGTCTTTATAAGGTTTAAGAAATATCATTTGCTTTTATTGCCTCAGAATGGGGGCCAGACTCGCAAGGTTCAGCACTACTGGTATACTTCATGGCCAGACCATAAGACCCCAGAGAGCGCTGGACCCTTGCTGCAGTTAGTAGATGATGTCGAGGAAGACAGAAGAGATTCCTCATCCTCTGGACCTGTTATTGTACACTGCAGGTATAAGATTAGCACATACGTAGAGATCACAGATATGCAGATGTCTTTACCAGCCATTTTAGTGCTCTCTGTGTACAGTGATCTGTGTTCACGTTACAGCACCCTTAGGAGTTATATAGTACAAAATATTGTACCATTAAAACTAAGGGACTTTTAACTAAAACTTATTTTTTAAGTGCTGGAATCGGTCGAACAGGGTGCTTCATTGCCACAACAATCGGCTGTCGTCAGTTGCAGCTGGAGGGAACTGTCGATGTGTTGGGAATCATCTGCCAACTTAGAACAGACAGGTAAGAATGAAGTGCTTTGATTTTTTTTCTAATCATAAGAAAAAAAAATATTGGGTCTAATGATGTAGCTGTGGTGGCCAACCCAAACTCGGGAATTATAAACAAACTTCTTTAATATAATAATCCAACATCTGAAAGAAATCCACAGAGATAAGATAGCATGAAGCATACACAAAGAATACAGAGAATGAAGCATACACAAAACACTCACTGGCCTGAACGGTGGACACAGACCCTTAGTGCTCTAACTGGATACAGTAAATACAGCCTTTACTTATCCTGCTACTCATATGGCAGAGTAAAGAAGACCTGAAGTACAACCAGCTGGCCAGCTGTTGAAGGTACCTTTAGGAACTAATCCGGTCTGGGATGCAAAATGGCTCTAACAAAGCCAGGGACATGAACGTGGCAAATCAAGTGAAGAAAAACAATACCAACAAATTTTGTTTGTTTCCTCCCTGCCTAAATAGCATATGGTGTGTATGATAAGCAAGATGTGTACACAAATAAGAATTTTAACACAGAAAATGCCTGGTTAGTTGCATAAACAAGTATGAAGTGCCCAGAAAAACATAAATTTAAATTCTTAGTATATCAGTAGTTCATTTAGGACAGAAATCATGATTTTTTTCATTGTCAAGTGCTGTTTTCACAATTCCATGTTGCCTCTCAAAAACATTTGTTCTTTTTTGTCCTTTTGTCATCCATAATGCATGTATATTTCCATTTTTTTAAATGATAACTCTAAACTGGCATGTCAGAACTTACCAAGCGATTATTATGAGCTCATTTTTCATCTTTAAAGTGTTGTCAGGTAAATTATATGAAACTATTCAGATAACATGACTCTATAATAATAATAATGATCGGATTGATGATGATGAATGCAAGTCTTATCCCACACAGCAGTTTATTGAAGTTCCCTCACATACAGACACAATACGGCACATTTGATTCAACTGTGTTAGTGTTTCACACAGCTGTAATCAGTAATCAGTCTGGGTCAAGGATTATGGAATCAATATTTAGGACCTTTTGTATTTACACAGACATAAACCAAATACACTTTTTATAACTTGCTTACAAATGCTTAATGCTTAATGGAGGCACCATCACAGGGACCCCCCCTATTAAACCCTATTAACTGAGGTTTAAGCTAAACTTAAAGCTTTTCTCTAAAGGCATTGTTTCTTTCTAACAGGGGTGGTATGATCCAGACTGAGGAACAATATGAATTTGTGCATCATGCCTTGAGTCTCTATGAGAGCCGCCTTCCTGAAGACCACGGACAATAAGCTTTTAAGCAAGAGAAGCTTCACTTCTCATATCAATTTCACCTTGAATGAGTATCTCTCAAGAGATCTGTTATTGACACAGGGTTTCTGAAAAATGAAGAGAAGACAGCAAGGGATTGATCTTCAGGGATTTGTGAAACATTGTCCCTCTAACATTGTTGTCAGAGTTGTCAGCAAACGTAACTGTTGTAACATGGGTCATATATATATATATATAATACAAAATTGTGTGTATAGTATATATACAAAATTGTATTTATTTAGAAAAGTACAAATCTGATAACAGAATGATTTTTATTTGGGGCTGTCTACTATGGTTCTTTAAAAGTGAACTATTATGAATATTTTATATGTTGTATCGACATAAATGTGTGTCAGCAGTGTGTCTACACAACCACCCTACTGTGATAAAAATCTGTCCACTCCTTTTCTTTTAATCCTCAGAAAACAACAGTCGTATAACAGGCTGTTAGTGTTTTTGAGCAAACTAACGTCCCATTGCTTAAGTCTGACCGCTGACAGACACTGCATAGTTGCCGCCCCCAGCAAGTTGTACACAGTCTGCCGTTACTTTTATGCCGGAGCCGCTGTAGCAGCTTGTAAACATACACGTTGTTTTGTTTTTGGATGTAAACTGAACAGAAAAGTCATAATTTACTCCTAACATCTGAGCCGCTGAAGACGCAGTTCATTTTTGAAGGAATGCCCTCCAAAATATACATGCATTCGCTTGTCTTTATTGATCATTTTACGTCAGACAGCAAGACGAATGCAGCTAAAGTTACCACTTTAAGACTGTCCATTGGCTTAAAAACCAGAGGTATGTTATCATATCTATGTGAAGCCTTCTCTATTTAATTCATACTGTAACTGCACATTAAATATGAACAATGCAGTAAAGTGATTGTCTTCTTACGATTTGTTACAAATATTATGTAATTTAATCTCTGTGCTACGACTGGATTTTCAGTTTACAGACTTGTGTGAGCACCGCTGACATACGCTGCTGGTGGCCGTTCAATTAACAGTGTGTACCCTTTGTAAATACTTGACGCTGTTGTTAGGTGTCAGTGTTCTGTTTTTAAATATGTGACGGTTATGTCCCAAGACTTATATTACATCTTGTGAAAAGGGGCATAAAAGGTCACCTTTAAAGAGCAATGAAACTGTCTTTTTTTCAGTTCAGCTTGAAAATATTTTAAAAAATTCAACTTAAATTGGCGTAAACAACAGCGAAAATGCTAGTCCAGTCTTGAATTAGAAACACAACAAACAAACACACACAGAAAGAGTTATTACCTACGGTGGCCGAGAGAGCTCAACGCGCTGCAAATAAAGAAAACACATGCAAATAGAAAAAACATCTTCATTAGTTTGACAACACATGCGCTGCAAAGTCCACAACACTTGCAAATAGAAAACGCTGCAAAGTCCACAACACTTGCAAATAGAAAAGCGGCTGCAAAGTCCACAACACTTGCAAATAGAAAAACGGCTGCAAAAGTCCACAACACTTGCAAATAGAAAAAGCGCTGCAAAGTCCACAACACTTGCAAAGAAAAAAGCGCTGCAAATAGCACCGACCACAACGGAAATGTTTCAAGGGGACCCAAATAAGTGACGAACCCTACTGGGACCTGCTTATTGCTTACTGATAAAACAAACAAGAAAAAAAAACATAATGGTAGTTTTACTTGCGTGTTCCCTACAGTTTTACAGTTCAACATAACAGTAAAATAATGTTTCACAGTTAATTTAATGCAATGTCAGATTATTTAGGCTACTAATATAAAAAGGCAATTATACGATCAGGATGTTTAAATAAACAAAAGAAAACTCACCTTTCAAGTCATTAACAACACTGACGAGTAGAAAATTAAACAATAAGCAGGTCCCAGTAGGGTTCGTCACTTATTTGGGTCCCCTTGAAACATTTCCGTTGTGGTCGGTGCTATTTGCAGCGCGTTTTTCTATTTGCAAGTGTTGTGGACTTTTGCAGCGCGTTTTTCTATTTGCAAGTGTTGTGGACTTTTGCAGCGCGTTTTTCTATTTGCAAGTGTTGTGGTCTTTTGCAGCGCATGTGTTGTCAAACTAATGAAGATGTTTTCTTTATTTGCTGGTGTTTTTTCTATTTGCATGTGTTTTCTTAATTTGCAGCGCGTTGAGCTCTCTCGGCCACCGTAATTACCAAAATAAAACACAGTTAATTTTAAGTATTATACAAATCCTTACTACAGGTAACTGCATCATGATTGGAATAATGAACCGAGTTGCAAACATTTAATAAAAACACTGCCTACTTTAACACTACTTTACAAAACCTACTTCACAGAAGGTTTAAAAACCTTAAAATTTTTAAATACTATTTTATCATAGCTTAGGTCCTTCCTGTGGGAAAACAACGCAACCCCCTCGAATTTCTACATCACAGAAATGATTATATATGATTCATAAATAACTCTTGCAGTAACTCTGCAGTCTCCCTCAACTACTGCGCAATCTTTAAGTTGTTATAGCCGTTATTAAGTGAACCACCTCACTGGATAAAAACAATGTGTCACGCTGTATTACTAATATGTATCGCCATGTTAAAAATGGTACAAAAAGGTACAATTAACCAGTTTTCTCCTATAATATAAATAAACAGATGCTAAGATTGTCTTCTATGATGTGGAAAAAAAACATCTCTGTTATAATTTCAGAAATTGTAGTGTAGGTGTTTCATTACACTTTTGATGTATGTGTTGAATCTACAGCGTCTGGGTAAAATAAAGTTGCGATTTGGAATTGAATCATTAAAATATATATATTAGTACTGATATATGCAGTAATGTTGGGCAATTTGTTTAATCTAGAGGTAATATTATTTTATTATAGTAACATTACTGTAAAGTTTTTTTTTTTTCAAAATATGGCTATAGTGTGAAGTTTCATAAATATTGGGACCACAGGGGTCTTGATGCTAATACTTCAACTTGTGTTGTATGAGGGCAGATAATGAGGGCTAAGACATTTTTTTGTATTTATTCTTATGATAATTATTGTTGTTACTTGATACTTTGATAAATGATTGATATTGTGTGTGTGCACTGTTGTGCTACAGTATTTATCTTCCACTATGTGGCTTAATGTAAGGCAGTCAGTGACTTGTTTCTTATTGATTGTTAATGTGAAAAATGTAAATAATAAACTATATCATGACCACAAGAAAAATAACAATATTTACATAATATTTGCTCTACATAAATTTACTAGCCATTTTATTAGGTACACATGTTCAGTATATGTACTGAATCACACATATGTAATCAGTCACATGACAGAAAAAAGTGACATAAGGGGTGTTTACACAACACTTTTTAAGTTTTTGGCTGTTTGTTTACATGACAGTGGCATTTTAGGGGCCTGGAAACACAAATTAAATGTGTTTTAAAGTAAAGGATTCAAAAAAGGATACAGTTGTCTTGTAAAATGTCATGTTCATGCATATTACTTGTTAGGTCTAAAGGCATATGCAAAAATGCTCACTGTATAGTATGTGTGCAGGCTCATAGTGTTTCTTTACAAAGTGAGATTGACAACTACTGGCCTGCATGCACAATACAGTGTTTTTAGTCATTTTTATACATCTTTATTTGTTATGACTTCCGCTCTATAAAAAATGTTTACTTGTCAACCTAAAGAAAGACATACATCAAAACAGGATTGTAAGGTATATTTAACTTCTGTTTCTTGAGTTCTACACAAACCTGTGGTGGTGCCAAGTTTAATTTACTAAGCATGACAAACAATACAGATTATATATAGATACAAAGCCTCAATGTATCAAGTACTGGTGTAAGGCACCGCCCACTGGTCCAACGACGGCAGCCAATGGCACGGCAGAAGGGTCTTTGCGCGTTACTGCCTTTCCTTTGCATAAGTAACAGGGTTACATCAAATGTTTTACATATATATATAATTAATACCTCTTTGTTTTATCTGACTCCAATTAATAAAACGATTCTTAAGGTTATCCTGTGATTATTAACCTTTGGGTAATGTTTTTATCATTCTATTCAACTCACGATTATTGTTATACTTGTACATTAGGTTCTCATTGTCACACAGAGTCCTCGCACCCTTCAGTGTGCGGGCCCACGATCACAAGCTCGACCGTATAATCAGAGGTTATGGCTAAAGCAATTTAACAATGTAGCTCCTGCTTACTATTATTAAAAGGTACCCATGTAGCCCCATACAATCGCCTATATAACAACTTAGTCCAAAGCTTAAATATTAATCAGAGGTTATGGCCAGCTCAAGTAAAGGGATTTAATCTGACCTCATATAGTTATTAATCTATACATAATAACTACATAACAACTTAATTAAAGTACAGACAATGACCAGAGGTTATGACTACCACTCAAGATAGCCCCATATAGGATCTCCGATTGTAAGACAACTTAATTACTTAACCCTGGTCGTAGACTTGCGGTAACACGGATACATCATAATCTACTAAAGTCAATAATTCAGAGTTTTAGAATTAATATAAACATAACAATTTATTAAACAGGTAAACACAAGTAATTGTCTAAATTCAATTCAATACAATACAATATCAATAACAAACATTCAATAATGTCAGGATGAGAAAACTGTCTACCTGATAAAGAAGAATTACACACGGCTATTGTGTGGGAGATCTGTTTGCAGATTCCCTGATTTTCATGCCACTTTCCCCTTAAATACCTAAAGATCCACCAAATGGTGTCTGTTTGTTTATTATTACCATTTGGGCACCTCACTCTGGGGGTTGTAAGTTTGTGGTGAGAACTCCTCTTTGATTTCTGTGGGAAAATACATTTCATTTACATACAGGAGGTAATTTGTGTGAGAGACTTGTGTGGTGTTTACCTCCAGTTTTCTATATCTTAATTGTGGGTTTTCCTGGCTTTAAAGGAATGAGACCTTCTTACCAATCGCACTGAGACCTTTACAATGATATTAAATATGAATGGTTATGCTCCTGTTTATCTTATTTAAAAGAGATGATGTTAGGTGTGTTTCTGAGTGTCTTTAGGACAACCTGTAATGAGGGGGGAGAGAGAGGGACAAGGAGTAAAAAGACAGATGTGAGTAACCGCTGGTGTGGTGTGATTCATCTATCTCCACACAGCGGGGTGACTGTTTTGGAAGTGGATGTAAAGTCTTTGAGAAAGTTTTCAGGTGTTGGTTCACGTAAGAATTTAGTGTTCTCTCTGCATGTGGTCCTCTTTGGGCTCAGTCATTTCGGCACCAGTCTTACACTGGTTTACCTAAGTCAAAAACACATAACAAATACACTGAAACCACATTTTAATCACAAACACAAACAGCCAAAAATACAAAAAATATCCAAAACAAAATACACAGTTCTTACTAACAGTTCTCAGCAAAACTTAGAACATTAGAAGCTCTCTTCTGCTCTACAGTCGGCCTCTAACATCTCTCTTCCGCGATTTGTTTCTGTGTGAATTTTATCCTGAACTGAAGGCAGGTAATTTCAGCCGTCAACCACTGCCATGTACTTTCCTCCACCATGTTTCTCCGTCTTCATCATCACCCGTAACAATCACACATCATGCTAAACATATGGTTTACATGACAATCTCCAGACTCACGGAATCTTCCGACAGCAGTATTTTATTAATAATTCATAAAAACGATTCAATTTCGTTATGGAAATAAAGGTTTTATAATAAAAAACTACACAGATGTCATGACAATGTATCAGCTCCGCACTGTGCTGTGGCTACAGAATCTTGAAAAAGACCACTTGACAATTATGTGTGCGCTGATTACTATGGTAATTTCATGTCAAAGAAAGAGTGTGCGGCACTAATTACCATATTTACTGTAATATCAGTAAAGCAGAGAAGCTGCGCTATCAGTGCTGATGCTGCCACAATATTTAGGCGGGCTGGGCAGAAATTTAGGAGGGCTAAAGCCTACCTAAATAAGGCCTAGTGACGGAAAATAAAAATTTTGTTGCTAACACTTTCTAAACAAAAGTTATGTAGTGATTCTGTGGGGATGGTATTATTTAAACACTCCCCAGCATCTCCACTAGTTATAGTGAAACTAAGACGGTGTTATTTAAAACACGGTTCAGTTTCAGGTTATAATTATTTGTGGCTCAAATGGTTTACAGATAAAATTATTAACTATATGTATTTTGTAGCATTACCTGGGCTCAAATGGCCTTGATTAAAATCCATGCCCAATACAGATACATAAAGCGGTAACAGTATTAACTATATGTATTTTATAGCATTACAGAGACAATCATAAGTGAATACAAATGAATATTATTGACTAAGCTGAAATACGATATCGATTAACTAACATGACATACACAACATACAAGAGAAAGCATAGTCCAGAGACCCACATTAAACAGTAATACCATACAGAGTTCACCTTGGTAGCAAAGGGCAGTTACGCTGTTGAATTGTGATACTTGCATTGAACAGTTTAACGGGATGTGTATGGAGAGAAAGAGAGAGAGAGCATTAATCAGGTATCAGAAGTCTGCAAGTAAGATGGAGGCTGTCCTGAAAAAGGGCAGGTCACACAAAGTTTGGAATAGATTCCAATAGTTGTCCAATATATATATCAGGTCCCTTGACCAATGGTAGATACAAATTGTCTTCATGACAACTGATTTACACAGGTATGGTTTATGTCCTGTTTGCTGAACACTAGACTTATTGTAAAATGAGTATAATCCCATGAGAGTCATCTTTGAGGTAATTTGTGATCATTTTGCATGTAAGGCACATGGTTATTCATTCTAGTCGTGAAATAACAGTTAAACTCTGCAAATCTGCAATAACATGGCAGGGGCCTGGAGATATATATATATATATCTCAGTAGATACAAATTGGAGTTGAGTCCTGGTGGTCTAGTCCTCCCTCCTTTCAGGGAGTTGAGGCCAGAGGGGAAGGCCAGAGAGGTGCCATAACTGTCCTACTGAGTTAAGTAACAACCGGCAGGTCATCACTTAACCCAGACTTTCTGGAGCCACAAGGGGTTCTGTTGTGGACTCCCCCCTAGGAATTTGTTGTTTGTTGTCTAACTTTATGATCCCTTAAAGAAATCCAACATTTGGCCCGGCCAAGTCTCTACAGCTATTAAGCTTTTAAAAAATATGATGACCCAGTGGACCCACCGGTGGGTCCCAGAGCTGAAGAGGTTAAGCCCATGCCAGACTTTTTACGTCATTCATAAAATATCTTAAATTAATATTCAAAATATGTACATCAATTAATTAATACATTTTTAAATGTATTATTAATAAACTAATTAATAAATTAGAGATAAATCATGCATTTTAACAAATAATTCTTCTTATAAATCATGTCAATATTTATGAAAAACACACAAGGTAGGCTTAATGGGTACACTTACCCTACTGAAATAAATTAAAACAGATCATGACATCATCTGTTAAAACATTTTATTTTTATTCATATTCATCATATTTTTATTCATCTGTACAGTTAATTTTGTGTTTTGTTAGTTACTTCTCTACCAAGCAACTCAAATCTGCCACTATTCAAAAAAATTATAACTGTGCTTAAAAACTAATTGTATTACTAAAATATTTAAATGAATAAATCACCTGCATTAAAAGATAAGGTTAAACACATTATAGCATTAGGGTTAATTAACATTAGATGCTGTATCACAGACACTAGCATACAGAATAGCTATATTTGAAGGTACTGAAACAGATACTTTTATTTGTATCAAAGCTTTAAACATAAAAGCTTATAGCTAAAAGTTCACTTCTATTGAAACTTTATTGATTAGTTAGGACTAGTTGACTAGTAGGAAAATGTTAAAAGCCTTTCTGGTTGTGATTCCTTTTCTCACCATCCTCACAATTACATTTCTTTATGAGAAAACGTTTCCACTTGGCTGCACTCTCCATGTCAATCTTGTGTCCTTCTCTATCCCATGATCCTTCAGTTTTTGCTTTATCTGAAAAACACGATCAAATCTGGATTACTGCTCGTACACACACTCTTACTCTGCTTGGATTAACAGATGACACCTTAATGACAGTTACCATTGTTTAGTACAGAGTAAATGTAAACAAAATACAAGAAGCACAACAAGAGGTGTGTCAAAATTGAAAAGCTAGGATACTAGGAATAGAACATTTATCACAGATTGTCGAACAATTCTAAAGATATACCACACTTTTTATTTATCATAAATGACAGATGACTCACCTATGATTCACTATACCATTACCTGCTACAGTACCAGACGTTGTGTGTTCTGACTTTTTCAAATTGTTGTTTTTTGTTGATTACATCTTGTATTTTCCGATTTATTTTATTTTTACATTTGGTATTGTGTTTTAAGATTTATAGTTTATTTTGCATTTGTTGTTTTTTGGCCACCGTAGTACAGCAAAGTATATCTAAGGCCAGACTTACCATTGGGCTAATCTCGCATACTAGAGGTCTGGGATCTTTGACCACTTTTAGTGCAAAGGCCTGCCCAAGAGCACATATGACTGACAGGTAAAGCAACCAATCATTTTTCGCTTTGTGCCGTGTCATGTTTAGGGTTGTGGAAAATACCCACAATAACAGACTGGTGTGAAAACAGATCATCATTTATTTATGCACGTCTCAAAATGCACAATAACATTGTAAAAACTTTTACTGTTCAATAAAGTTTTGCGTTAAAAAATGCACAATAACGCTTTAGTCTCCTAGAGCACCTGTTAGCAAAACACCAAGAAAATCGGTAGGAAAGTATGAAAACTTTGTTCATAAAATTTCAAATCATGTAAAACTAATAACCTGATTATTTCTTGATAAAGCTGAATTTACGGTAGTGACAAAGAAGTTTGTTGGCGAGTTAAAATATCTCTTTTAGGCTCCAATAAGTGCCTCTTTAAAAAACTCTTAAGACATAAGAGGTTTTGCACCATAGACATAGAAAACATTAGATAGCGCAGTGGCCGCTTTAGAAAGTCGAAGTGATATGTCGACAAGCCCGCCATCTTGTTTGTGACAAAAGTTACCTAGAAACACATACATGTAAACGGGGGAGTAGCGCTTTTTCTGCATGTAAAGCACAATAATGGTACCATTTCTCAACCGATTTCAATGTTTTATGATCTGTAAGGTGTACATAACTGTTAAGTCTGCAGTTGCTTAGAATTTTGAATTAGAAAACTATTATTTTTTTATAAGAAATCATGAAAGTGTATGTTTGTCATGTATAGAGTTCGGGAACATGATGTCAGCAACACACAGAATTTTGGGACTTTAGGACATGTTGTCAATACTGTGTTGGATTGGAAACTGACGCTTCAGTTTGCTTTGTACAGCTTAAAATATGTTACAATGGTAAACAGCTTTTTGTGTAATTAACTGCCATAATCACACTCACAACTGGCATGAAAACCGAATCTCAAATGGAGTGGGTTTTTTTTGCTTTTTTGTCTGAAAACAGCATCTTGGATCTCCGGTCTCAGAGTTAACAAAGCGTCATTGAATGGACAGTGACGGCGAGGGAGGAACCGCTGGAACACCGCCGCTTGCTGTTTCGCCTCCCGGAACCTCTCGACAACGGTGTTAACCGCGTCACCGGAGAGGCCCTCGGGAGAAAGCGGGGCATCCATCAGTAAGGCTTTGTCGGCAGCCTTGATGTCGGAAAGGTTCAACCATGCCTCTCCGTTGCCACCAAGGCCGCCATGGAGCGGCCGACTGCCTTGGCGGACTCTTTGATGGCTCTAAGAGAGACATCTGTGGCCCAACACAGTTCCTTGACTGAATCGGGATCAACTCCCTCATCCAAGTCCCGCAGCAGGTCGGCTTGGTAGGCCTGGAGCATGGAGATAGTATGAAGCATGCCTTGCTGCTCCAGCCTGACCCGCTGCGGCGTAAGCTTTGCCCACCAGCTCAGATGTAGTTCTATACGGCTTGGTGGGCAATGCCGGAGCCTTTAGGGACGATGCCGACGAGGGAGACAGATAGCTGGCAAGCGTCTGTTCAACCCTGGGCATCCCCCCTTACCTGTGCTCCCCCGCCCCCACAATGTTGGAATACTCCGACATGCGAGGGGTGAAAACACGGGCCGAATATGGCTGTTCCAGGACCTTGACAGCTCACTGTGGAGGTCCGGAACGAACGGCAGGCCCCGGCGTGTAGGTGTCGCCTTTGGTGCTAGAAAGTGCTCGTCTAACCGACTCGGCGGACGAGCGCTTTGCACCTCGGCTTCCTGGCCAGGAGTGAGAGCGGACATTACTGAGTGAGGCGGGGATAGGGCGCCGCCCGTCCCCAGCCTGTTGGTAAGAGCTACCTCCGCGGGAACCGCGTGGTGGACCATGCTCCACAAAGCATGCCAGCCAGGAGTGGAGCGTGCGAAGCGGTAAGGCCTCGAAGTGTACACAGCCAGCGTTTTCGAGCGCTGACTGTGCATGCTCCACTCCCAAACACAACGCACAAAGATCGTGTGTATCCCTGCCCCTAATGAATCGCGGACAGGGAGGAACACACGACCTAAAAGTTTGCATATTTTTTCTTTCAGATTGCCAAACGAACAGACACACACAACGCGCAGCTGAAGGCACAGAAGCTAAAGTGATATTGTTCCGGGGTCCTTTATACTTCCTGGTTCTGACGTCACCCCGCCTGTGACGTTGCTGATTACCATTCAGTGGATTTGACATACGTGCTTCAGACACATTCACGCAGAGCCGTTCCCATAGCGTCGCAACTCTGACGCAGCGTGAGTTCCCTTGAAAGGGAACTAAACAATAAAATCTAATAACATGTTCCTGGTTGGTAACATTAATTTGAATGTCATCGGAATTTCCCCTTACTTTAAAATAAATGCTTAGTTTGTGGTTTAGCATTGTTTTGCTGTATTTTCATTAAAAAAACAAAGACAACTAGAAAGAATAGTTCTCACTCGTTGTGTACTAATATCCTGACGGCTGAGGAGCGCACACAGTTAGACGACAGTCTAAACTATCAATACGGCGAATATGGAGTCAAACTCTCTAGCGCCACCACTAGTTCAATCTTTCACTTATGTTTATGCTTATAACATTTGAACCGTAAGGGATACTAAAGAGAAACTAAATTATTTTTTCCTCTGATTCCTTGGCTCAAGAGGGATTCCACCCTATGACATAATTTTTCGTCATGAAAATTTTCCTGCCATTTTGAAATTTTTTTAACTTTTTGGAACTCCTCCTACAGCGTTTCTCCGATTGTCATGATACTTGATGTGTAGCATCTAGAGACCTTTTTGATAGAGAATTTTGATAGATCAATCCGTTCTTGTATATGGTGTTAACGAATTTGATGGCGTGCACGGCACAATGGACAAAAGGCTATATCTTTGCAATTCTTTGGTATATTGACATGAAACTTGGTGGGTGTGATCACACTCATGGTCTGGGGTGACATGCAGAGTTTCTGTAGAGTGCCACCTAGTGGTGCGGAGGTATGAAAAATTGTCTTTTGCTTATAACTTTTGAATGCTTTCATGTAAAATCATAAGATTGGTCTTGTTAGATTCCTTATGGCATGCCAAGTCGAATGATACCAAAAGTTCATAGATCGGCCATTTTGGGCGTTGACCATTTAAAATTTTGTAAAAGAATGAAATAATTAATGAACACAAGTATATATGGCTACGAAACTTGACATGATTAATTGTGGCCATGTTCTGAAAATTTTTTAAAGTTCTACATCAGTGCCCCCTAGTAGTCAAAAGATAAAACAAAATCTATGAAAACGCTTATAACATATGAAAATTTTGAGATATTGTTAAATGTTTTAAAGATTTTTTATCCTTTACTGATGCCGATTCGTATGATACCAAACATGTCATTTTCAGCCATACTTCCTTGTTCGCAATACTCAGTTAAGTCCAAAACTTACTTTTGTTTGTAGCATCTAGAGACACTCCTGACAAAACGTTATTAAAAGCATTTTGATTAATCAAACATTTCTCGTATACAGCGTGAACGAATTTGCATGTTAGCAAGCCAAAGGTATATGAGACTGTATCTTTGCAAAACCTTTGTGTATTAAGACGAAACTTGTGGTTACATCCACATCCTGATCACCTCATTATAATTTGGTACCTACTGGCCAAAAATTATAAGCAATTTTATTGTGTTTTAAAAACATTTTCCTGTTTTATAATAGCTTTTTTAAAAATTCATCATCTCTGATGAAATATTTCCTTTTGTACCCATTGATGGGCTTGACCCCATAATTGCTGCTTGCAGCTATATTTATTATTATTATTATTATTATTATTATTATCGATATACTTCAAATAGAATATACATACAGTAACTACAGTAAGAAGCATATTGTATTAATCACTCGCTATCACTTAATCACTTAATCAGTAATTTAGTTTATAATTTAACTATAGTTCATGTTAAGATTGTATAAGAAATTAGGTAAATATTGTGATTTCTCAAGTCCCAACATTCAAGACTAACTAGCAATATCGCTGGCTATTAACACTCTGCCTCCGTTTGCCAGCTAGCTATCAAAGTATTGTTATATTAACCAAATAAGACCAGAAACAACTGTTCAGTCTTGTGAAAGGTACTTCCCAGAGATCTGTGTAACGCTTTGTACAAGCCCAAGCTGCCACGAATGAGGCATTTTGCCTCCGAGGTTAATGAAGAAGTTACCACATCTTACTGCTCTTATAACCCTGTAATGCTCCACTGCCTCCCTCAGAGTTGCATCTCTTGTCTTGCACACTGACAAAGTGCACATGTTGTGGATGACGTTTCGCACACGCTCAGTGGTGGTGCGTTGGCAAGCCAGGATTGACACGTGGTGCCAGTGGGCAGAGCCAATGAAGCGCCACCACCCCCTTTAATTATATTTATTTTGAATAATGTGCACTATTTTGGAAATAAAATAAAAATGAAAATAAAACATTTAATCTCTAAATCTCCTCACATTATTTCATCTGTCTCCCTCACAACATTACACTTTCATAGGCCCATTAGGGGTTGAGGCATGTCAAAACTTCTCCATTGTCCCAAAACACATTCAGACCCCGTAGGGTTAGAATGTACTAACGTATGGACTGCACATGTTCCAACACAAATAGATTAATACTTACCCATTGTAGGATGGCCTCCATCACTGCAGGGTCAGCTGGATTCTGACCAGATTTCACCTTAACTCTCAAAATCTGTTTTTTTGTACCTGTTAGATTATTACAAGATTTATGGATTACTGGCTGCTGGAAATAACAAGTAAAACAAGAATGATAATAATTCATGGTTTACAGTATCTAGTCAAGTTCAAGGAATGGTCCAAACACAAAAATGAAAAATCTCTCAAAATGTACCTCCCCATGCCATTACAGTAGAAAAATATCTGTGCCCTTAAGTTCTTTCCTTAAGTAGGACACTTAAGGAGTGATTTCCCTTTACCTAGGAGAATAACTAATGGTATAAGAGAACAATAAGGGTGTTGCATATAATCGCTTAAACAGTTCTCTTAGGTAGGTGTTTCACGACAGTGACCAAGATTTGGTGCTACTTTAAACATTACCAAGTAGCAGCTTTATAGAAAATAATAATTGCAGGGGGGCCGCCAATTATTATTAATAGAAATAATAATATTGTTAATATATTTAAAAATGTCTAGTGACATAATTAAATATATCCTTATGTAAATTTTCTGTTTAGTCAATTCATTACCAGTTTATTAAGAAAAGCCTGTTAACAGCCTTGCTTCTGAGTACTCAGTTACTAATCCGACAAATAGTAGTAGTAATTATTTTGCAGAGGGCCCCGAGTTAAAAAAGGTTGGGACTCACTGACCTAAAAAAATCATTTAAGTTACACATTTTTCTGCAACACTCTTAATTTTAAGGGATTTTACGAACTTAAGGAAAAATTACAATTGAGGTGATTTATGCACCCAGGCACTGGCACTTCATGTGCATATAGGTTCCAACATATTAAAATTATGTTTAGTGCTGATATGTATTCGTTTGGTTAAGTAAGCTCAAAAATCAATCAATTTCTTACAAACACCTTTAATTTATTATTTATATAGCATTATCATGTATTACATTATAAGTTTGTGTTTAACTGAAGACATTCATTCGGCTGGGATGACATGAGGTCGAGTAAATTATGTGAATTTTTTCAATTTGGATTGATAATTGGCTTTTTCTCATTGAAGATGTGATTTTCTTTCCTACAGCTGTCATACAACATTGAATGCACTTTCTCCCACTGTAATATAAGTAGCCCATCTCTAAGCTATATTGTCTCTCCTACTAGTTTCAACATGACATTTTTCAGTTATACAGTCCAATTAGAGTGTTAGGACTAGAAATATTTTAAAATATGTTTGAGCTTTGATAATGATGGGATAGAGGAAAGTGCAGAATGTGAAAGGGTAGCCAAGGATCATGTAATACTTACGGAACCTACAAATGAAAGGAAGAGCTACAGAGCAAAGCTGATCATCTATCATACCATCAGGAGCTATAGATCCACAGGGTTGGTCCTGCCCATTTATGTTAGGCTGTCCGGTCATACATTTTATACTGGCATTGTTAAAGTTTGTTCCATCTGACCACTCCCACCAGTCCCTGAACAGACCAATCCATACTTTACCAAGTCCTTCTTTCATTTGCACTAGATGATCATTTTCAGTTTTTTCAGAATGGTCGGCAGGTCTGTGTAATGCTGTCTGCAATGACTTTGAGCATTATACCAGGTCATCCATAAATCAGTAATCAAAACATATCTGTTGTTGTCTGTTCCATTCTCTGTAACAAAACATATATGTTGATTTAATTTTGGGTTCCCTGTCAATATGGTTCACTTCGCATTGCGTCAGTAGCTGGCGCTATGGGGGAAACTCTTTTTTTCTCCAATCGCTAAAGCCAAAACCACAGACAATTGGTGTTTGAGCCCGCGCTTGTATGTGGGGCTATAAGTCTATATACTTTAAGTCCTGGTTGAACGCCGTATAGTCACCTTTTTGCTCCTTCAGTGCGATATTCTTGCTGCTCCGTTAAAAAACTGACACTGCCATCAAAGCAAGCCAAGCAGCAGATTACCATCAATAGGCTCTACTGTAGCCATCTGGCAAATAAAAGAGCAACTCTAAAAGAGCAACCTACGTAGAGCGCTCTACCGGTTTTCAGTTTTCACCAACCAATTGTTTGTGAGCTTTGCAGATTGAATGCTGGAGCGCCCGGTCTCGAAGCAAGGGCTGTCTAGTTGGCACGTGGAAGTAATCGTGTACAAGGCTGCTAGCCTTCCTTTCCCCTTGGGGGTGAAAGCCCACTCAACCAGGGAAATGGCCTCCTCATGGGCATGGTCCACGGGAGTCTCTCTGTCTGACATATGTGCGGCAGCCAGCTGGTCCTCGCGTCCACTTTAACCAGGTTTTATTGTATGGAAGTGCCTGCCCTTCAGACGCAGGTGCTTTCAGCCGGACACTGTTAGGTGGCACAGCTTACTAAAGGTAATCTGTGTGTGGTGCTCGTGCCACTTTGCGGTGAGTGTTCTGGCAAGACCCAGTGAACCTGGCCTCTCTATATCAGAGTTTTTGGGCCCTCCTTGAGTGATTGCTTTCCTGACTTACACTTTACCTAAGTCCATTATAGCATGGTGTGATGAGATTTGTTCCCCATAGCGTCAGCTACTGACGCTCTGGCTCCCTAAGATTATGGGAACAAGCATTGGGCAGCATGCCGTGCTACAATGCCCTGGCAGCAAGTTTTATTTCGCGATTCACTCACAAAAGGAGACTACATTCTTACGTGGGCTCAAACGCCTTTTGTCTGTGATTTTCACAGACGTTAACCAGTCGGCTTCAGCGATCAGAGAAACAGTTTCCTCCATAGTGCCAGCTACTGACGCAATGCATGTTCCCATTATCTAAGGGAACCAGGGTGACGTTAAGTCCAGAAAAGTGGTAAAGACATCGCTAAAATGGTTTATGTGATCATAGTGGTTCGATCTTAATTTTAAGAAGTTAAGAGTTTAAGAAGTTTAATACTTCCTCTGACCTAGGCATTAAATGTATTATGACATTGGAATGCTTGAAAAGTCATGGAATTTGTTATATTTATAACTGGATGACAACATTTTAAAATGCTTGTATTTTTAAGTGCAGTTAGGTAACAGCACCCCCATTTCTTTCTTTCAGCACCCCCATCAGTGTAGTTGTCCCAAAGTTCATCTAATTTTGAAAAAATTTGGTATTGATATTCCACTCACCAAGCTGAACATTTTATTAATTTACTTGACTTTAGCTCCGCCCAACATAAAGTCAGCCATTTTGAAATTTGTCCACATTTTAGCTATTTGTTACAAACTTTTTCATACTCCTTCTAAAGATTGCATGGGATTTCATTTAAACTTTTTTGCAATACACTACCAACATACGTGATGGTAAATTGCGAAGGAATAATAACCACCTAATTCGATTAGAATGGCAGTCAATCAATTTGCATGAGGTACAACAGTCAAGATTGTCTGTTTAACGTCTTGCTGTGTCCAAAGTTTGTCTAATTTTACAGATTTTGGTATGCACATTCTCCTTACCAAGATTATAATTTTAGTAATTCAATTGACTTTTTAAAATTTTTGGTGATTTTTTACAACTTTTTCAAACTCCTAGGTTTTCGAACTGCTTGAATTCATAGGTTTTCACTAAAACAGTAACAGTAAACTTGTGACAGTAAACTACAGAGATATGTTATTTTAAATTGTGAAGGAATAGTAAACAGCTATAACTATATCAAAATGGCGGGCATCTGATTTGCATGTTAGTCTGTTTTGTCCCCTCTCCCTCTCTCCTCCTCTCTCCTCCTCTCTCCTTTTCTCTCTCTCTCTCTCTCTCTCTCTCTCTCTCTCTCTCTCTCTCTCCTCTCTATCCCCCTCTCCCTTTTCCGAGGTATCCCGAGGAATAAGTTCCAGCTGGCACAACACTGCTCATAACAGTCCTGCCCATCCTGGTGCTGCTAAATGACGACTACCCAGGAGAACCTCCTTGCACCCTGTTAAATTAAAATTAAATCTACCACATCATACTTAACATATACATTTTTTTTCACTCTCTTAAAGTGAATTTTTGTATCTTATAATGTCTGTATCTGTATCCTGTAAACTGCATAGCGAGTTATAGATGCGATCAATGGCAATTTGTGTCCTCTATTTCGGATTGCACATGCTACGGATTGCAACTATAACACGTCATGTCAGGGTTTCTTTTCTCTCTTAAAGAGTTTTTTTGAATCCCTGACCACTGACTGCTATTTGTCAATACCTGTAAAGCTGCTTTGATACAATGACCTTTGTGAAAAAGCGCTATACAAATAAAATTGAATTGAATTGAATGAGACGCAGCAGCTCAGGAGTATACAATTTATTATAATTTAAATGGTTAAGGTGTGGTTGTTTAACAATGGGGAATAACAATGACTCGTTTAATGATTGTTTTCAGCTGTGAAATTTACATCCTGTCATACCTATGATAGGATTGGCAGCATACAAATGTTTCTTGAATCACAATAAGATAATTTGTTTGCTCGGATCTGCGATTGTTTCTACGTAAGATTGATCAATGAGGCCCACTGAGACATGTCTATCTGATGGAGGGAACGTTGTGTCGATGACGACACTAGGGGTTTGCCCTTGAGAACCTATTACATCCGATTTGAACTTCAAAGTGCAAATGAACTTGGCGAATGGAATTTGCATGCTCCTCCCGTACATATGGGTATAAAAGGGAGATGGCGTGCTCCATTCAAACAGCCTTTGTGCTGAGGAGCCCATGAGGCTTTCACGGCTCTCGTTCAGCGGACGGAGCAGCGTTGTGGCAAGAGGGACACAACATCTCGTTTCCTCCATCAGGGAACCGGGGTTACAGATGTAACCTAGACGTTCCCTTTCTGTCAGTCACTCGACGTTGTGTTGATGACAACACTAGGGGTCCCTATGGAAAACACCACAGGCTGATCCGCGTCCTGATGTCACAGGGTGAGTATGGGCAGGCAAGTGCGTGCCGCATAGCACAGAGTGACATCATGACCTTCCAGTACATGAGGTGAGAAGTCTTCCTGGTCCCCGCAGGGGGAAGCAGCTACTCACTAAGTGAACTAGTGGCGGCGCTTTGCTCGGGCACGGCCGGAGGAGCCGCTGGACACAGTAGAAGTACTAGGAAGTGCCTGTCCTTCGGAAAGGAGGACTGGGTCTTGCCAGAAAGGACACTATGGAGACCATAGCTCACCGAGGGGGGAGTATCTATGGTGAAGAGAGAAATACAGCCTTACTCAGAAGGCGTTGTGGTGGCATGACGCCTGGGAAGAACACAGGTCACCTGAGGGAACCAGTTGTGGAAATATACTCAGACGTGCCCACCCCAGGCAGGGGGGGTCACAGTGTGGAGCACCAGCTCAGATACAGGGGCTTACCTGGGAGCAGGGCGAGCATCCTCAGTATCTAGCTAGGTGAATAAGCCACTCTGCCCGGCCTGCCCCCTGTAAGGTGCTTAATGATGGAAGGCATGCCAACCTAGTCACCCCGAGAGGGGGGGAGATGTTGACGAAGTAGCGCATGACTCGTATAAAGAGAGGAGTAGCGCGTGATGCAAGCGGTACGCCCGGCCGGCCGCTCTAATGGTGGAGGACATGGGACACTGGCTGTTGAGGTTGTAAAACTGTGCGAAGGTGTTGGGCATAGCCCAACCCACAGCTCTGAAAATGTCTGCCAAGATGGCTCCTTGGGCCAGTGCCCATGAGGAGGCAATGCCTCTGGTGGAGTGAGCTTGAACACCAAATGGGCACAGCAGTTCTTGGGATCGGTACGCGGTCGTAACCGCACCCACGATCCAGTGCGCCAACCTCTGTTTGGAGACAGCCCTCCCCTTTTGCTGACCTCCAAAACAGACAAAGAGCTGGTCAGAACTCCTGAAGTTCTGAGTGCGTTCCAGTTAAAGGCCCAGAGCACGTACCGGACACAACCAAGACAGGGTTGGGTCTTTCTCCCCAGTGGGCAGTGCTTGCAGGTTCACTACCAGGTATCTAAATGGCATGGTAGCCAGGCCGGGGTCTCAGGATCACGTGAGAGTCAGCTGGCCCGAACTCTAGGCACTTCTGGGACACAGAGAGTGCGTGCAGGTCCCCCACCCTCTTGATAGAGGCAAGCGCCACCAGGAGGGCGGTCTTCATCGAGAGATGAGACAGCGCAACCTCTCCTAGGGGCTCAAATGGGACTCTCTGAAGGCCCGTAAGGACCACAGAGAGATCCCAAGAGGGGATGGGTCGCAGTCTAGGTGGGTTACACCTTCTCGCACCCCTAAGGAACCTGATGATCAGGTTATGTTATCCTAGGGAACTACCCGAGATGGTATTGTGATGGGCAGCAATCACGGCCACATACACTTTCAGGGTAGAAGGGGACAGGTTGGCTTGCAATGGGCTAGTTGGCGACATCAACCATGAGTGTACACCGCCTTGATGGTTGATGTAGGCCACAGTAGCAGTGTCGGAGCGGACTAACACATGCTTGTCCTGCAGCAGAGGTCGAAGACGTCTGAGTGCCAGGAGAACGGCCAGCAACTCCAGGCAGTTGATGTGCCAATGCAGCCGGGGACCCGTCCAGTGACCCGAAACTGCACGCCGTTGCACACTTCACCCTACACACTGGTGACTACCACATGCCTCGACACTTGCCCCAAGGGCACCCCAGCCCTGAGGAAGTGGAGGCTGGACCAAGGGTCTGTCATGGTGCCCGAGTCCAGTTCCATGCCAAGAAAATAGATGCTCTGCACCGAGGAGAGCTTGGACTTTTCCCAGTTTACCTGAAGCCCCAGTCGGTCTAGGTGCCGAAGCACGAGGTCCCTGTGAGTGCACACCAACTCTCGCGAGTGAGCTGCAATGAGCCAGTCGTCGAGATAGTTTGGTATGCGTAAGCCCTGCTCCCTGAGAGGGGCCAGGGTGCCCTCCACAACTTTGGTGAAGACGTGGGGGGGACAGACCGAAGGGGAGGACCCTGCACTGATACGCCCTTCCCTCGAAAGCCAGATTTGTGCAGGGAGGCAAGGGGCGGGAAGGGGACTGCAAGATGTCCTGCAAGATGATCTCCTCAGGGGCCGACCTCTGCGAGGCTCCAATGTTGTTGGAGCCAGGGCCGGCAGCACAGGAGGGAGAGGCTGCTTGGGAGCAGACGCCGAGTGGGACCGCAACGATCTGAAGGCGGCCGGGTCACGCCGGGGAAAAATGTGCTTGATGGCCTCCGTCTGCTTCTTTACCGCCAAGAACTGCTACGAGAAGTCCTCCACGGTGTCTCCAAAAGCCCGCCTTGCGAGATGGGCGCATCGAGAAAGTGAGCCAGAGATGTCTCTCCTGGACCACCACCAAAGTGGACATTGTGCGACCCAGGGCTCGCGCCGTCACCTTAGAGGTTGGTGGTGCGGAGTTCCTGCATTACCGCTGGGTCGCTGCCACCCTCGTGCAGCTGTTTCAGCGCCTTGGCCTGGTGGACCTGCAGAATGGCCCTGGCGTGCAGGGCAAAGGCAGCTTGACCCGCAGCACTACACTACACGCCACAAGTGACGAAGAGACCTTACACGCCTTGGAAGGGAGCCTTGGTCGACCCCTCCAGGTGGTGGCGGTCTGCGGGCAGAGATGCACCGCGACGGCACTCTCGACCTGGGGGATGTTGACATAGCCCTTAGCTGCTCTGCCATCGAGGGTGGTAGAGCCTCTAGGCTGGGAGCGCGCTGAGAAGGGCGCTCTCCAGCTCTTAGACAGCTCCTCGTGTACCTCGGGGAAGAAAGACATTGGCGCTTTGAAGTTCAAATTGGATGTAATAGGTTCTCAAGGGCGAACCCCTAGTGTCGTCATCGACACAATGCAGAGTGACTGACAGAAAGGGAACTATGTCTATCTGCAGGTGGATGCATTTAATATAATTTCTTACCATTGAAGCAAAAAACTGAAAGTTTTCTTTGCACATGTGATCATTCCAATTGTCTGGGTCAAATGCAACACATTCCTGGTTTGAGAATTTGTTATTTGGTTGGCCAGATGTCCAAGAGTCAAATGTCACATTTCCATCTTTATAAGACCACCGCCAGCCCTTAACATCAAGGTACAATCCAGTCCAGGTCACTGAAGTCAGTGCAGGTTGAACGGTCTCTTGAATATTAGTCCATTCTTCAATGCTCTGAACTGTGGCCATATCAATGTAGTTCTCTCTGCAGTAAGCTTGTGCTTCGTCCCAAGTTTTCTGCTCCTGGATCAGAATATACTGACATGAAATGGTCTGCATGAACAGACAGAGTCCTTGTTGAGAGAAAAGTGTTGAGTCTAAGAGTGTACAAAGATTCTCATGTGAACCCTTGATTCATTTAAGCCCGCAAAGATTCTTTGTCAGCCGTTTACTGTGCTATGGGAAAAATGTTTTTGCTATCTCATTTTCTGGTCATATGTTATAGGTTAAAATGGGTAAAATGTAAACATGAGATCTTTTTGGACAAATGCTAGATCAAAGGTGGTGGCGCGTTCGGATGAAGCGGCTACTCCGGGTCTAAAAGACAGTGTTTTTATGTCTGTTAGTGTTGTCTCTTTGTCTTCAAACAGTCTTACTTTACCACAAAGTTATCAGATAAACACTCGGAGACACATCTATGATCGACAGAGCCTTATTACAGACATCAGCTTTCGCTGGCAACAACTGAGATGCTACGAGGCCTCTGTCTGCTGCTGAATCTGGACCCTAAGACTGCGGCCTCGCCTACTGACGCTACCCGGACAAAGCAGCGACGCAGGCAGTGTGAGAGGGGACGGAAGTGCAGAAAGCGTGGGGGTATACAAGCTAGGCTAAGGGCTAACCCCACTAGATCAGCGATTCCATCCATCATGCTCTCAAAATATCTGGAAAATAAACTGGACTTAATTCAACTCAAGTGGGTATACACAGCAAGACAAGGAATTGTTGTGTGTTTGTTTTCAAATAAAACATGGCTAAATACCAACATCCCCGACTCCGCCATTTAGCTGCATGGGCTAACCTGACGAGATTCATCACTGTCTGATAAGGCTCGCGGAGGTGGCTTATGTGTGTACGTCAACAAAGAATGGTGTAACAATGCTGTGGTAGTGGCAAAACACTGTTCATTGCTGGTGGAGTTTATGTTTGTGAAATGTCGACAGTTCTGTCTGCTGCGGGAGTTCACGGCCATTGTTATTGTCACGGTTTACATTCCCGGTGTGCAAACGCTAAGGATGCACTTAGCGAGCTGTACAGTGCCATCAGCGAACAACAAACAAATAACCCCAACAGCTTTTTCAACATAGCCAGCGATTTCAACCATGCAGAAAAACAACAACAGTTTTGCCAAAGTTCTACCAACATGTGAACTTTGCAACATGGGGAAACAACACACTGGACTTTGTTTACACAACACAGAAAGACATGTACAAGGCTGAACCCCACCTCGGGTACTTGGGTCACATATGTATTATGCTAATCCCAGCATGCAAACCACTGCTGAAACTCACCAAACCTGTTCACAAATTCATCACAATCTGGCCAGATTATGCGACCTCATCACTACAGGACTGCTTTCATGTCTTATAATAACAATTGCATTAGTGATGTCACAGTCATCAAGAACATCACCATATGTGATATTCCAGGGCTGTGGCAATAATAAATTAACATTGAATAGAAAGCCTCTTTTGCGCAATAGTCTACCTTATTTAATCAGAACTTTAAAACTAGTTACAGTATAGTTGTGTGTAAATTGGTATGTACATGACATGCAGTACTGCTGCTAAAGGAATATTTATTATTCTTATACACACATGCACATACATACACATACACATACACACACACACAATGTCCAGAAGAGGGAGCAGGACAAGGACCAGGGAGACACAGATGGGGATCATGACACTACCACACAGTACAGATTCGTTATGTATGATTTTTTTCCCAGATCATCTTTTTTTGTGTAGTTGTATATAATTGTATATAGTTTTTCATAACGTTTTTATAATTGTCATTGGTACTTGTATTTAACTTTTTTGTAAATAAAATGAACAACATTATTGGTGTTTCTGTTGTTGTCCTTAACTCACAGTGGTGACTGGAGTCTAAACCTTTACCTCTGTAACCACATAGAATAATGGGGTGTCAAATCATGATTTTTAATCTTGTGAATTACAGGTGATTAGGACTAGGTTCAATGGGATTTAGCTAGTTTTCATAATAATGTCTTAAAATTGTCAAAGCTAAATTATTACAAAATATTTGAATGAAACATGAATATGATGTACTACTGCAACAAAATCAGTAAAATTTTGCTAATATTGTGCTGTTCAGTATTAAAAATGATATTTAGTGTTTTTATTTTGGCTCATCCACCCAAATGTACACCATATTCATGTTTCTATCAAAGGTTTGTGAGATATATTAGCTATGTATATAATTTACGGTAATACATTAGCTAAACCTAACAAAAATTCTGAAAATACAGAGATATTACTCACTGGCCCAAAAAACCTATACACAAAAGCGTTTGGAACTTAATTTGGATATAGGTGATTGTACTGTTGTTGCATCCTCCATTGTCAAACACCTAAGTTTTATTAGACTTAACATTTGAAAGTCACGTTTTATATGTTACAGAAACTGCCCTTTTCTATCTTAGAAACATTGCTAAGTTAAGGAATATGTTGTCTATTTCTGATGCAAAGAAAATAACAAAGACCACTAATGGAGGTAGAACGTTTTCACACGTAGCCCCAAAGTTATGGAATAGCCTTCCTAAAAATGTTCGGTGCTCAGACACGCTGTCCAAATTTGCAAACACGCTGTCTGGTACAATGCTGCACTGAGCCCAGTGGTGCTGGTGTCGGTGTGTTACACATAGGGAAGCTTGGGGTTGGCAAAGCCGAAAACAGGCGCAGATGTGAGCTTATCAATTATGGAGTCAAATGCACTCTGGCAGTCAGCAGTCCATCGACCTTCGAATTACGCTTTCGAGTTGAAATATTCATACTCCTTTTGCTTCCCCTTTCTGAGTGGAGGATATCCCACATTGAGGTTGGTTAGAGGTTTGATTATTTTGGAATAGTCACGTACAATTCTCCTCTAGTACCCAGCGAAACCTAAGAAGGACTTTAGCCCCTTTAGGTTTGTCGGCCTTGGCCTAGGTCTTCAGGGCCTCAACCTTCCTTTATTGTCTGTGAATTAATCTTCCGGAAGTCAGCACAAAGCTGCACTGAGTTATCCTTTTTCCAGATGATGACTATGGGTGAAGCGGGGACTCAGACTCATGGACGACACCGGCTGCTAGCAATTCTTGAAGATGTTTTTTCACTGCGTCAATGTCTTGGGGATGTATGGGCCAAGCCCTGTGCTTGAACGGTGTTTCGTTGCTCAACTTTATCTGGTGTTTGACCTTCGTTGTGTGGCCATAATCCAGGTCATGCATTGAGAAAACCTCTGACATATAGGTTAACGGCTTCGTTATCCTTTCCTTACAGCTTGTGGGCAGAGGGCACAGGTTTGGCACAGGTAGGTTCTGCCTTTACAGCTTTGTCATTTAAGCTTTGGTGATGCTGGTCTAGAACATTTTGAAAGACATAAACGTCTGATTACATAACTTTAGGAGGGACCGCTATGTGAATTTGAATGGCATTTCTTAACAGAACTGACAACTTTTAGGTGGAATGTTTGGATTATCAGATAAAGAGTGCAAGCAGTTAGCTATAAGGAGACCATTGGTTAAAGGAACTGAGGTTGGTTTATTGATTTTACAGCGCATTTGGGCGATGTGCTGCACACGTGAGGATGTGCTTCAGAGTTGTTTGTAAAGTGATGTTAAAGTCCACTTTTACATAAATAAATTGCAAATCCAGAGATTAACTGCTTTATTGTAAGAGTAACTGCACCCATCAAAGTTTATTATTGTTACAGTGCAGGGTCAGATCAGACAGAACACACGAGATAATCTCAAACAAGTCTTTACTGAGCTTGTAGCAGAACAGGTTTACAGGCCTCACTCAAGAGGAGAACATCACAAGTTTGGTAATCACAGGCACAGAGTGCATCCAGGAAGTAGCGAGTAACATGAAACAAAACCCCACACAGCCAAACTAACAACAATACCGGACCAAACTCAAACTGAAAGCAGACTTTAAATAATACAAACAATAAACCCATAATGACATAAAACAGGTGCGGGTGATAACAAAATAACTAGTGCTAACAAGATTGCAAATGGTGAACAGGTGAACAAGTGAAATGCATTATGGGGAATTGAGTCCAGAGGGAGGTGCAGAGTGAAAAATGAAGTCCAAACAAGAGGTGCAAGGGTGGAATCATGACAGTACCCCCCTCCCCCTGGAAGGCGCGTCCTCGCGCCACAAGATCCACGGAAGGGGGAGAGGGAGGCTGGGCGGGCGCTCGGGGTCAGGAGGCTCGGGGTCAGGAGGCTCGGGGTCAGGAGGCTCGGGGTCAGGAGGCTCGGGGTCAGGAGGCTCGGGGTTTGGTTCTGGCTCTGGAGGCACGGGCTCTGGTTCTGGCTCTGGAGGCACGGGCTCTGGCTCTGGAGGCTCGGGCTCTGGCTCTGGAGGCTCGGGCTCTGGCTCTGGAGGCTTGGGCTCTGGCTGCAGCCGCTCTGGGGCAGACTGTGGCAGCTGTGACCGCTCTGGTGCAGGCTGCGGCCGCTCTGGGGCAGGCTGCAGCGGGGACTCAGAGGCGCCGGGAACAGAGGCGCCGGGAACAGAGGAGACGGGAACAGAGGAGACGGGAACTGGGGCCCCAGAGGAGACGGGAACTGGGGCCCCAGAGGAGACGGGAACTGGGGCCCCAGAGGAGACGGGAACTGGGGCCCCAGAGGAGACGGGAACTGGGGCCCCAGAGGAGACGGGAACTGGGGGCCCAGAGGAGTGACTACCTAGGGACAGACTAGCGATACATGACTTTGAACAGGGCTTCCCAGGAGCAAACATGCTTGGACAGTCTACAGTGGAGGGGTTACTAGGAGCTGGGGCACTTTAAGGGGGAAACCTGCTTTGTGATACTGCACCAGAGGTCTGACTACGTAGACACAAACTAGAGACAGATGGGTGCCATTCTTGAGGAGTTTGGCCCTGGGACAGGGATTCAGCAGCTTGACTATAACTACTAGTCTGGGGTGAAGCCACTGCGCTCAACTGAGAAGAACCAAAGTTAACTTGACTAGGGCTGCGTTGGGACTGCATATATGAATGGCTTGGAAAACTACTTGCACCCTGTGCTAGACCAGAGGTATGAAAAATGGTCGACTGACTAAAATCCCCTTGGGAGCTAGAAGCATACAAATTCTGGGACGTATTACTGCCAGTGGGCTGGCTAGAAACAGCTGCAGGCAAGGAAACAAGAGTAGAATATTCAGGGGTATACTGACTTGAGATACTTTGAGACTGTAGGGACAAATCACCAAGAGTTCCATTACCTCCCTGTGCAGAAACCAACTGACAAGAACTTCCTGTCACTGGTGGTCTAGAACTGCCCATAATTGCTGCATGCTGGCTTTGGATCGCCTGACTGCTAGCGCTCTGGCTGGAGAGTCTCCCAGCCGAAGACAAAAGCTTTGCATGTATACGAGACCTGCTGGCAGGCTGACTGGAAACACTAAGTTGCTGTGAAGACCCACTGTAAAAGCTACTCTTGGCCTGAGAGACCAAGCGACTAACGCCTGCTGAAATAGTGCTAGAACTGCCCTGAGAGCTTGCAACACTAGTTTGCTGTGTGAAAACAGCCTGAGGTGAGATGGGTTTGAAAGACTCAGATGAGAGTTTACTAGAACCAGACTGAGAATGGGGCAAATAACCACTGCACGCATTACCTTCTCCCTGAGAGGACATAAATTGAGCTGATGTGCTCCTCTGAGGCCCAATCAGTGAAGCTGGAGAGTGCTGGCTAAATAAACCTGGATTACTTGTGGACTGACTAGAAGCTAGCCGTGAGGAACTAAACTTGGAAGGAGATCCAGAAGCAAACTGGCTAAAGGTACCTTGAGGCTGGACAGGGCCACTGAAAACACTAAAGTCTTCCAAAACACGTTTCCTAGAACTGACTTGAGATTGGGCAAGGGTACCACTATAAGCACTACTTCCTCCCTGGGGAAATGCAAACTGACTGGAAGGTCTCATTTGGGGTGACGCAGCAACTAGAGCAACTGGTCTATAGAAACCCTGATAGTTCCCAGATTGGGTAGAAACATCTTGTGGTGAAGTTACTGCAACATTTACATAACTTGTAGCAGAAGCAACCTGAGCAAAGGTACCTCGAGACTTGGGACAAGAGAGATCCCCATAACTACTTCCTGTCTGCACCGGGACATAACTAGAAGTTGCAAACATTGTCCTTGACTGACTTGGAGCGATGGATAAAGACACACTGGTGTCACTTGAGGGCTGACTAAACCCTCCCACAGGTGAAGAACTAAGCTTGCTAGTAGTCACTGAACTAAGTGAATACAAGGTAGGGATCTCTTGAGATGACATGGGGAAGTAATTGGAGGGGGAGACCATATGAGCAGAGTCTGGGTCCTCTGGGGACTCTAGGGCAGAGTCTGGGTCCTCTGGGGACTCTAGGGCAGAGTCTGGGTCCTCTGGGGACTCTAGGGCAGAGTCTGGGTCCTCTGGGGACTCTAGGGCAGAGTCTGGGTCCTCTGGGGACTCTAGGGCAGAGTCTGGGTCCCTCTGGGGACTCTAGGGCAGAGTCTGGGTCCTCTGGGGACTCTAGGGCAGAGTCTGGGTCCTCTGGGGACTCTAGGGCAGAGTCTGGGTCCTCTGGGGACTCTAGGGCAGAGTCTGGGTCCTCTGGGGTCCTCTAGGGCAGAGTCTGGGTCCTCTGGGGACTCTAGGAGCAGAGTCTGGGTCCTCTGGGGACTCTAGGGCAGAGTCTGGGTCCTCTGGGGACTCTAGGGCAGAGTCTGGGTCCTCTGGGGACTCTAGGGCAGAGTCTGGGTCCTCTGGGGACTCTAGGGCAGAGTCTGGGTCCTCTGGGGACTCTAGGGCAGAGTCTGGGTCCTCTGGGGACTCTAGGGCAGAGTCTGGGTCCTCTGGGGACTGGGTCCTCTAGGGCAGAGAGTCTGGGTCCTCTGGGGACTCTAGGGCAGAGTCTGGGAACTCTGGGGACTCTAGGGCAGAGTCTGGGAACTCTGGGAACTCTGGGGACTCTAGGGCAGAGTCTGGGAACTCTGGGGACTCTAGGGCAGAGTCTGGGAACTCTGGGGACTCTAGGGCAGAGTCTGGGAACTCTGGGGACTCTAGGGCAGAACTCTGGGAACTCTGGGAACTCTGGGGACTCTAGGGCAGAGTCTGGGAACTCTGGGGACTCTAGGGCAGAGTCTGGGAACTCTGGGGATTCTAGGGCAGAGTCTGGGAACTCTGGGGATTCTAGGGCAGAGTCTGGGAACTCTCAGACTCTCGGAAGCGGCCATCTTGGCCGGGACAAGACTCTCGGGGGCGGCCATCTCAGACTCAGCAGGCAGGAGGACAAGACTCTCGAGCTGACCATCTTGGCCGCAGGACTCTCGGGGCGGCCATCTTGGCAGGACTTCGAGGCCTCTTGGCAGCGGCCATCTCGAGGCTGCCATCTCGACCAGGTGACGGAGGGGGCGACACCCACAACTGGCTAACACCCAATCCATACTCTCCTCCAAGCTTCCAGAAGGCCCCCATCCAGACAGCTTGGCCCATGTCGCGTCGTTAAGCCCCCAGAGAAACAGACGCCTCTGGTTGTCTTCGGGAAGCCCCGATACCATCCCGAAGGCGGCGAAACACAGGCTGTAGGCCTCGACAGATTCCTCCTCCTGACCCCGATAGAGGAAGGCTTTGGCGTGGGCGGCTTCCATGACTGGTGAAAAAAAACAGGGAAAAACCAAAACAGATAGATAATCCAAAAAACTTTCACGATACGACAAAAAACAGAGTCCAAAAAATCTTCTTTTGGGTCCGGTATACTGTTAGGGGTGCAGGGAAAGGAGACAAAGTAAAATGAGGTAAGTTCAAAAAGGTTTACTTAAAGAAAGTCAGGTTTGAGCAAACACAGGTAAGTATCCACAAAAGGGTAGGTATCAACACAGGGTGGCATTCAAAACAAGACTCGTATTCAAAACCCCGAATGGCGTTACAAACGGGTAGCATTCAAAACCAGGTACAAATCCAGAAACAGGTAAGTATCAGAACAGGCAATATCCAAACAGGCGATATCCAAACAAACTTGTTTGGATATTACCTGTTAGGCAATATCCAAACAGGCAATATCCAAACAGGCAATATCCAAACAGGCAATATCCAAACAGGCAATACCCAAACAGGCAATATCCAAACAGGCAATATCCAAACAGGCAAGAAAACGAGACAGGTACACGCAGGCAAAAACAATGCAGAAACAACATAACAACATTACCGGACACAAACTGAACAAAAGACAAGGTTTAAATAACACAAGCAATGAGTCCATGATGAGGTGCTTCAGGTGCAGGTGATTGCCAGATTACGGATAGTGAACAGGTGGTGAGGTGCAGAGGATGATGCTGAGTGGAAAACGAAGTTCAAACAAGAGGTGCAAGGTGACATCGTGACAGATGCGTTCATCACAGATAGAAAAAGTACTATATAAATGACTAAAATCTTAACTTTGTGGCTCCTGTCCAGGTCATAAATTTAAGTGGAGCATTATGGATGATTAACTTTAGTTACTTTACATCGCTGAAGACATAAAGAGATTTTAATTATTACAAAAATAATTTCACACACACTACCAAACTAGCTGAAAGAACTATTGCTAAAAATAGAACAAAGACTTGCGAATTGACTTTGACTCCACCTCAGAGACTTAAGACTTGACTTGGACTACACTTTAAAGACTTAAGACTTGACTTAAACTACACTTTAAAAACTTAAGACTTGACTTGGACTACACTTTAAAGACTTAAGACTTGACTTGGACATCAGAGACTTGTGAACATGTCTGCCATTGCCACTCCCTCGCATATGACTTTTCCACGCCAAAAAGGGTCTTACAAAAGTAAAATAAATATATTGTTTTAGGTGAATAAGTGGGCAAAATGTTTTTTACATCTTTTTGTAGCAAACCCTCTAGTCTACAAGATCCAGTAATCAAAAGTCTTGTAAACATATGCTTGGTGTGTGTTGTTGTCCTTAATTCATGACTTTTTTACTTTTTACTAACCACGCATTATTTTCAACCATGATTTTCTCAAAAATACAAGTGTGCACATACATGTTGCTTGTATATCATTGTAGCATTTGTGCTGAACACAGTGCACAGTGACAACCAATAATATGTTTGTTTATAAGCTACTGAAAAAAAGCACAAATGTCAGAGCATGTCAAAACTTCTCCAGGGTCCCAAAACACCATCAGACCCCAGAGGTTTAATTATTATGTTTATATTGCTGTGCTCAGCTGTAGTTTGTGTAATTAAATCGCAACTTTGTTAACCATCCATGTTCCAGTCTGAGTATATCTTTGACACAATATGTATGCTGTAATAATAAAAGTAACCTGTAAATACCCACAGTAGCATTTTTTATGGGCAAATTGTTATTACAAAAAGGTATGCAGTGTATGTTCTTGTTAACTTTCAGATTTGATTGTTGCCTAGCATAGTAGATCATACTGTATAAATGTTTTTAATTGTTCTGAAGTCCACCCCCTTATTCCATGAACTTTGTATTTTGTTTCTTTATACAGTTATGTTCTGTAGAGGTACATTATTGTTACAAATATTAGCTGTAAATTCTGTTTAATCATGCATGAGGGCTTTGCAGGTACATGCAGGTACATTGAGGGCTGTAATCTAAAGCGTTATCATATGGCCTTCTAGATTCTTAAAATAGTCCTAAGGTACAATAAAATATAGAAATCAAATCAAAATATAGTATAGTAAAATCAAATATAGTATATAAATAATTCAGAATATTTGTTACATATGTACACATCAAATATAAACCTGGGCTCAAGGCAAACATTCCACCAAAATAACATAACCGTCTCTAAAGCAAATGCAGTTATTAATGTTTAGCTAATAGCATAGTAAGTAAACAAGTAAACAATAAATATAATAAATGTAAATATTGCACGTCAGCACTAAAAACAAAAATTATATTGCTTATTAAATAATTAATAGCTTATAAAATGTATTAACCTTTTTTGAAGCTTTAAATATTTTATTACAGTGACAAAAAAAATCTGTGTAAAGTTACACACTGACCTGAGAAAAACAGCAAATGAATGTGCCTTTCCATTCGTGATAGATTGAAACAGTGAAAAACATATTGAATCAAGACAAACACATTTAAATACAAACATAAGGTAAAAAAGTTTAAAAGTAAAATGATAAATATAATAGACAAAAGAATTCAGTTTACCTGCAACATCAACTGTACTAACGTTTTTGCCTGTTTTGTCTGTGTTCTTTCATGTATACTGCACACTATATACTCTGTATTTACATTACATTACATTTACATTTAGGCATTTAGCTGACACTTTTATCCAAAGTCACTTACAAATATTAGGAGACAATGAAGCGACACATCAAAAGCAGCAACAATAGTACTAAGAAGTGCTTTCCTAAGTTTATAATGTTTCACAGTGCTAGATAAGTACCTGTAGAGGAAAGAAAAAGAGTTTTTTTATGATGTCAGGTGTTGGTGGAAGAGGTGTGTTTTTATCTGTTTCTTAAGGGAGGTGAGGGATGTGGCATATTGGATTGCGTTAGGGAGATTATTCCACAAGCAGAGAACAGAGAAGGAGAAAGAACGAGAGAGAGATTTAGTGCCCTTCTGTGAGGGTTCCACCAGTCGATGTTGTTTGCCGAGCGCAGGGTTCTGGATGGGTTGCAGGTGTGTAGAAGAGAGTTAAAGTATGAGGCTGAAGAGTTTGTGATGGTTTTAAACGTCAGCATTAATTATTTGAATTTAATGCGAACAGCAACCTGTAATTGTAACTTAGCTTTATACAAATGTTTATACCTTGCATTTCTTGGAAACGTTTTTAGAGTTCAGAGACACAAAGAATGATTTACATCAATACTTTGCTTATGTTATTTGAATAAAGAATATCCTATTGAGAACAGAGCATGGAAGGAACAGAATATGCACATGCTTCTCAAAGGTTTCGGCATCATTTGGAAGTCTATTTATTTGTCTACAAGCATCTGTTAACATCTAAAGATTTAAAATTATTGCACACTGAACGAGGAATAAACTACAGCTCAAACAAACTTAGAGAACACAGTCAAAATAACAACAATACCAGACAAAGAACAGAACAAAAACCAAAGCATATATAGTGGAGCTAATGAGTCCATATTGAGTGGTGACAGGTGGAGGTGATCAAGGTGGCGGGAGGTGAAGTGCAATGGATTGTGGGAAATGGAGTTTCAAAAGTCCGGGGATGCAGAGCGTGTGAAGGGTATGATCGAATCCGATGCTGAAGGCGGGATAGCTGGCTCCGTGACAGGGAGAGGATGAGAAAGAAAATAAGGAACTAATAGCTTTAATAAAAACAAAAATAAGTAAGGAGGATAAAGAGGAGTGTGATCAAGAATTTAGAGAAGAGGAGATTTAACAAGCAATAGATTAGCTAAATAATGGGAAAAGTCCAGGAACATATGGTTTGGGAAGTGAGTTTTATAAGTGTTTTAAAGGCATTTTAACGAAGATTTTAAAGGAGGTTTTTAATGAAATTTTTGAAAAGGAAGAAATGAATGAAAGAATGAGAATCGGGTTAATGAAACTTATATATAAAAGGAGAGGAGAGAAGGTGGATTTAAAAAACCACAGACCCATTACAATGTTGAACACAGATCTGAAAATGATTGCAAAAGTTTTAGCAAAAAGATGTGATGCCAACCATAATAAACACAAATCAAGCATACACAGTCAAAGGAAGAGACATAGCTGATATAATAATGAGATAAGGGATATTATATGGTACATGAAACAGGAAAACAAGGATGGATATATAATTAGTCTGGATTTTGAAAAAGCTTTTGATAGAGTGGAACATGGGTTTTTATTTGATGTTTTAAAGAGTTTTGGTTTGTGAAGACTTTTATAAGATGGATTAAGATTTTATATAAGGGGGCTTTAACAAAAATTAAATGTAATGGTTTCTTAACAGATCGTTTTAAAGTCACAAATAAGAGATGAACTGTGGGGGCAACTGATATCAGAGATAGAGAGAAAACGTAATTTTTGGAAATTAACTCTTGAAATTAAGTCTGAAAGGGAAGGTCTTAACTCTGAACGTTTTAATGGTTTCTAAACTCTGTTTTATATTTATCTGAAATGCCCATGTGGATAGAAAAAAGGTTAAAGAAATGTTTTCTTGAGTTTATATGGAATGGGGGACCATTAAGAATAGCGTACAACACAGTTTTAGGGGATGGGATCTTATGGATGAAAATGAAAAGTTGGATGACGGAATGGATACCTGTATTTTATAGGGAATTGCTCGGCGCTTCGGCGAAATTTTTAACAAAAGTTTAATATGACCCTCGAGGGAGAGAAAACATTTTAAATCAACCTCTGTTTTTAAATAACAACATTCTGACTTGGTCTGATTCCTGCTTCTGGTTCCACCCACCTCCAAGATCTCCTTGCTCCTCTGTTTGCCCTTTTGCAGCGCGACTTCGCGCCTTCCGGAGGGGGGGGCTACTGTCACGGTTTCGCCTTCAACTCCCCATGGACTCCATCTATTATTATTCCTTGCACCTCATGTCAGCCATTTTGATTGGTCACACCTACCATCAATCACCCATTAATCCGGACACTATTTAAGCCTTGTGTTCTCCTTTATTCTGTGTCAATTCTCGTTGATGTATGTGTTACGCTGGTGTTGAGTTGTCTTACCTGTGGATGTTTACCTGTGGATTTACTTACCTGTGTCACTAATGAACCTGGATTTCATTAATTCTGTCTCCTTCCATCATCACCATCCATTCATCATCAACTTCACTTCATGACAAAGGGATTACTTTTAAAATATGCTGCATCATTTTTTTTATTGAGTTTGGAACATAAGAAAATCTATCAGTTAGAACAACTTGATCAAAGGTTACTGTTGTTTTATTTCTCCTGCTGTCAAATCTTGTACCAAGCACTATTTCTCTTGCTTCAACGGTCCCCCACTTTTCTCTAAAAATTCTCTTTTTTTTGGCATCAGATTTTTACATTGTAAATTGATTTTCCTATTGTAATGTGGATTTTCCAATTTCTGAAATGAGACTCCTCCTCACTGGGGCAGCTTAGGCCTCAGTGCTTGGGTCACTTCTCTTCTCTCTTTACATGACCTCCTTAGGATCTGTCATCAAGAAACATGGCTTTTCCTATTACCGCTATGCAGATGACACTCCACTTAACCAGACGATTGCAGCAGGTCGCATCTCTGCAAGCTCTGCATGCAACATCTCTCTCTGGATGAAGGACCGTCTTTGCAACTGAATCTTGCAAAGACTGCTTGTGATCTTGTCTGACCCAACAATCCAACACAACCTCTTCATTTAGTTAGGGTCCTCAATCATTACCCCCTTTAGGATAACAAAGAACTTTGGTGTTGTTATTGACGACCAGCTAAATTTAAAAAAACATATTGCCAAAAGGTCAAGGTCCTGTAGGTTTGTCCTGTACAACACTAAGATAATCAGACCCTTCCTAACGGAGCATGCTACACAAGTTCTTGTCTTTTTATCAGTCTGCACGGCCTTCCAATAGAGCTGTGTCAAAATCATAGCCTGCTGCTAGACTTCAAAACAACCACTGGCTCTGCACCCCCCCATATCTACAATTACTTGATCAGATGCTTGCGTTCTGCTAATGACCAGCATCCCGTGGTACATTTTACAAAATGACATAAAATTACATTCACATACTGTAAATGATCGATAAACTGTGTAATGTGTGTATTTGCATTTTTGTATTTGAATGACTTTTATTTTGACAGCCAGGCATACTGGTATGATGGTATAAAGTGCTTCTCATTTCCACTGTACGGGTGAATGTTTGTGCATGCATTGTGCTTCACTCTATATTATGTATCTCACTGAAAGGGTTATAAGGTAAATGAGTTTATCATTTAATATTGCATGAATGTGAAGCGCCTTTTTGTCGTATTGGTGTATTGTTTAATGATTATAACAGTGCATTTTTAGTCTTTAAGTTTAAAAGAAGAGTTTGAAATGCTTTAAAGACTTTAAAAGAGACTGCTGTGTTTGAAGAGGTATATTGGTATTTGTTTTAAGGAAACGTTTTAAATTAAAAAAGGATTAAAATTAAAATTTTGAAGGAAGAGAGAAACTCAGAAAAGGAAAAGAAGGTTAATATCTAACCTAGATAGAGAGTTGGACTTGCAACCAGAGAGTTGCTGGTTCGATTCCCACTACCAGCAGGAAACAACTGAGGTGCCCTTGAGCAAGACACCTCACCCCTAATCGCTCCCAGTGTGCCACTGGTAAAGTTGTAATAAATGTAAATGATAAATGTAAATATCTGCATATGAGCAATGGAAAATGTTAGCACATAAGGCAAGAAATCAACTTAAGTCTGACGTAAGTGAGAGCCAGTTAGCTTCTCCCATTGACACTTTGGAAAAAAACATTATACTTATCTATACGGAAGTCAGAGATCATGCTACACCATCCAATGAATTAAGACGTCGTGTAGATGCTTGTAAGGCAGTAACAAAGGACATAATAAAAATAGCTTGTAAAAGAATATCATGCATTGATTAATTTCATGAAGAGCAGGTGAAACATTGTTTAGAAGAATTAATTAATAATTTCACTTTAGCATTGAGGCATGTTGAATCAGTCGCAGAATTAGAAAGAGAAGAAGAGTATAAGATGTTAATGGAGGAAAATAAACGGAAGGAAAAAAATTTAGGAATTGCAAGGAAGGCAAAGGAAGGATCTGGATGCTCAGAAACGTGAACTAGAGTAGCTACAAGCTGAAAGGGATTTAAGAGTAGCACAAGCTAGGTTCAAAGTTTATAATCAGATGATAACGCAGAAAACTGATATTTCTTTAACAACTGGTAGTGTTCCGAGAACAGCATTGTCCACCCCAGAGTCCTTCTAGTCAACTTGCTAATGAGAATATTACTCCCATCTCAAAATGATGTTCCTTCTCTAGTATAAGCCTTGCAAGATCAATGGTGATTCAATGGTGATCCAATTCAGTATGTTAAGCAAATTTATAGAGTTAAATCAATTGATCTTTCTACTTTTGAGGAAAGAGAACAGAGCACACTGCAATTAAGCATCTACAAAAACATGCGTTTCAAAAGGAATTGAAAGTATTAAGTAAAAGAGCTCAGTTGTCATCTCATAATGAATTATGCAGTGTTGATCTATTTCTTGATGAGTGATGGTGTGCTGTGGAAGACTCAACAACTTGTCTCCTCATAATCCACTTAAACATCTTATAATTCTCCCCAAAGACCATCACATTACAAAATTGATCATAACTGATTGTCATGAAAGGATTAAGCATCAAGGTAAAGGTTTTACCAGTAATGAAATTCGTGTAAGGGGCTATTGGATCTTAGGCATCAATTGTACCATTGCATCTTATGTCCATAATTGTGTAACCTGTAGAAAACACATGAGACCAACAGAGGAACAAAGAATGTCTGATCTCCCCAAGGAGAGAGTGAACCCTTCTCCAACATTCACTTATTGTGGCATGGATTGTTTTGGCCCATTCTTTGTTAAACAGGAACAAGATGTGCATAAAAGATATAAACAGATTTTTACTTGTATCTCTTTTTATGCTATTCGTATTGAGATGCTCGATAATCTGTCAACAGATTCCTTTATTTATGGCTTGCGTTGTTGAATCGCCATACGTGGGACAGTTCGACAGATTAAATCGTATCAAGGGAGCAAGCTTTGTTTTCCTTAGCTTTGTTGGTGCTAGGAATAAATTGTCTGAAGCCCTCAAGGAACTGGATATAAACAGGTTGACCAACTTCCTGGTTGAAAATCCATGTGACTTATGACATATTAATTAAAATATATTCATTTGAGTTGGTCAGTCTGTTTTTTAATAATGCCTTTTTAAAGCACACCCATGAATGTGGCATATAAATAAGGATTTATTACCTCTTTGAGTAATGCAAATAATTATTTAGTCCTTGATGACCACCTTAAAATTTTAAAATCTAAAAAAACTTTGTGTGATTTTTATTTTTAAGACAAATTTCCACATACCCTTTTGCGGGAGCACATAGGAAGGAAATGGGCTGGGCTGCATGAGTGTTTGGGAGAACAAAGTCATTGGTATCTATTGTTTTAGTGAAAGTTCCAATTCTCTGGCATTTGTAAAGCTTGTACAGTATGTACAGAAAATAATTATTTAAGCATGGTAGTCTAATGAAGGCGAAGGTATACCATAAACTGAAACACTGGATATTGTGTCTCCACTGGGCTACTAAAAACAGTGTTCCTGTAGAGATTTGATTAAGGATATCCTTCTGAGACGAGATTGTTTTCCTTCACATGTTCCTGATTGCTGCGGCTGATGAGTGAAAGTGAGCAGTTCCCACGGAGGTCCTCTCGTACACATTGGATTTGGTTGATACTTTCTTTATTTTACACCAAAGAATCATGTGCCTTACGAACAAGATATCTGTGTACTTGCCATAACTAAATAATCACCAGCAATGACTATGCTGAACACTAAAGCCATTTGTGTAGCTATTTGGTTAGCTTGTGGAATCTTGGTAAGTAATTTTTTAAAAATAATAAAACATTGTTGAAAGTGTAATTTTGTTAGGTCAAACATGTACTAAGGCTAAAATACATTATGTGGGTAGATGACATATTGTAACATGTTTAATTTTATAAAGATTTTATTTCAAAATGTATGTAAAGTGAAGCTCGTATTGTTTAGTTAACTTTTTAAATAATCTTTTCTATTTGTATATTTTTATTTCTTTGATAATATTTTTATGACACAAATATTTAATTTAGTCTCTTTATTTATGAGCTTAGAAAAATGCACTCTAAAATTATGAACATTTAACATTTAAATTTAATATTATAAAACTATTGCACTAACTTGACAGCCACTAACTTTTTTACATTCTTTTCAGAGTACTATGGTGGCATTTACATTGCAGTGTAGCATCAACATTGTCAAGACTATTTCCACCACAATTTCTATAACCATCACACTTGATAATGGAGATGTGAATTGCCAGTACAGAGTTTTTGTCAGGGAGCAACATAAAGTCTCAACAGACTGTCAGCAGGGCCAGGAACATCTCTCACATGTTGAATGCAAAATTGAGAATTTAGATCCTGGAACCTGGTACAACCTGGACATCATATCAAACGATGAAATGGATGGACAGCAGCAGATGCAACAGACTGTGTTTCAGCCAACTAGTAAGAAATCAGCTTTTCCTTTCAAAATGTATTGCACATATATTGTACATTTAAATCCAAAATGGCTTGTCTTCAAATCAGAAACAAAGTTTGCATAATATCATATACGGGTGTGTAAATGAGATAAGAAAGGTGTTACTGTAAGGCGTTGACTAAGGTATATGTCTTTTTGGTATTGCATATACATATTTTAAAAAACAAACAAAAAAATACAGTAGCTAATATTTGTAAGATTGATTTGTACGATTTACAGCGTGATTTGGTTACGTATGGGCATATTGTCTGTGTTATTCTCTGTTAGCACTTTAACTGCTGTAGAAACCTGAAAAATGCATTAGTAGTAGCTGTATTGTCAGAGTTGTAGCATGCCACTCTTTATTGTTATTATTTCAGTTGTCATGGACCACAGTTATGTGTTATCATTTGCAGAAGTTTCTGTTGCCAATAATAACTTCAAGAAACAAAATAATTTTTAATTTATTTCAGTCGTCCCATCTGATTTTCGATGAATTATTAAATAAAGATTTTTAGATGTCAGATGAATTTTGTGGCAGTGCTTTTACAGTGCCATCAAGCCACCTTTGTTATTGTTTTGAATGCGACCTCTAGCTGCCAAAGTTACATTCTGTGCTTTGACATTTTAAACTTGGGTGTTTAACTTGTTCAGCACTATATCTTTTCAGACACTTGCGCATTTGGCATACAATAAAATCCAAAGTAACTTAAAGTGCATTAAACATTTTAAATGGGTTTAACATGCAATCCCTGGGATCAAACCCATGGTATTGCCGTTGTTAGTTCCATGCTCTTACCTACTGAGCTACAGGAAAGCATCTGACAAGTCAAGTATCTTGACATGAAAGATCAGAAATGCACATTTGTCCATGTGACAATATGTCAGTGTTTTGTGTACTTAGAAGATCATAAACCAGGTTAAATAAAATCTAATACACTTGCAAACAAGAGAGCTAGATAGAGTCATATATGGAGTCTAGAATATAATAGACTCTAAGAGAGAACATAATAGCCAAACAAGAGACCTGAGTCATATCTAGAGTCTTGATTATAATAGTCTTAGGGCTGGTTTTTTTTAACCTGGCTCAGTAACCAAGCACCTAACAAATATTTAAAACACCCCAGTCTGGCTTACTAGAATCACCCCAAACAGAACTGAATTGCATAGCAATGCAATTGCAACCACTTAAAACATTCTAACAGGAACCTAACACTTCAGGAACATCCTCATAATACGTACTCACAACTGCATCATAACACCCTGACAACCCCCTACAACATCCTAGCAATAATCCTTAACACCTTATATCTGTGTCCCAATTTGAAGGCTGGATCCTTCAAGGGACGTAAACTTCGAGCAATGAATCTTAGGATAGCCGAGGATGCGAGGGAATAATTTGTTCTATCCTTTGCAGCCAATGGAAAGAAGGACACATTTGCAGCCTTCAAAATGGGACAGACTTACCAGCCTTTAGTTGTGCTGATCTTAAGCAATCCATCTTAAAATGCAGCCTCCAAAGGACGCAGCCTTTTCGAATTGGGACACAGCTTATGACACGCTTATCAGAATTCTGCAGAACTGGCAACCACCAACAACATTGTACAGTTTGCTTAAATGTTTTCCAAGTTTTTAAAAACCAGTGGATATTAAGGTATTTTGGGAAAATAATTATAAACATTATATTATGTAAAATTAGACTCATACTGTATCGACTAGGCATCTCCAAATAGCTAAATGTCATAATCTTAAATTAAATGTGAGGAAAGCTTGGTAAGTGCTGATAATGGGCTGTGTGTATATATGTGTCTGGGCTGTAATCCAAAACAGAAGCTTGACTGTGGGTCAGTTCTCCCCCTCCTTTCCTGCTTATTGTTCTTTTGTTACAACATGTACAAAGATTTGCCTCCCATCATTAGAGGTTTAATCTGATTATAGAGGGACTTTTTTGCTTAAATCACACTTCAAAATGTGTGAGTAATGTAATAAATAACCCACAGTGGGTTCTTTTTTATGAAAAAAATATACCCAGAATAGCTCAATAATGTATTCATTGTTTTTAGTATAACACAAAATGTATCGCATACAAACAAAATTATTGGAAATTGTGCATACTACTATAACTAAATACTTTGATGTACTCTAATCCCCTTTTGTAACATCACCAACAGTACATATGATCACGTCTTTAACATGTTTCATTTAAAAACATGTTTCAGTTTTGTAATGAAAACATATACGGGGGTGTATATGTTTTCAAAAGTTTAGGATCAGTAAGACTTGTCTCTTAAGCTCATCAAGGCTGCATTTATTTGATCAAAAATACAGAAAAAAAGTAATATTGCAAAATGTTATTACAATATAAAATAATGGTTTTTATATAAATATACTTCAAAATATAATTTATTCCTGTGATGCAAAGCTGAATTTTTATCAGCTGTTACTCCAGTATCACATTAACATTCAAAAATCATTTTAATATTCTGATTTATTATCAGTACTGAAAACAGTTCTGCTGTTTAATATTTTTTTTTAACCTGTGATACTTTTTTCAGGATTTCAGGACTTCTTTAAAAAACATTACAAGTCTTGCCAAACTTTTGAGCGGCAGTGTATGTTTGTTTAAATATTACCGAAAAAAAATTAAAAGTACTTTCATGTAAATTCATGTGGATTTAACTGTTATGTGATAATCAATCAACAACCATGAAGAAACTGTACTGTAGAGTAATAAAATGGAATAAAAACTCTATAGCATTAAATGCTGTTCAGTTTTTAAGCACTTCTTAGCTTGACTGAAAACCATTATTAAACCTAACCCTGGTTACAGAGAATTAAAGATGATATACAGTCAGCCAAACATCAGTTAGTAAATCTACACAAAAATTCCAAAATATATAGTGTTAACAAGGAAACATGAATTGTTTGATGATATATTTTATTGTTCCACACGGATTGAATGTGTGTGTGTCTATTGTTTAGGACCATCAAAAGTGAAAAATCTCCAAGTCTCAGCTGATTCAAACAGCTTGGATGTTTCCTGGCATCCTGGCCCAGGCAAAACAGAGCGGTTTTGGATAGCGCTCATAGACAGCAACACCATAGGTTTAATCTGGAATTCAACACTTGCAAATACAGCGACTTCATATGTAATGAAAAACCTGATTCCTGGACGACTCTATGAAATTACTGTCATAACAGAGGTTGGAGAGATGCAAAATTCAGTGACTGCACAAACTCAAACAGGTATTTTATATTGGCCATTAAGGCAATATATGAAATATTAAAATAACAATTTACACAATACTTTTTTCTATCTTCTGTGTGTGTGTGTGGGGGGGGGTCGCATACCTCTGGCTGTATGACTTCCTCTGAGGTATTTTAAGTGTGCAACACCCTTTCCTGTTTTCAGCACTAAAAGGTCACCTTTTCTTATGTTATGCCACTGTACTTTATTGTATTGTTTCACAAATTCCTGCGTTCATTGAATTATAGTCTAGTTTTCAGCAATTTTATTTGTTCATTTATTTTAAAGAATTCTCTTTAACATAGCTTTAAAGAGCAAGTATATACCTAAAAAAACTTAAGATGTTTATTAAACTATAATGGCTCTTCTATGTCCCAGTGGTTAATTTTATTTTTTCTGTTATATGAAAATCATAATAAATTTATCTAGAAATTTCTGTGGAGTGTAGAAGATCAAGCTTATCAAGTTATAAACTTTGCCTCAGGTTACGTACGTAACCTTGTTACCTGAGATAGGAAACAGATGCTGTGTCATAGCTATCATAGTGTCATAGCTATCTACTTGTTAAATCTAACATCATCACTTTCAGTGTAACCCTAACAGTCACCTAAACCCTAAAGTTTTGACAAAATTGTTTCTCATGATGTTAAAATCTGTTTCGAGTGCTTGTCGTTTTTTCTGTCTAACTCCTCTGCCCCTTCTTTACATTAAGAGATTTTGTGGTTTAATGGGCTTCCACCTGGTATGCAGTATTTGTAGTATGCAGTATGAGTATTTGTCGATCAGATCACAAAGTGCACAATGCTAAATACATGTGTAAACGGGGTCTAAAACGTTTTGAGCTTGTCCACTTTCGACCACTTCCACAGGTAGTCGAAAACGCATTCGACCAGATTTCTTTTGTGGAAGCTCATGTGTTTGAATGTGTTCAAACAGACACAAAAGACTGCATAGTCTCCGCCTGCGGATAATGTGTAAGCATTATGGGAAGTGCACTAGCTGTTACGGAACAGAAGGGACGGAGTCAGCGGATAACAGAAAGGTGGTTTTAATGGAACAGAAAAACAAAGGGTAAACAGAAACAGGTAAGTAAACTCAAACTAATACTGTCCTTGGTGTGCAGATGAATCGGGGACCACAGAAGACGAGGAGACGACAGAGGAGGAACACTGAAGACTTGACGAGGGAATAATCCAACTGGAGACGATAGCGAACACAGGTAAGAAAGTCCGGGTAACAATGTTGAGACTGGACAGTGACTGGCTGTGGGTGAGTGTCTTTTATGCTGGTGCGGTGATGAAGATCAGGTGGCGGTGATCAGAACTCGGGAGAGGGTGAGCGCTGTGATTGGGTGCGTTGCGAGCCTGGCGTGTCCGTGACAGTACCCCCCTCCCCACGGCCCGCTCCAGAGGGCCGGGAACCCCGGCGCCGTGGTGGTCTTCCTCTACCACGAGGGGCTGGTCTGTCGGGGTGCAGAGAGTGGAAGGTGTGCAATAAGGCCGGGTCAAGTACGTCATCACGTGGTACCCAGGACCGTTCCTCAGGGCCGTAGCCTTCCCAGTCGACCAGGTACTCTAACCGTCCACCACGGCGTCGGGGAGCCCAGGATGTCCTTGACACGTGATACCGTTCCTTCCTCCAGCACCAAAGGGAGAGGGGGTTTCACGCCAGGCTCTGTGGAGGGAAGAACAGAGGGATGGTGAGGTTTTAACAGGGACACGTGAAAAGTGGGTGTGTATGCGATACTCAGCCGGTAACTTGAGTTTATAGGTGACGGGGTTGATCTGCTTGATGATGGTGAAGGGACCAATGAAGCGGGGACTCAGCTTACGGCAGGGCAGGCATGACGAATATCTCTGGTGGACAGCCATACCTTCTGTCCGGGTTGGTAGGCAGGAGCATCCGAGCGGTTAAGGTTGGCTGTCAGTCGCGTCGATTTACTGCCCGCTGGAGGTGGTGGTGGGCTGAGTCCCAGACTCTCTCGCTCTGCGGAACCAGTAATCACGGCTGGGACGTCTGAGGGTTCGCCAGACCATGGGAACATGGGAGGTTGGTACCCAAGGACACACTGGAAGGGAGTAAGATTCGTAGAGGGCTGGCGAGGGAGTTCTGGGCATATTCTGCCCAGCCGAGATACTGGCCCCAGGAGTCTTGATGAGTGCGTGGCAGAAGGTTCGTAGATACCTGCTGATCTCCTGGACCTTCCTCTCCGTCTGCCCGTTCGATTGCGGATGGTATCCAGATGACAGACTGATGGTCACACCTAGGAGGGAGAAGAATGCTTTCCACACACGTGAGATAAATTGAGGACCTCTATCAGAAACAATATCTTCTGGAATGCCAAAATACCTGAACACATGGTTGAAGAGTGTTTCTGCAGTCGCCATAGCTGTGGGTAAACCCTTCAAAGGAATTAAGCGGCAGGATTTAGAGAATCTGTCTACTACGATGAAGATACATGTACAGTCATTGGAGGGGGGTAAGTCAGTGATGAAGTCCACCCCTAGGTGTGACCAGGGGCGGTTAGGAACGGGCAGCGGGTGGAGCTTACCAGCAGGTAGGTGGCGAGGGACCTTGGCCACGGCACACTCCTGGCAACCCCGCACGTATCTTCTTACGTCTGTGGCCATGTTGGGCCACCAGAAGCGTGCCTTCAGGAGCGAGAGAGTCTCATTGGCCCCTGGGTGGCCAGTGCCAGGCGACGAGTGAGTCATGTGGATTATGGAGGTGCGTTGACGACGAGGTAGGTACTGTAAACCAGGTGGGCAGCCCGGCGGAGCTTGAGGTGGAGCATTGGCCGAGGGGAGCGTTTCCTCAGACCATGTGATGGGACTTACGACCAGTGGTTTAGGGAGTATGGGTTCTGGTTCCTCGTTACTCTCTGGGGTTGAGTGAATACGAGACAGGGCATCAGCTTTGGAATTCTTGGAACCAGGGCGATAAGAGATGGTGAAGTCAAATCGGGTGAAGAACAGGGCCCATCTAGCTTGTCTGGGGTTAAGGCGTTTGGCAGCACGAATATATTCAAGGTTCTTATGGTCGGTGAATACCTGGAAGGGGTGATGAGCTCCCTCGAGCCAATGTCTCCATTCCTCCAGGGCTAACTTGATGGCAAGGAGTTCCCTGTTCCCGATATCATAGTTGGCTTCCGCCCGGGCTGAGTTTCTTGGGAGAAGAAGGCACATGGGTGGAAGCTGACTAGGCTTCCCCTGCTGCTGAGATAAGACTGCTCCTACTCCAGTAGAAGAGGCGTCGACTTCCACAATGAAGGGCTTGGTGGGATCAGGATGTACCAGGAGAGGAGCAGTCACAAAGGCGTCTTTTAACCCCTGGAAGGCTTCAGCAGCGGCTGGCGTCCAGGGGAGATGTTTGGGTGCTCCCTTCAGTAAGTTGGTGAGAGGATGGACAATGGAGCTGAAGTTCTTGATGAACCGGCGATAAAAGTTAGCAAATCCGAGGAAGCGTTGGAGTTCCCTTACGGTAGTTGGAGTGGGCCAGGAGGTGATGGCGGTGACCTTCCTCTCGTCCATTTGGATGCCACTACTGTTGATGTTATAGCCAAGGAACTGCACTGAGGGGAGATGGAAGGAGCATTTCTCAGCTTTGAGGAAGAGCTGGTATTCCCTCAGGCGTTCTAGGACCTCCGCGACGTGTTGGCGATGTTCGGCCAGACCCCGGGAGTAGATCAGGATGTCGTCAATATACACCAGTACAAACTTATGAAGGAACTCCCGGAGCACCTCATGGATGAAATCTTGGAAGACGGAGGGGGCGTTGGCCAGTCCATACGGCATGACCAGGTATTCGTAGTGCCCAGTAGGAGTGATGAAAGTGGTTTTCCATTCGTCCCCCTCGCGAATTCGAATGAGGTTGTATGCGCTGCGGAGGTCCAACTTGGTGAAGATAGTGGCACCTCTAAGCTGTTCTAATGCTGCTGGGACGAGAGGAAGAGGGTACCTGAACTTCACAGTAATCTTGTTGAGGGCTCTGTAATCGATGCAGGGTCTAAGACCGCCGTCCTTCTTGGCCACAAAGAAGAAACTCGAAGCAGCAGGGGAGGTAGATGGACGAATATAACCTTGGACTAGTGCCTCCTCAATGTAATCCTCCATGGCCTTCTCCTCTGGGATGGAAAGAGGATAGATGCGTCCCTTTGGCACTGGCTCACCCGGAAGCAGATCGATCGCGCAGTCCCATGGCCGGTGTGGTGGTAATTTGGAGGCTCTCCTGGGGCAGAACACGTCACTGAAGTGGGTAGTCTTCTGGAATGTCCACTGACCTCTTCTCCATAGGGCTTTCAATGGATGTGGAGCGAAGTGGAAGTTCAGTGATATCACTTGGAGTAGGACACGGACGAGAAGAGAGACAGGTTTGGAAACAATCGTCGCCCCACTTCAGGACTTCACCAGTTCTCCAGGAGAGGATGGGATGGTGTTTCTCCAACCAAGGGCGCCCAAGAACAATGTCAGCGGTGGAATCCTCCAGAACCAGCAGGGAAATCTCTTCAGAGTGTAGCACCCCTACGGTGAGGCTGATGGATTCCGCCCTCCGTGTCACCGGGCGCCGGCTTACTGGAGATCCAGTTATGGAGCAGATTTGGTACGAGGTGGGTATGGCGGTCGTCTTGAGTTTGAGTTGCCGGCAGAGGGAGCCAGAGATGAAGTTGCCGGCCGACCCGGAGTCGAGGAGGGCGGAAACTGAAAAGGAGGTAGAGAAGGCAGTAAGAGATACAATAGTGGTAAGGGGTTTGAGATTTTCACTGTTGGGAATGGCTGCACTCACCAGTTGACGTGGTGGTCGAACGGGGCACGCTGAGATGACGTGCCCCGGACCTCCACAGTAGAGGCAGAGTTGATTCGCCAGGCGGCGATGACGTTCAGAGAAGGACAGTCTAGAAGTGTCTATTTGCATGGGCTCGTCGGCTGGTTCTGGAGGGCTGACGGTTGCTGGTCGGCGGAGGGTGGCAGCGAGCGGGTTTGTCCCAGGTTGAAAGTCGTGGCATGATTGGATACGAGTGGCAGTTCGGATGGATAGCTGAATAAATTGGTTGAGATCCATATCGTCGTCATATGTGACCAGCTGCAGCCTCACCTGGGGATTCAAGCCTTGGCGATATGCAGTGATCAGCGCCCGCTCATTCCAGCCGCTCTTAGAAGCCAGAGTCCGAAACTGCAGTCGCATTACTCATTGATGGGCAGCTCCCTTGGTTCAGCTGATAAAGTTGTTCACCAACAGATGCGTCCCAAACCGGTTTGCCAAAGACATCTCTGAAATGATTCATAAAACTGGACAGAGAGAGTGTAATCGGGTGTTCTTGTATCCAAAGAGGAGTCGCCCATTGGAGCGCCTTACCGGATAGTCGTTGGATGATATAGCTGACCTTGAGCCGTTCGGTAGTGTACAGGTGAGGCTGCATCTCGATGGCGAGAGAGCATTGCAAAAGAAACCCGCTGCAATCCTCCGCCGCACCAGAGAAGGGCGCTGGTTGGGCCATGGGACTCGCGACAACAACCGGAGAAGGAGTAGTGTTGACGGTAGTGCTCGGTGCGGTGGTAGCGGTGGTGGAGAGCTCTTGGAAAGCCTGACGAGCCGCCTCATACAGGTCCCGAAAGGCATCCGACTGACTCATAATGCTGTTCTTGGTCCAGTCTTCTGATACGGAACAGAAGGGACGGAGTCAGCGGATAACAGAAAGGTGGTTTTAATGGAACAGAAAAACAAAGGGTAAACAGAAACAGGTAAGTAAACTCAAACTAATACTGTCCTTGGTGTGTAGATGAATCGGGGACCACAGAAGACGAGGAGACGACAGAGGAGGAACACTGAAGACTTGACGAGGGAATAATCCAACTGGAGACGATAGCGAACACAGGTAAGAAAGTCCGGGTAACAATGTTGAGACTGGACAGTGACTGGCTGTGGGTGAGTGTCTTTTATGCTGGTGCGGTGATGAAGATCAGGTGGCGGTGATCAGAACTCGGGAGAGGGTGAGCACTGTGATTGGGTGCGTTGCGAGCCTGGCGTGTCCGTGACACTAGCCAGGCGGCATTTAAATGTTAACAAATAAATGTACCAAGCGAAATGTTATCTTACTATTCCCGATTTCTAACACACACAGTGTCTCGTGTCTGACAGTGCAGAAATATAAACTAGTGCTTTCTGTATGGTTTTTTGGCATCTCCGTTCGCGTATGTATGTAAATAGCGTGTGCTTATTTCGTCCATTAGATGGAAAACCAAAGCACATCTTAATACCAGATGTAAACAGGGCCATATTTACTATTGTTGTACAATGTTTACAATGTTTTCTGACTTTAGATGCATTCAAACCTTTTGTAGGGGGTTCCAACACAATATTAGGGCACTTAAAATACCATGCTAGAGATGATGGCAGTTTGGCTGGCGTTGAAGAAGTTTCCTCTGGACCTGAGACACAGACGTGTTGGTCTGCACAGACTCTGTAGTGTCCTATATTAATTATCAAGGGGATCTGCACTAAAAACCCTTTATACAAGTTGGCACACCAAATCTTTCTGTGAGCTTAAGAATAACTGCTCTCATTAAAAGCAACATAAATCCCTGGGCATCTCTTTTGGGGAGAAGACATCCTGTTGAGGCCGAGGCTAAGGCCCATGGAATGGAGACTTTATGCCGAGGTGGTGAAACAAGTCTGGGACAATTTTTGCCCAGCAGGTGTAAATGTGTTTACGTCTCAAGGGACAACGCACTGTGGACTTTGGTTCTCCATGGACGCCAATACCATGACACAGCATCTCGTCTACTTTTCAGGAAACCTGGGTTACAATACGCACAAAAAAGTTACTCACCCAATCGTTTATTCACTCTCATGTTTCTAAACCATCTTGATTTACTTTTAACATGAAAGGGGATGTTATGCAGAATGTTAATGACTTAATGAACATATTCTTTTTTATATAAACTATAAAAAATTTTAAATTCATAAAAACTATATAATTTTTTTTTTTTTGAACTATTGCTTTAATATATTTTGCTTCCATTTGCTTCCCTAATGATTTATAATGTACCAGTTGTTGTGTTATGCTTTAGTCACTGTTGCTAATTTATTAAAGGGGTCATATGATGAGATTTCTTATTTTCCTTTCTCTTTATACTGTACTGGTGTGTTATGTAGCTGTTTGTGCATGTATAAGACCTGCAGAGTTACAAAGCTACAAAGTCTTAAACCCCAAGATATTCTTTGTAAATGTTAAGGCTCAGCCACACCACCTTAAAACGGCTTGTTCAAACACGCCTAAATACATACGCAAAGAAAGAAGGCATACTGTAACGCTCTGACTCGGATAACTCGTTAAATCAGTGAAATGAAAGAGATGGAAAACAAAGAGTTGCTGTTTCACACGTTTAATGGTTGGTACACGGCAACACGCTCCTCTCATACATGAGAGTTTAACTCTTTCTTGGCGTTACAAATAAAAGTAAAGACAAAATAATAACAGGACGGTAGAACGAATTTATCATCCATAGTGTTCTCAAACACAGTCACGTAGTCGTTCTACGTCATCACCACATAGCGCACGTTATACGTCTCTTAAAGGGCACACTGCACAATAATGTAATGCATGCAAATACATAGTTTTGGCCATTACAATACCTTTTATTCTCACTGTTGTATTGTTGTCACCAGCGCTGCCATATTGTGAAGACGCTGTGTTTTTCAAATATGGTAGGGGCGTTTTCCGGACATTTCCGTTACACTCTCGCAGTATTCGGGCCAATCACAGTGCACTGGATCACTGGCCAATCAGAGCACATTGCTTTAAATAATGACAAGCTTTGTAAAAATTGATAAAGGCAGGGCTATGCGATAGAGGAGCAACAATTAACTCCGGTATGTGTAGAATAGTGATTTTCTAAACCCCAAAACCACGTAAACGCATTATATTAAACCAAATACACAAACCATCATATGACCCCTTTAATATCAGCAGATTGGCACATGTGGCTGTGTTATATACTGTAACAATTAATATTGCAGCTCCAGGAAATGTATCAGATGTTGTAATGGAGAACTTGCCTGAGTGTGGCATGCTGAAGATCACCTGGATGCCCCCTGTAGGAGAATGGGATAAAATCCATGTGATGCTTTTAAATGGAAGTGAGATCCTAGCAAACCAAACAGTGAATGGAACAGCAAGGGAAATTATTTTGACAGGGTTAAATCTGCAGCCTGGAAGATTATACAACGCTTGCCTCAGTGTGGAGAGTGGGGGGCTGGTTTCCATGGTCTACTACCAGGAGGAAATAGGTACAACCAGCATCTCAATACTTGAAGAAATTATAAATGATCCTCAGTGCTGTTGCGAGAACTATATGCTACATCACATGACCTCATTATATGAAATAAAGTGGGTTTTTTGTGTCATAAAGTATTATATTTGTCAAATTGATTTGAAAGATGTGATGATAAAGTAATATTATCTCATATTACCAGTTGTTTATTACAGTGGAAATGGAAGGTCAAATCAAGTGCATTGCATTGTGGGATGCAATATTCTGTGCAGAGTGCTGTATACTGCACATTTTGGCAAATATAGTAATACATACAAGCATTTTTAGCATACAGAGAATTGCAACAGTATATTGGAAACACAGCATATTCAGCAGTAATTTCACATCTCTCTTTTGATATTGGTCTGAATTTCTTCAGGTTTTCCATCAGTATCACAATTATACATTCGTCACTCAGATGAGACCTCTATTAGTGCTCTGTGGAGTCACGCTTCTGGTTCATCACCAAATGATGGCTACATTGTACGACTTTTTCAAGGCAACAACTCAACCGTTGTTCAGACGCGTACCTTGAGTCGTGACATGAGAGAGTGCACCTTTAATGTTCTCACACCTGGTCGCCTTTACAATCTTATTGTAACACGTACCAGACAGAACCTTCGTAGTTCTGCAACATTAGAAGGAAGAACATGTAAGATTATATTTTTAAAATCTTATACTTGCATATATAATATACTCATATGTGCCAACTAATGCTAATAACTCCAACCTTATTGGAAAGTGTTAAAACTTTCTGTGTATACAAACAGTATATATATATATATATATATATATATATATATATATATATATGTGCGCATGCATGCATGTGGGTGGGTGTGCACAAAGAATATATATTTACAAATTTACACAAAGAATATATATTCTTTAACCAAATGTAACAAATCTGATTGTAACTAGACGGTGTATTCTCAGTGCCTTTAAAGGTGAATCATCTGAAATTAAGCAACAATGGAAATACAGACAGTCTGAAGGCCAGCTGGGAGAGACCGCATGGTGATCTGGATTTTTACCATTTGCAGCTCTTACGGGATGAACAGTGGGTCTATAACGTTTCTGTTCCAGCAAACACCACATCAGCCCTACTGCCTCTTCTGAGACCCGGTGCTATACACAAGTTACTGGTAACCAGTGTTAGTGGAAAACAGACCTCCAAACATGCAGAGGCTGAATGTCGCACAGGTACATAAATATCAGCTAGAAGCTTCTGAAATAAATGTTGTCCTTTTTTATCAAACAATGTACAAAATGTCATAGAGTGACAAGAGTGAAGTTGATGTTATTGAATTTAAATATCTATGATGGTTATAACTTTTACCTCAGAGTGTACCTGCAGTTTATTCTCTCACAGACAGCCTGTGTGCGAATAGGACAAGTGATAGCTTTTTAACCAGTAAAGTGTAAACAGCTTAAAGGTAGAAAAAACTACAAATATAACAACTTTAGGAGTAACCCGCTCAACGCACTGCAAATAAAGAAAACACATGCAAATAGAAAAAACACCAGCAAATAAAGAAAACATCTTCATTAGTTTGACAACACATGCGCTGCAAAAGACCACAACACTTACAAATAGACAAACGCGCTGCAAAAGTCCACAACACTTACAAATAGACAAACGCGCTGCAAATAGCACCGACCACAACGGAAATGTTCGAACCATACTGGGGCCTGCTTATTGTTTAATTGTCTACTCGCCAGTGTTGTTGTCAATGACTTGAAAGGTGAGTTTTTTTTGTTTATTTAAACATCCTGATCGTATAATTGCCTAGTCTCTTTTTATATTATTAGCCTAAATAATCCGACATGGTACACAATGTTGAACGTTATATTGTTGCACATATTGTTGCATATGTTAGCTGGCTTAATTCATCTAAATATACCCCCGTTTCACAGGCAAGGCTTGCTAGTTCTAGAATAAAAGGTCTCAGTAGGGTTCGTCACTTATTTGGGTCCCCTTGAAACATTTCCGTTGTGGTCGGTGCTATTTGCAGCGTGGTTGTCTATTTGTAAGTGTTGTGGTCTTTTGCAGCGCGTTTGTCTATTTGTAAGTGTTGTGGACTTTTGCAGTGCATGTGTTGTCAAACTAATGAAGATGTTTTCTTTATTTGCTGGTGTTTTTTCTATTTGCATGTGTTTTCTTCATTTGCAGCGTGTTGAGCTCTCTCGGCCACCGTACAATTCCACTTGATTTGATGGCAAAACGCTTTGGTTCTGACTAGGGTTGGGTATCATAAGACTTTTGCTAGTTCCGGTTCTGACCAATTTATTCCGGTTCCGATTCCATTAACTATTTCACACAATTCACAATCAAAATATATTCTGACTGTATTGAGTAATGCTGGTACATACATCATATCACATAATTGCTTGATGTTTTAATAATCAATAACCTACTGCTTTTCAAAAACTTGTTCGGACAGATAGTTCCTTGAGGGTTAAACACTTGGTCATATCCCTAAATTTAGACAATATTAAAATATATTTTTTGAAAAAACATTTCTAAAACATTTTTGTACAAAGCCCAGTAGTTACAAACAGTAAATTCACAAGGGGAGGGTGTGATGTAATGAGTGGTTTACATCTATGGAATGTAAATCCTTCCAAATTTAAAAAAGGTTGGTTAAATTAATATTTAATTCAGCAATACATACAAATAACTCTCTTGTGCAAACTGCCACAGAATTTGCAAAGTCTCATAGATTTTTACAAAGGCTGAAGCAGATGTTTGTCAGGAAGAAAATAAAATGCATGCTTTACAGTGTATTCAGAGTGTATTCAACCTAGTCATAAAGCTTTATTTCTAAGCATTTACACATGTCAGTACAACAGCGTGCAACACACTTAACTCAACGATTTCTATACATCACAATTCTGTGATACATAAACATTATGAAAACATTCAAAGTAACAATTACTTTACATATATGCTGTATATATCCTATGGCTTCACCTCATGGATTTTTAATGTTTTTACACAATGGATATTGCCGTTGTAGAGTGTGTGCTTATTAACACACACAGAGATCTTTGCTTTAAAGACTAAAATATAAACTCAGACCTCTTCCCTATCTGTGTTTCAGTACCCGCTGCTGTTTCTATGGTAACAGTAGCAAATAACAATCCAGACTTTCTGAATGTGTCATGGAAGGCTGCTGAGGGGGATGTGGACAGTTACATGGTAATGCTGAAAGACCAGGAGAAGATCGTACACACGCTTGCTGTGTCCAAAGCCACTACAGAGTGTGTGTTTAGAAGTCTCATTTCCGGTCGGCTGTACACAATTTTCATCACAACACACAGCGGCAGCTATAGGAACCAAACGGTTTTACAGGCAATGACAAGTATGAAACACACACACATACAGATCTATTAAAAAATATACTTAGAATTTATTGTGAAGGAGGGAACGGAGATGTTATGTCTTCAAATGTAAACTAAACAAGCCAATGCACATTGGAATTCAGGCTTTGCATCCCACACCCAGCCCCACTTTGAGGGGAGGTAACATGTGTTAAAACCTCTATGGACTGGCCAAAGGAGCAGTACAACATATGGAATATCTAGCCCGTTTGGGAAGGGAGGCAGAAACGGCAGAGTGGACCCACATTCCGACTGCTGAAGGTGATGGGTGACTCAACAGGGTTCATCATGCGGAACTGAACTGTAGAGTGAAATACTGCACGTATCCCCTTGCAAATCCCCTACCGTTTTGATCATAGACAGGTTTTTTTCAACTCAGCAAACTCCAGCGGTTCAAAGGGGGCCTTCGTGAGGGCATCTAGCATCAAGGAGAGGTCCCAATATGACATGGGGTTAGGACAAGGAGGATTCAGGAACCTAATGACCAGGTCATGCTTTCCCACAGATTTGTTCTTAACAGGATTGTGATAAGCAGTACCTTTTTGGAAGCCTGTGCAGCTCCGAAGCGTCTCCCAATTAGTCGGACCATCAGGGGATGGAGTCTCCATTTACCCTGAAGCACAGGCTATTGTGAAAGCTCATCAACTGCACGATTGAGCAGGTCCGGAATGTAAATGGCAGGGCCTACCCGAAGGAACCCGAGGACTTTGTTTTGATATGCCCGACCCCCAAACAAAAAGGAAGAGTAGGAACTGCCTGTGTAGCGGGAGAAGATGCGCTTCTGCCTCAGCATCTTGAATGGAAGCAAGTAAAGAGCTCGGTTCAAGACATGTAGTTCCAAGGTTGGACGTAACCCACCACTTTTATTTATTACAATGAAGAAAGGGCTGTAAAACCCCAACTTCATATTGGCTGGAGGACCTGGCTTTATCACATCCTTACTGCAAAGCCTGCATGCCAGTTTGGCTTGTTTATTTTACACTCTTGTTCCGACTGAAGGGGAACAGTAGGCTTTTTAATGCAAAAATAGCTTTTATAGTTTTGTTTTGTTATTTTCAATTGTATTGAATCATTACTGATGTTGTATCATTTTTTTTTATCAAGAGCCATCCACAGTGCAGAACCCAACTGCCATTCACTCAGCAAGAGATGACTTCCTAAAGGTTTACTGGAATCAGGCATCAGGGGATTATGACTATTATGAAGTGCTGATTGAGTACAACAGCACATGTCTTCAAAGTCAGAACCTCAGTAAAACCCACAGCGAGTGTCTGTTTAGTAATCTTGTACCTGGACGACTCTACACAGTGACAATCACCACCTGGAGTGGACCATATAATGCTTCTGTTTCTATACATGGCCGAACATGTAAGTGACCTTATGTGAGCACTGAGCTGTACATTGACTGGCTCAGATTATGAACCATATGAAGGGCAATGGTCTTGATGTTTACCAATTCAGGCATGATTTATCAATAAATTTAGTAATCACTTATTATTTAGATTTCCTTTAGACCATTCCTCACAAATCTGAAAAAATAATTGTATTTTAATATGTAACACCTAAGAATTTTGCTCAGTTCTTGTCACTGGTATAATTTAGAATTTTTCATATTTACACAGTGCATTTACAATGCATTATAAATCTGGCCACCTACTGGTCAAAATCTATGACGTGTAGGTGTAATAGAAATTTATAGAAATGGACCACCCAAAACATGTACCCAAATAAAATCACCCCCAAAAGAATTACTCTCTCAAAATTACTTTGATGATTTACTCCAATCAAACTTAATGAAAAGAAGATATTTTGAATGTTGGTAACTTAACAACAACCAACCCCCCATAGACCATTGTATGATCACAAAACCATCTTTCTCCAAATATCTTTTTTTGTGTTCTACAGAAGAAAGAATAATATCTTTATCTTTAGAATAATATATTTGAAGGACATGACGGTAAATAAATGATGACAGGAGTTTTATTTTTGGGTGAACTATACCTTTAAATATACTCATAGTCTTGAACTACAAAACATCTTCATCATGGGTGCTTTGACCAAATACACATGCTCAGCCTGACTTTTATGACATTGGCCCTGTAAATATTTTTATGTCTATTGTTTAGTTGTCTTTACTTTTTCCAAATGTGATTTTCAAAAATCAGGACTAATATTTCTTGACTTTGTAGTTATTAGTAGGCTACAGTAAAACTGATCCAATTTCACCTGTATTCTTTAGTCCCGGGTGCTGTGGGCAATTTGTCTCTGCTGGAGAGTGGAACCACGTATATAAGGGTGACTTGGACTCCTGCTCCAGGAGATGTTGAGAACTATGAGGTTCAGATCATTTTTAATGACACACAGGTATTGCCGGCTGTAAATTTGGGTAGCACAGTTAGGGAACACATTTTCTCTGCACTCACACCCGGTCGGCTCTACAAGATTGTGCTGTCAACTCACAGTGGCTCATTTCAGCGCGCTGAGATCACTGAAGGTCGTACAGGTGATGTAAAGCTTTATTATACAAAAAGCTGCCTAATTTTGGAAACAATATTTTTTTTTACAAATTATACGTTATATGTAAAATATAATAACATACAATTTTCTTGCAATTTAGTTAAACTTGAACATGCAGTGTGTATGTTAATGTTTTACTGTCTTTTTACATCATGTTACACAGTTCCAAGTCCAATTCACGGTCTCAATCTCAGCTCTGGCCCCGGGGATGGTGGTCTTACAGCCTCCTGGTCATCTGCCGATGGAGACTTGGACTTTTATTCAGTGTTTTTGTTTCAAGGGACAAACATGCAGCACATCAGAAATGTTCCTAAACACATGACACAGACAGAGTTTTACAACCTTTTACCTGGTCAGCTGTACTCAGTGACTGTACAGTCGGTCAGCGGGACACTGAATAACAACCACACAACCAGCGGAAGAACAGGTACGAAAAGACACACTATGCAGTCTCCCTTTTAAGAATATTGATATTGCATTGTCTAGCAACACACTTGTTTATGTGGTTATGTGTTTTAGATCCTGCCAGTGTAACAGGCCTGCAGGCAGATAATAAACTCAGCACACACAGCCTTTGGGTGACTTGGAGGCCAGCTATAGGCATTTCTGATGGATACAAATTGCAGTTACTGGATGAGGGTGGGAGGGTGACGGGCAACATGTCTGTGCCTGCTGATACTAGCCAGCACCTTTTCAGCGGTTTAATTCCAGGCAGCTGGTACAAAGCAAATGTTCAGACCCTCAGTGGCACTTCTAAAAGCAAAGAGGTTACAACAGACGGGCAGACTTGTAAGACATTTATTTGCCTGAACCTTCATATATATATATTACAAACACAAAATACACAATACAGTTCTTCAACAATCGTACTGATTCCTCAGATCCTGCAGAAGTGACCGGACTGTGTGTGTGCTCCAACACAAGCGATGAACTTTCATTCTGCTGGGCTGTTGCAGAGGGCAGGGTTGATGGGTACGAACTGCATTTGTACAATCAACACGAGACCCTGCAGTCCAGCAAAATGCTGGGGGTGGAGGCTCAGACCTGGACCTTCATGCAGCTGCTGCCAGGAATGCTGTATAAGATGCTCATCATCAGCAGAAGAGGGAAGCTGAGCAGTCAGAGGTCTATATCGTCACGTACAGGTGAATGCCTTTCTAACATAATGTTTACTAGATAAGGTGGATCTTTTCTGCAGAATGACATTGATTAAAGATGCAATGTGTAATATTTAGACAGATCTATTAACAGAAATGCAACATAATATTCGTAACTATGTTTTCAGAGGTTTACTTAATGAACCGTTTTTTCTATTTACTATCTACATACACCGTGGGTCCCCTTACATGGAAGTCACCATCTTGCGCCACCATGTTTCAGCAATAGCCCTAAGCGGACAAACTGCTCTACAGAGCATGTTTTGTCACATGTTTTGCGGTTTTCTCACATAAATACATGTTATGAACAAGTAACAGACTGTGTCAGCCACCGTAGCTTCTCTATGTGTTGCAAAATGTCTCTGCAACATTCTCACTTTCTAAACACAATAATTCACAAGTAGGGTTTAAATAATTTATCTGGAACTTCACATGCTGTACATACATACATATGATTTTTTTTTTCTACAAGATAAATACAATTTCAACCTTTACATATCCTCTAAGTAAATCATTAATAAATATATTACAAAAAATGTTATTACAAAATGTTTTAAAAACAATTGCTGTTGACATTTTTTTCCAGCTCCTTCCCCAGTCATTGATCTACAGGTTGAGAATCAGGGTCAGACTGACAGTCTTCTTCTGAGCTGGACACAAGGTCCTGGGGGTCTTACTGGATATTCAGTATCTTTAGATGGGCTTGAGAAGAGGTTGAGTGCAGAGAGCACGCAGGTCGTCTTCCAGGGTCTGGTGGCGGGTCGGCTTTATATGTCTGTAGTTAAAAGCTGGAGTGAAGATCTGACCAACACTGTAACTGCAGTAGGACGAACAGGTTTGTGCGACTGAAAAAATACTGTGGTCTGTAGTATTTTTTCTGTTCCTACTATACATTCTTTACTAATACTGTAAAACCAATGGCTATGAATACTGTTTAAGGTTAACTGAGACCTGTTTCATTAATCATTTTTGCTCTTTTGTTGTTTAATTGCTTCTATTGTTTATCTCACTTGTCAGTCATTCTGGGTAAAAGCATCTGCTAAGTGACTAAATGTAAGTGCAATATATTGCAATGTAGTCTGAAAATGAACTTTTAACAAATACACAGATTAAAATCCTGAGGAACAGACAAACAATATGATGTCAACTTGCATACACAAACATTTGTCTAATGCTTACTAAAATGAAAAAGTAGTTTTTCCAATAAAGACACTCACATCAAATAACAATAATTAACCTGTTAACTATAATTGTTCCTCAGGATGGACATGTTATTTCCATAATAACTTTAATATTTCATAGTTGAATTTTAATCTAATCATAACAAACTATACATTGATAGAAAGACATAAAACTCGAGATGAAATATTTCACACATTTTCATTACAATAAACATAAACAAAAACAATTAATAAATAAAGTCAATGTCATGATTTGTTCACCCTTATGTCATTCAAACCCTGTATATGGTTCTTCCTTTTGTGGAACACAGAAGAAGATATTTTGCAAAACGCTGGTTACTGGCACCCATTGACTTCCATTGTACATTGTGTCCAGACTATGAAAGTAAATGAGTGCTGTAACCAGCGTTTTGCAAAAATCTTCATTTGTGTTCCACAAAAGGTAGAAGCATATACAGGGTTTGAATGACATAAGGGTACAAAAATTTTTACATCATTTTTATTTTTGGGTGAACTATCCCTTTAACAATATCAATCCTCTTAATCATTATTTGTAAATGCTGCTGTTTTGGGAATAATATAGAATATAAAGTATGCAGCCATATTATCTGTGATTATTAGGGTGCAGACATTTCCAGTTAAACCTGTTAATCTTTTATTGTAAAGTATAGCACTGTTTTGTTTAAGCTAATCAGCTCATATTGTGATGTCGCAGTTCCTGCACCACCATCATCGGTGTCTGTCAGAGGTTCTTCTGGCTCGCTAGAAATAACATGGAACGTTCCAGCAACTGGAGACTATGATAATTTTGAAGTGATGTGGTTTCCTCAGGACACAGTTCATGTTTCTAGGAGTCATCCCACCCATCGCATCCTAGAAGGACTTTATGCCGGCCGGCTCTATAATATCAGCCTTCGCACTGTCAGTGGGAAAACGCATGGTCATGTGACTTACAGCACACCGATTTACAGCACCATAAGAATGTGTAAGTACCAATTCATTACACATGCTTTAAGCATTAACCACTAGGGCAAATCACATATTGAGTAATCCAGTATTTATTTTAGGTACATGATTCTAAATAGTCTTGATAAAGACACTAAACCTCAGATTACTCCATGACATCTGAAACTATCTTTAACCCTCGTAAACACCAAGGCATGTGCAAACTTTTTATCTGTAGCCCCACTCCAAATCCCAAGCATTCACTGTTACCCCCTGAGCTCCACCTCTTTGACTTGCTCCTGGACACCTCCAGAATCTGATTTTAATGGCTATATCGTGGAATGCCACAAGCAGGACAGCAAGACTCCAGTCTACAGGTATACACTGGAACACAGTGCTCTTTCAAAGCAGTTTGACCAGCTGGAACCCTTCAGAAACTACACTATTTCCATTGCTGTGATCTCTGGGGACAAGCAGAGTTCAACTGTGCAGCACAGCGTTATCACCATGATCGACCGTAAGTTTATAACAATTATAAAACAGAGTATTCATTTGCATTTAACATATAGATTAATAAGTGACAGTTCATATGACTGATGTGACAGAGGAACAAAACTGCAACTTTGGATATGTGCAAAAGTTTAAAGACCTTGACAAATAAATTACAAGTGCCAAATTAATAAATTAAATAATTATTAACAATAATAACAATAAATTATGTAAATAAAATTTGAATATGTATGAAAATGTATGACTTATTTGTGAAAGCATAATTTTAATGTTTTCAGGGCCTCCAACACCACCATTAATGGTGCGAGTCAGCAAGGAAACGGCGATTATCACACATTCCACCATCCTGTTTAAGTTTAACTGCAGCTGGTTTAGCAATATGAACGGTGCCATTCGTTTCTTCACAGTCATCGTTGCAGAGTCAAATGGTACAATTGCACATTTTTCATACCATGTTGATTTCTTAACACAGATTTTAAAATGGGGCAATACTACATTTTTCAATTAAATAAACAGTTCCTTACAAAATCCAAATTCTGCCTTCACTTACTCATCCTCATGTTGTTGAAAATTGTAAGAATCTATAGTCTGCCCCGACCCAGATTCCACTCCATAATATATGTTTGATCATGCTCATTTCTCTAAATGGCCTAATTATCATAGAGATGAAGAGTCAACAGTTATGTTGTTAGGTCTAGACCATTTGGGATGATCACATCCTGAGCAAATGGTCTCCAATTGTAAAATGGGAATGGGTGTGGGACACAGAGAACCATCTCAGACAATAGGGTGCCTGAACTTCGTTAACATACAGATGACAGATGTTACGATAGAAGCAACTTCATTTACATTAAGGGTAGTACAATGTATTTCTATAAAAGGTTTGAGCTTAGGATGTTCGGGGTTCATTCTGACTCCGTTGAACCCAAAGTGCATCACGTACTTTGTTACTGCAACACTTCAATAAACTACTTCTTCATTGAGAGATCTTCTGCATCCTCATCATTATTTCTTACAAAATCATCTTTCATACGTGGAAAAATGAGACAAGTAGATTTAAAATGGCAGATGTTATGGCCAGACAGATTCAAAACAAAAATAGCATTCTTCAAAATGTATTTTATTATGTTCCACTGAAGAAAGTAAGTTACACAGGCTTGGAACAACATGAGGGTGCTATATGTTTTATTATATGTAATAATAGTTCTCCAATACACTCTATTGGACTGTAATGTTTGTAAAAAATCCAATACAATGTGGTTTATTTTATTTGCAGAGATTGATTATGTCTTACCAGAGCAGAGACATCCACTGCCCTCTTACATGGACTACAGACACAACCGGTCCATCAAGGCCTACCAGACAGGATACTTTCACAGTCTGTGTTCTGAGGTCTCTGACCGCAAGATCCATGTCTTTGAGATAAACCTGGGAGCTGGGATGAAGCGTTTAGGGGGAGCTTGTAAATGGGATCCTGAGTCGATCCAACATGGAACACATCTTTGTGATGGACCACTCAGACCAAGAACTGCATATCGGTACTGCTGAACTGAGTATTTGTTGTAGCGTACTTAAATGTTATGCGAGTCGCAGTTAAAACAAGGCAGGTTTAAGATGGATAATTCTGCATAATAATGCTGTTTTCTTTAAACCAGATTAAGTGTGCGTGCCTTCACCCTGCTGTTTGATGATGAGAACAGAGAATTTGCTCAGGCACTTTACACAGACACCTACTTCTCCCTCCCACTGTTAACTCATTCCGGTAAGACAGTGTTACATTGTTGTAGTTTTAGTTTTTTATACAAACATAGGATAGTAGAGTATGTTTGTGTTTGTACGGGGGAAGATTGTTGTTGCCATATTGGTATCAGACGAAGTAGAAAAGTTGGCACACCTCAACAAATTTATTAGATTTTTTTTTACCACAGGTGAGGTTTCTAGCCAAATGGCTGTTCATCTTTATCAAACTGTTTAAAGAACAAAAAATTATCTTTGCATACTGTTACCGTGCAGACGAGGCAGACACGAGAAATTCAGATCAAGTAGTTTACTTTACTTCTTCAGGTAATATCCTCACTCAAGAGGGGAACAATACAGGCTTTAAACATCCATGGAACAGGTTCAGAGATACAGGAACAAATAACACGGCAGAACAGAACACGGTCAAATCAACAACACCAGAACAAAGAACTGAACAAAAGACAGGGTTTAAATAAAACGGGTAATGAGTCCATGATGAGGCGAGTCAGGTGCAGGTGATTGCCAAATTACAGATAGTGAACAGGTGGTGAGGTGCAAAGGATCCTGGGTGATTGAGTCCAGAGGGAGGTGCCAGGTGAAACCATGACAGTACCCCCCTCCCCCGGAAGGCGCGTCCTCGCGCCACAAGACCCACTGAGGGGGAAGAGGGAGGCTGGGTGGGTGCTCGGGGTCAAGAGGCTCGGGGGTCAGGAGGCCCGGGGCCAGGAGGCTCTGGGTCAGGAGGCTCGCGCTCTGGCGCTGGTGGCTCGGGGGCAGGCTGCGGCCGCGCTGGGGCAGGCGCCGGGAACTGGGGACTCAGAGGCGCCGGGAAATGGGGACTCAGAGAAATGAGGGACTCAGAAGCTGGGGAACTGGGGACTCAGAGAGGGAACTAAGGGACTCAGAGGCGCCGGGAACTGGGGACTCAGAGGCGCCGGGAACTGGGGACTCAGAGGCGCCGGGAACTGGGGACTCAGAGGCGCCGGGAACATGGGGCTCGGCTATAGAGGAAGTCCTACTGGGAGTCTGACCATTCTGACGGGATGAACTACTCGGCATCATGGCTGTAGCGGATGTTAAAAAACTGCTACCAGTTCTCATGGAGCTAGTAGGCTGCCATGTCTGAGATTGCTGTCTCAGAGACAGAAAGGACCCACTTGTGGTTGTTTGACTAAATGCAGGTACTTTAGTATACAGGGAAGATGCAGGAACATACTGGCTGGAGGCCACTTGAGGCTGAAGAGATGAACCAAAGGCACTTCCTCTCTGTGTTGGGGAGTATGACTCGAAGATACCTGTGTAGTGCCAGCCATGCTCCGAGAGCTCACGCCACTGGTTAAGTGACTAGATAATCCTAACGGTGAAGAAACGAGTTTGGAACCGGCAGAGCCAGGGGTATACAGATTAGATGCTAGTTGGCTGGCACCTCATGCAGAGGACAGAGAAGACCTACTTGGGGTCTGGGCAGGCAGAAATGGAGCCATGCTTTGCAATACAGCACTAGAGGTCTGAATATCCTGGGATGACAGAGAGACAGAAGGCTGCCTGTTTTGAAGTAGCTGGCTCTGGGACATGGAGTACATACCTCCATACTGACTAGCAGCACTTTGGGGTGAAGCCATAGATACACTTGGATACCATTCACCAGGGATAACCTGACTAGGCAGTCCTACAGAGGACAATTTACTGGGAGATTGGACACTCTGAGGGGAAAAGCTGCTCTGTGATACAGCTGTGCCAGAGGTCTGACTACCTAGGGACAAACTGGAGACAGATGAACTTGGATATGGTTCCTCACGGGCAAGTTGACTTGGACAGCCTACAGTGGAGAATTTACTAGGAGCTGGGGCACTTTGAGGGAAAAGCCTGCTTTGTGACACAGCTGCACCGGAGGTCTGATTACCTAGGCACAAACTAGAGACAGAAGGTTGCCATATTTGAGGAATTTGGCCCTGGGACAGAGTTTCAGCAGCTTGACTATAACGACTGGTCTGGGCTGAGGCCACTGCGCTTAACTGAAAAGAACCAAAGTTAAGTTGACTGGGGCTGCGTTGAGACTGCATATATAAATTGCTAGGAAGGCTACTTGCACCCTGTGCCAGGCTAGAGGTATAAGAAATTGTTAACTGACTAAAGCCCCCTTGGGAGCCAGAAGCATACAAGTTCTGGGAAGCCTTACTGCCAGTGGGCTGGCTAGAAACAGCTGCAGGCAAGGAAACAAGAGTAGAATATGCAGGGGTACTTGAGATACTTGAGACTTGAGATACTTTGAGACTGTAGGGACAAATCACCAAAACTTCCATTTCCTCCCTGTGCAGAAACCAACTGACTAGAACTTCCTGTCACTGGTGGTCTAGAACTGCCCAGAGTTGCTCCATACTGGCTTTGGAAAGCCTGACTGCTAGCGCTCTGGCTGGAGAGTCTTCCAGCCGAAGACAAAAGCTTTGCATGTATACGAGACCCGCTGGCAGGCTGACTGGAAGCACAAAGTTATTGTGAAGACCCACTGTAAGAGCTACTCTTGGCCTGAGAGGCAAAGCGACTAAAGCCTGCTAAAGTAGTGCCAGAACTGCCCTGAGAGCTTGCAACACTAGTTTGCTGTGTGAAAACAGCCTGAGGTGAGATGGGTTTGAAAGACTCAGATGAGAGTTTACTAGAACCAGACTGAGACTGGGGCAAATAAACACTGCAAACACTACCTTCTCCCTGAGAGGACATAAATTGAGCCGATGTGCCCATTTGAGGCCCAATCAGTGAAGCTGGAGAGTACTGGCTAAATAAACCGGGATCACTTGTGGACTGACTAGAAACTAGCTGTGAGGAACTAAACTTGGAAGGAGATCCAGGAGCAAACTGGCTAAAGGTACCTTGAGTAGTGCTAGAAACACCCCGAGGACCTGCAATATTGATGGGCTGGCTTGAAAAGTTTGGGATGAGATGGATTTAGAGTCTCCAAAAACACGTTTACTAGAGCCAACTTGAGATTGGGCAAGGGTACCACTATAAGCACTACTTCCTCCCTGGGGGGATGCAAACTGACTGGAAGGTCCCATTTGGGGTGATGCAACAACTTGTGCAACTGGTCTATATAAACCCTGATTGCTCCCAGATTGGGTAGAAACATCTTGGGGTGAAGCTACTGCAACATTTACATACTTTGTAGCAGGAGCAAACTGAGCAAAGGTATCCTGAGGCTTGGGAAAAGAGAGATCCCCATAGCTACTTCCTGTCTGCACTGGGACATAACTAGAAGTTGCAAACATTGTACTTGACTGACTTGGAGCGCTGGACAAATACACACTGGTGTCACTTGAGGGCTGACTAGACACTTCCACAGGTAAAGAACTAAGCTTGCTAGTAGTCACTGAACTAAGGGAATACAGGGTAGAGATCTCTTGAGATGACATGGGAAAATATTTGGAGGGCGGCGTCTGGGAACTCTAGGACGGCCATCTTGGCCACGGCAGAACACTGGGGACGGCCATCTCGACCAGGCCGCGGCAGAACACTGGGGACGGCCATCTCAACCAGGCCGCGGCAGAACACTGGGGACGGCTTCCACATGGCCCCCATCCAGACAACTTGGCCCATGTCGCGTCGTTAAGACCCCAGAGAAAAACAGACGCCTCAGGTTGTCTTCGGGAAGCCCCGATATCATCCCAAAGGCTGCGAAGCACAGGGCGTAGGCCTCGACGGATTCCTCCTCCTGGCCCCGATAGAGGAAAGCTTTGGCATGGGCGGCTACGGACGGGCTGGGAGTTGTGGGATCCATAACATGCAAACAGAGAGAGAAAAAAAAATCCAAAACAAACAAATAATCCAAACAGACAGAAATAATCCACAAAAAACTTCACGTCACGACGAATACAAAACAGTCTTCTTTAGGTTCTGGTGTACTGTTACCGTGCAGACGAGGCAGACACGAGAAATTCAGATCAAGTAGTTTACTTTACTTCTTCAGGTAATATCCTCACTCAAGAGGGGAACAATACAGGCTTTAAACATCCATGGAACAGGTTCAGAGATACAGGAACAAATAACACGGCAGAACAGAACACGGTCAAATCAACAACACCAGAACAAAGAACTGAACAAAAGACAGGGTTTAAATAAAACGGGTAATGAGTCCATGATGAGGTGAGTCAGGTGCAGGTGATTGCTGAATTACAGATAGTGAACAGGTGGTGAGGTGCAAAGGATCCTGGGTGATTGAGTCCAGAGGGAGGTGCCGGGTGAAACCATGAAACATAGCTTTGCACACTTCGGCCAATTCTCTCATCCAGCAACATGCGGTGCATGCTGGGATCCCTCGTATCTGCTCTAACCGATTAAAAAATCTGCTCCAACCCATCAATATCTGCTCCGACCCATTAAAAAAAAATCTTATTTCAAATATAGACAATATCTATCTGTAAAAATATTTTCATAGCTTTTCACCACAATAATTTCATAACATATTTATGACATTACCATCTTGCATAAGAAATATAAATTTATTCAAGTTGATCCAGCTTTGTGGTCTATTACTGTGCTGGGACATAATTTTCTTTCATTTTACCATTCAAGTCTCATTGTAATTGTTTCTATTACTCAGCACCATGGGGCGGAGTCATGGGGGGCATCATAGCTGCCACATTTTTAATTACCATTGTGCTTGCTGTGACAGCCTTACTGATTTACAGAAAAAGACCTCACAAAATGTAAGTATGTGCATCATACACACACTTGTATTCCAGAATTTCTTAGACTTTGAAAGCCTGAATTAAACCAAACAGCTTTGCATGTCTTTAATTTGTGTTTTTTGTATGTGTGTGTCAAGTGCCTTACAGGAAAGTCTGGGAATGAAGATGTGTATGTGGAAAGAGTTGCCAACCTCACATATGTGCTCAGCCATACGAAGGTACTACAGCATTTTTTTTCCAGCATATAATGATGATAGAGAGCAATTAGTGATATTAATATTTAGTAAGCATTTGTATTGCTGTTAGGGCAATCATTTATGAAAAGGAATGCAAATATATTTTAGCTGTGGTAAACTTTCTTCATTTCATAATAGACCTGAGAACAGATGTTCTTGTGGACCCCCAGCTGTTGTCACACTCCTTGTGCATACACAAATCTTACTGGATCTTACAAATAATGTCAAAAGCAATGTTTGGAAATGTAAACTGATATTTCCTACTGACACATTATAGCACAGGATATAAATGACTGGCATAAATAGCTTTTTTAAGGTGTGAAAATACTAACATGCCTAGGACTTTTGCACAGTACTGTAGATGATTACTCAAGACAAAAGTATAGACCAAAACTCTCCATTTCAAATTAGTTGAGGCAAAAAGCCATATTCATAGTGTCAAACCTAATATCATATCTGATATATTGTAGAGTTTGTCAATATTAAGTTTAAAGTGTATGTTTTCGATTACGCACTAGCCCCGTCAGAGCAACCAACTTTGAGTGTCATCTCGCCAAACTTCAGGCTGATTCCAGTTACCTTCTGTCTGAAGAGTTTGAGGTAATGCACATCAAAATCCAAAGTCTATTTAAACAGTGGTAATGAAGTAAATATAGTAATATAGTGTAGTATATAGCATGTCTATATTAAAAAGTAAATCATCCTGTCCAACTTTTTTCCAAACTTCAAAAGGATCTAAAGGATGTGGGACGAACCCAAACTCAGAACGTTGCACGTTTACCTGGCAACCGAAGCAAAAATCGATACAACAATATACTGCCTTGTAAGTAGAGACATTATCACATTAAGGTTTTTATTACACAACTTCTTCCCCATCTAATTCATCACAACAAACCAACCTCCTGGTTAAATTTGAGATATTCTCAAACTTGACATAGACATTTTGGAATCAAAGTTCTACAGTGTGTTCTACAGTACATTGAATTTTCAGTGTTCATTGCTGCTCAAGTTACGAGATCAGTGCTGTGTTGGAAATGAGTTTGCTAAAAATGTATTGACAGATTAAACACAATAATAAACCAAGAAGCTTGTTTTTATAACTAGTTACTGGATGACTCTTACTTTCTCAGTTTGTATAAATGTTGAAGAGAGGCATTAAATAATTGAAATGTAAGCTTCAACTGGAGCCATCGATATAGTGTGGTATAACCCTAACCAAACAGTTTACTTTACTCTATCTCTCTTTTTTGAAAAAGTTAGGAAATTGGTTGAGGCCTTGGTAAGATGTGCACCCAAATAGTTGACAGTGTCATGTTGGCTCCAGTGGCACATAAATTGCATAACGTCATTGGGCCGGTTTGAGTGCTTCAGTTCACTACAAAGTTCTCTGGAAATGGAGATATTCTCTTTACCAGAAATCGCTTTTTAAGGACTAAAAAAACATCTGGATGGAACTACAACACATTTATTTCACAGAGTCATGATATCATGATCCCCAGAATCTGAAGTACTTCCGCCCCTAGAAATATACAAAAAAAGGGGTGTGACTTTGTTGATCGGGAGAGAGAGCCCAACAGCAAGTTGGTGAAGTAGTGAAGTGTTGTTTTCATGATGATAAAACACTTGACTAATGCAGTGCTTTCACTTTTGTCAACCTCTGATTACTGCTGTTAGTTCTGATGATAAAGAATTAGCTACACCCATTCAAAGATCTGACTTTTTATCAAAGATCAATCTGTAACCATCACAGACATGCCCTAAAAATCCTTTCTAGAACTTCATGATTTGCTGTGAAAGCTGTTCTGTGTAATACATGGTGTGCATGCACATAGATCCATAGTAGGAAGAAAATGGCACGGGAGACATGCTCGCTATAGTAATGAGGTGCATTTGACGCCATTGTTACTGTTGATGTCTGAGAGCTAAAGCTTGTATTTATAAGGGCACGACTTCTCTGGATATGCTCTAAGCATGTGATCCCAACCGAGTGAGAGAAGTGAAAGATTGAGACTTTTAACACATGCTGTAAACTGGTGACCACTCAGAACAGATTACGCCAGCTTGACCAATTAGAGCTATTTGGAAGAGGGTGCTTTATACAGACCGGGAAAAATTAGAGCGATTGGGACAGCTCAGGAGATTGGCACTGCAATAATGTAAAGTTTTTTAACAAATAAACATCAAAACCTATTCTACTTCACATCAAAAACAATAAAAGGACTTTGCAACGGGGCATAATATGACCCTTTTAAGCAGTTGGCCCCTCACAGAGGTCAAGACATTTCCCTTTCAACAAACTGCCTCTTCAGTCTGCTAAGTTATTCACTGACAGCAATCTATTTCAGGGTACTGAACAGATATACCTCTCTCAAACCATCTAGCAGCATTGAAACTTCTGCCAAATGTGTCTCCTTGAGTTTTGTGGACTTTGAAAAGATACTATTATACTACAGGATTCAGTTTGCTATTCCTCCAACATTTTAACAGTTTGGTCACTACTGTAGTGAGCACAAAACTGACCAGTTCTCTCACAAGAATTGTAAGCCAAAGGGGCATTCGTTTATGTTGTATTCTTCAACTCTAAAGTTTTTTACAGATGCTATTTCTGGTCACCAAGAAGAGCGTTGTGTCTAATTTTGGATCATGAATGTATCACGATGAATTGTACTCTGAACGGAAGGACAAACAGGTTTGAGAAAGATATTAATATACTGTCCAGTATACAGTATAAACGGTATACAGGGCCCCAAAGTCCATTAGAAAGTCAACCCAACAAGGAATTACAAATATTTGACTTTTAGACTCTTGGATATGACTTCTAGGAAATAAGAAAATGTTTCAACATAAATACAGCACTTACATATTTTCTTTCAAATAATTAATAACATCTTTTTTGTCAAACTTATCATGTCCAGAGAAGTCGTGCCCTTATAAATACAAGCTTTAGCTCTCAGACATCAACAGTAACAATGGCGTCAAATGCACCTCATCAGTGAATCGTTTAGAACCACGTTAGTACGCACAAAAGATCAGCTAGTGTGTAAAAGATGTACATGTCTAAACCGTGCTCGTTTTTCCTACTATAGCGAGCATGTCTCCCGTGCCATTTTCTTCCTACTATGGATCTATGTGCATGCACACCATGTATTACACAGAACAGCTTTCACAGCAAATCATAAAGTTCTAGAAAGGATTTTTAGGGCATGTCTGTGATGGTTACAGATTGATCTTTGATAAAAAGTCAGATCTTTGAATGGGTGTAGCTAATTCATTATCATCAGAACTAACAGGAGTAATCAGAGGTTGACAAAAGTGAAAGCACTGCATTAGTCAAGTGTTTTATCATCATGAAAACAACACTTCACTACTTCACCAACTTGCCGTTGGGCTCTCTCTCCCGATCAACAAAGTCACACCCCTTTTTTTGTATTTTTCTAGGGGCGGAAGTACTTCAGATTCTGGGGATCATGATATCATGACTCTGTGAAATAAATGTGTTGTAGTTCCATCCAGATGTTTTTTTAGTCCTTAAAAAGCGATTTCTGGTAAAGAGAATATCTCCATTTCCAGTGAACTTTGTAGTGAACTGAAGCACTCAAACCGGCCCAATGACGTTATGCAGTTTATGTGCCACTGGAGCCAACATGACACTGTCAACTATTTGGGTGCACATCTTACCAAGGCCTCAACCAATTTCCTAACTTTTTCAAAAAAGAGAGATAGAGTAAAGTAAACTGTTTGGTTAGGGTTATACCACACTATATCGATGGCTCCAGTTGAAGCTTACATTTCAATTATTTAATGCCTCTCTTCAACACAAACTGAGAAAGTAAGAGTCATCCAGTAACTAGTTATAAAAACAAGCTTCTTGGTTTATTATTGTGTTTAATCTGTCAATACATTTTTAGCAAACTCATTTCCAACACAGCACTGATCTCGTAACTTGAGCAGCAATGAACACTGAAAATTCAATGTACTGTAGAACACACTGTAGAACTTTGATTCCAAAATGTCTATGTCAAGTTTGAGTACAAATTTACCCCAGTGAGTGACAAATCGAGTTGAATCAAATTTGGACTTAAGTCTGAGTCAGAGTTTAAGTACCCCAACTCTACAAAAAATAAAATAACCCTATTGTTCTTAAACCACAGTTTATCTTCATCTGTCGTTTTCATCTTTACCTGTAGTTTTGGCCCATAACTCATTAACCTCCTCAATGATTAACTGCAGATGATTCCACGCGGGTAAGACTGACTTGCTTGGATGGCGAGCCCTGCTCAGACTACATCAATGCCAACTACATACCTGTGAGTTGAGGAGACATTTTTCTTTTCAGTTTGTCATCCAGGAAAATTTGGCAGAATATTGGTGGACATTTATTTCATACTAATAAAATGAAATGGGAGAAATATGGTTACACTTACTTGTTTAAAAACCTATTAAAAAGTAAATTAGACATTTTATCTAGAACTAATCGATCAACGTTATTGACCTTATTAATATTCAAATAAGTTAGTTAACTTCAGGCTTTACATATGTTCAAGAATCATAAAACCTCAATGCCAAGATTTTTTTATTAATCCAAGGTCAGAAACTCAGAATTTGGAATATGCCTGGGTAACTATTTCAAGTGTGAGAAGCCCATCAGAATGATGAACAATATTTTAATCTATTTTTTGAACAGGGAAACAATTTCAAATGGGAGTATATAGCCACACAAGGGCCTCTTCCAGGTACCAAGGATGATTTTTGGCTCATGGTGTGGGAACAAAATGCACACAGCATTGTAATGGTGACCCAATGTGTGGAGAGGGGCATGGTGAGTGATGAGAGTGTCTACAATTTTCTGTCACACTTATGCAGCACGACAGGCAGATACCAATGCTATTTCAACTGGTACGGCTATAATATATAATACAGTTGTATGGCTAATGTTTCCATGGCTTTTACTTAAAGTTCTTACTGGGCTTATAGATTAATGCAGGAATCAGAAAGTTTGTAAAAATTGTACAGTGCGCAGATGGAAAATAACACAGTCTCATATGTATGATTTAGGTAAAGTGTGACCGATACTGGCCGCCTGACAGTGAGCCTTTGAGTTACGGCGATGTTGTGGTGCAGATGATCTCAGAGAAGATCCTCCCAGAATGGACCATTCGTGACTTTAAGATTTCATGTGTGAGTGCTTTTAACATGTTAAAAAAGTTTGACAAAAAAGATGTTATTAATTATTTGAAAGAAAATATGTAAGTGCTGTATTTATGTAGAAACATTTTCTTATTTCCTAGAAGTCATATCCAAGAGTTCAAAAGTCAAATATTTGTAATTCCTTGTTGGGTTGACTTTCTAATGGACTTTGGGGCCCTGTATACCGTTTATACTGTATACTGGACAGTATTTATTTCTATACTTTGTAATCAACATCAAGGAAATCAGGTTATGTGAAATGCTGAGGTTTCTTTCTCTAACAATATTTACAGTATGTGGATACAGAAACAGCGAGCGTGACCAACCTAATATAAACCAATGTTACTAATCATACAAAATGTTTTTTACGGAATTTGTTTGAAAACTACTGTTTAAGACGGTTCTAGAAAGTTTTGTGTGTTCTTCAGGAGGGTCAGCTGAGATACCCCTGGGTGGTCCGTCAGTTCCATTACACCATCTGGCCGGATCACGGTGTACCCGAGACAACCCAATCACTAGTTCAGTTTGTGCGAATAGTCAGAGACTATATTAACAGGACTGCTGCCGGAGTCAGTGTAGTACACTGCAGGTATGTGTTTAATCTACACCAGCTGTTCTTCACTAGTGAATGTCAGAAAGAGTTGTGACATCACATACAGACATCACGTATACACTGATACGCTGTGTCAAATGTCTTTAATAAGCATGCGCGCTGTACTGAATGAGATTCATGCCATGAAATAATAGATGTGTAGTAAAAAAGTCATTAGCACGTTCAAAACACGTCAAAATTATATTAAGCATTTTAAACAAATTTAATGTAATAATTGCTAATTTTATACTTTTAGGAACATTTAATAATATAACACATTTCAATACTATATGCTGAACCAACGATCACAGACAAGCCTATCAAATGCCTTGGATGGTACACTGCAGATCTTAAAGATGCAGACTGCTACAAGAGCAATCAAGAGCAATCACACCACTAAGACTGCACTTCTGTCAGTCACTGAGGCACTGCAGCTGGCAAAAGCAGATTCTATATCCTCTGTCCTTATTCCTCTTGAATTTTCTGCTGCCTTTGATACAGTTAACCACCAGATCCTACTGACATCTCTCTCATTGCTAGCGATCACAGGTACCCCACTCCGGTGGTTTAAATCTTACCTCTCAGACAGGTCTTTCAGGGTGTCACGGAATGGGGGGCTGTCCAAAGCCCATCCCATGGCCACTGGCATTCCTCAGGGATCTGTTCTTGCACCACTCCTCTTTTCATCTACACAACATCCCTGGGACCCATCATTCAAGCACATGGCTTTGACTACCACTGCTATGCAGACGACACCCAGATTGTCTTCTCTTTTAAGACAGACGATCCCACTATAGCACCATGCATTGCAGCCTGCCTGAAAGACATCTCATCTTGGGTGACTGAACACCACCTCCAACTAAACTTAGCCAAGACTGGTCTTCTGGTACTTTTGGCCTCACCTAAAACGCAACACAAGCATTACACCATCCAAATCAGTAAGAAGGGTTGGGAATAACAACACCCACATGGCAAAAAGCTACAACAAAGGAACAACGGCACATGGTGGTGGAGAAGGCACATCATCAGGAGCAAGCAAGTACATGCGCCACAGCAGTCTTCTAAGCACAGCAAGGCTGCTGGATAAGGTGGGACGGTATTGAATGGCGCAAAAACAATTAAAGTGAGCTGTGGGATATGGAATAAAAAAACATATGGATATGTTTCTTCGTCAGACATTGTTGTAAGAAGAGCTTGACACAGGGGACATGCACATGGCACCACAATCAAGTACTAAGGTGCTTGGCTGCGGCATTAGAAACCAAGAGAGTGGCAGCAAATACCATTTCCCAAAATTCAATTCAATTCAATTTTATTTGTATAGCGCTTTTCACAAAGGACATTGTATCAAAGCAGCTTTACATGTAATAACAGATAGCAGTCAGTGGTCAGGGATTCAAAAAAACTCTTTAAGAGAGAAAAAAAACCCTGACATGATGTGTTATAGTTGCAATCCGTAGCATGTGCAATCCGTAATAAAGGACACAATTTGCCATTGATCGCATCTATAACTCGCTATGCAGTTTACAGGATACAGAGACATACCCAGACTACCCAACTACAAAGGCAGTCCTTTAGTAGAGAGGGGTAAAACAAAATAAAGCCACTATCCCTGGACTCAGTCCCACTGAATAGCCAGGGATTGGGAAATGCAAGTCGATTTAAACCACAGACTCACTTTACCATTGGAAATTGTAGCCACCAATATGGGCCCATACTGATTATTGATGATGTGGCAGAAGCAGCCGGATGAATTCTGCAGTGTTTAGAGATATACTGTCAGCCCAGATTCAGCCAAATGCAGCAAACTTGATTGGACGGCGCTTCATAGTACAGATGGACAATGATCCAAAACACACTGCAAAAGCAACCCAGGAGTTTTTAAAGGAAAAGAAGTGGAATATTCTGCAATGGCCGAGTCAATCACCTGATCTCAACCCAATAGAGCATGCATTTCATTTGCTGAAGGCAAAACTCAAGGCAGAAAGACCCACAAACAAGGAACAACTGAAGACAGCTGCAGTTAGAGCCTGGCAAAGCATCAGAAAGGATGAAACCCAGTCTTTGGTAATGTCCATGGGTTCCAGACTTCAGGCAGTCATTGTCAGTAAAGGACATTTTATGTATGAATATATTAATTTGTCCAATTACATTTGAGCCCCTGAAAAGGGGGGACTGTGTATCAAAATCACTGCTGTCAAAAGTATTCACATTCATTACTCAGGTAGAAGTATAGATACTAGGGTTTAAAAAGACTTCTGTAGAAGTTGAAGTATCAACTCAAGCTTTTTACTCAAGTAAAAGTATAAAAGTACTGGTTTCAAAACTACCTAAAGTATAAAAGTAAAAGTAATGTAAGGAAAAAAGCTTAGGCTTTTTTAATAATGACTATAATGTTATATTAAAATATTAATGTTGAAAAATTTGGGATGCCATTAGCTGAAGCCATTAGCTCGTGGTACTTGGGTGCGCAGAGCTTGCAGCGCATTCGAAAGTTATTGTTTTTGCATCCAACCATTTCAAAAAATTCTTCCAGGTACTCCCAGGGATGTATAAGGGTTGGCTGGTCCTTCTGGCTACCAACCTCCTCGCTGGTGCTTGGTTGGGACATTTCGCTCGAGTTCTCTTCTAGAGTCTCTGCCACAGACATCTTCGTACTTGGCTACATAAGTCTGCTATGTCCAGTGTTGGGGGTAACGAGTTACAGAGTTAGTATAGCCTACTTATCACAACATTGTCAATCGCAAATGCTAATTTATTCAAACATCTCTCTACCGAACTACCTACTGTAGCTTAATTTGCGGAGGACGAAGAGAAAGCACCCGTTTGTGTCATGTGCAGGTGCGATGGATCCCGTACAAATCAATAGGGTGTCGGAATGGTATATGTTTATACTTCTTATCCAACCACAATCAAATTCACTCTATCTGGATTTATTATTTTTTTTATTTAGGTTTTGTTTTGAACGACGACAAGCCGGAATGAAAACAAGCCGAAATGAAATAGGAGTAACAAGGCTATTTTTAAAATGTAAGGAGTAGAAAGTACAGATAATTGCGTGAAAATAAGGTAAGGAGTAGAAGTAAAAAGTCGGCTGAAAAATAATTACTCCAGTAAAGTGTAGATACCCAAAATTTCTACTTAAGTAAGGTAACGAAGTATTTGTACTTCGTTACTTGACACCTCTTCTTGACACCAGTTTCTAAAATCTGTACTTGATATTTATGTTGAACCCCTTGAATTAAAGTTTGCAATTCAAATTCATTTGGATTGTTTTGTTTTAATTTTATTCTGGTGGCATACAGAGCCAAAAGTATGAAAATTGTGCCTGTGTCCAAATATATATGGACCCTAACTGTATTTTTAAGTACAATGCTTTAGCAGATGCTTTGTCGCGGAGGCTTTTTAAAACTATGAGCTCTACTGCTGTTGTCTCGGGACTCGGGTAAAGTTAAATGGATAACTCATAGTCACGAAGGTATAACAGAAATAAAAGCTTTTTTTGTATTTTTAGGCTACTTGTGTGGTCAGGCAAGTAAAATTCTCTTTAATGCAAAATATTCAATTGTCCCAGACAAGTGGACAAGCACTAATGTCAAGCCCTGATATAGAATATATATATATATATATATATATATAAAGCATAAATAACATAAAAATGACACATATACACAAATAATATATATATACTTTAAAAGGGGGTTTCAGTTCTGTTCATATAGAGTCTGGGACAGAAGTGGATAAGCACTGCTTAGTAAAAATAATAAAAGAAATGTAGTCGCACTTAATTTGGTCAGCAAAATAAAGAGACCATTAAACGTGATAACTTGTGAATGTGTGAACACTTCCTGAAACTTGGGATTTGATTTAAAAGGTTGCCTGTCAAATCTGCAAAACTCTAAAGTTTCTCTTTTTGGTATCTACAAACTATAACGATTAAACAATATATTGTACAACATTTTTTGGTAGTTTTTTTATTTCACAACTTACACATACTCATGGTCACATTCAGTTGCAATAATGGCACATATTTTTTCTTTCTCAGTGCTGGTGTGGGCAGAACTGGCACTTTCATTGTACTGGACCGTGTTTTACAGCAACTGGACAATAACCGCACAGTGAATATTTACGGCTGCGTGTTTGACCTTCGCCTGCATCGATTGTGCATGGTGCAAACTGAGGTAGGACTCTGCATTTCTTTATGGTATTTAAAACACCTATTAAAGCAGATGTCTAGTAGTTTTTTGTAAAACAATATACAGTTTACAATTACTGACAATAAATAGTTCAAAGTTATAGACCCATAGTATATGTCTTCTCTGTTTCAGTGTCAGTATGCTTATATTCACCAGTGTGTGCGGGATGTTTTAAGGGCACGCAAACTCTGTTGTGAACGAGATAATCCTCTTTTCCCCATCTATAACAACTTATTATAAGGGTAAGTATATAGCATGTTGGTTCTTTAACAATATGTGCTAAACAAAATGTTTTATGCTGGCAAGGGTACAGTTGGGCCAAATATCCCAGATGTGCTAATATTTAATACAGCACAATAAAGAGTTTGATGTTACTTGTTGTTGCTTATAAGTTAATACAGGCTAAATTATTTCTCAACACAATATGATCAGTTTTAATGTTTTTGCTCCACTAACAAACAGTTCCAAATGGAGGCCAAAAGGATGCATAATGCAGAACATCAGCTAGTGAACACACGACTGGGTAACTTTACTGTTGGTATTGCCCCACTGGTCTGTTGTAATAAAAATGATTATTATAGAACTCTTGGAACTACACAGTACAAATCAGCCTTTCTTTACAGTTCACAGAGTTGTGTTCACCTTTGTGCTATTGAATTAGAAAAAGTAAAAAGAAAAATGCAGCCATCTCAAGGCATTATTGTTTAATGTTCTATTTTTTATACGTTATGTTTTACATTAGTTTTGTATCTAATAATAAATGTATTTAGCCAATTGGCACTTTTGTATAGTATTCTCTGGCCACTAAATTTACATACATTATTTATATACACTCCCCTCCAAAAGTATTGGAACAGTGAGGCCAATTCCTTTATTTTTGCTGTAGACTGAAAACATTTGGGTTTGACATCAAAAGATAAATATCAGACAAGAAATTTACATGTCAGCTTTTATTTACAGGTATTTACTTCTAGATCTGACAAACAACTTAGAAGATATCACCTTTTGTTTGAACCCACCCATTTTTCATGTGATCAAAAGTATTGGAACATGTGACTGACAGGTGTATTTTTTTGCCCAGGTGTGTCCTATCACAATCATTATTCAAACAATAATTAGCACTGAATGTCTACGCTCAGTTTCAGATTTGGGTTTTGCCTGTTCAAACTGAATTTATAGTTAAGAGGTGTAACCAACATGAAAACCAGAGAGCTGTCTATGGTGAAAAACAAGCAATTGTGAACTGAGAGAAGAAGGAAAATCAATCCGAGCCATTGCACACACATTAGCCATAGCCATTTCAACCATTTGGAATGTCCTAAAGAAGAAAGAAGCCACTGGTGTACTAAGTAACAGACATCGAACAGGTAGACCAAGGAAAACAACTGCAGTTGATGACAGAAACATTTTAAGAGCAGTCAGGAAAGACCCTTAAACAACTGTAAGTGAGATCAGCAACAACCTCCAGAGGGCATCACAATCTACTGTTCGCAGAAGACTTTATGATCACAAGTACAGAGGCTACACCGGAAGATGCAAACGACTCATTAGCAAGAAGAATAGGAAGGCCAGGTTGGAATTTGCCAATAAATACAGAGATGAGCCTCAAAAATTCTGGGACAAAGTTTTATGAACTGATGAGACAAAGATTAACCTTAACCAAAGTGACGGAAAGGCTAAAGTTTGGACAAAGAAAGGATCTGCTCATGATCCCAAACATACAAGCTCATATGTGAAACACAGTGGAGGTAATGTCATGGCTTGGGCTTGCATGGCTTCTTCTGGGACGAGCTCATTAATCTTCATTGATGATGTAACACATGATGGCAGCAGCAAAATGAACTCAGAGATCTACAGAAACATTTTGTCTGCCAATTTAAAGAAAGATGCAACCAAACTTATTGGGAGATCCTTCATCATGCAGCAAGATAATGACCCAAAACACACTGCCAAAACAACAAAGGAGTTCATCAGGGACAAGAAGTGGAAGGTTTTAGACTGGCCAACTCTCCAGGCTTAAACCCTATAGAGGAGACCTGCTAAAGAGGAGACTGAAGCCCAAAACAAACAACAACTGAAAGAGGCTGTGCTAAAAGCCTGGAAAAGCATCAAAAAAGAAGAATGCAAAGGTTTGGTGATGTCAGTGGGTCACAGGCTTGATGCTGGTATTGAAAGCAAAGGATTTGCAACTAAATATTAAGTCTTAATCACTTTAATCTATAATAAAACTTTAATAAAAGCTGGCATGTAAATCTTGTGTCTGATATTCATCATTTGATGTCAAATCCAAATGTTTTTAGACCACAGCAAAAATAAAGTAATTGGCCTCACTGACACAATTATTGGCACCCTTTCATTTAGTGCTTTTTACTACCTGAAAACTGCTTTGAGTCATCTCTTTTAATGTCTAATGAGGCTTAAGAATTTATGGCAAGTAATATTAGGCCATTCCTCAATACACAGTTTCTCCAGATCCTTTAAATGTTGGTGCTTTCTCCTCTTTAGTTCACCACTGTTGTGTGGAACTGTTGTGGCTATGGCAGAACGTTGATTTTGTGCCCAGTGACCCACTTTTGTGATGATTTTGATGTTTGTTTTTAACCAATGTGCTCATGGAAGATTTAACTACTGCCTATTATAAGATCTCAAGTCAGGTTTAGATTTTTTTTTCTTTTGTAAAAAAAGTAGGTCCACAACAATAAATATCTGGCTGTTCATTTAACATGGGGCACTTTTTTATCCATTTGTGCACCAAACTTGTGTTCTTGCTGACAAAAAAACTCATCTTTAGTTTCATATGGCCATAGAACCCAGTCCTATCTGAATATCCAGTTTGACAAATGAATATTGAAGATTTTTTGCACTGATGCATTGTTTTAACTATTTCCTTAAAGCCACTGTCTTTTTTGTGTAGCACAGCAACCTTTTAACCTTTTTTCATTTTACACATTGTGATTAATAATAAGGATATTTGGCCTTTGTGTTACTTAATATGTATTTTTATGTGAAACAGAAAGTCATGACTGGACAACATTATGTTTCTAGTCACCTTGGTGTGCTAAGTTAAAAAATTTGAGAAAAATTAAATGGGAATACTGTATACTTCAGAGAAATTTTACTCATAATTATTACTAGGGGTGCCAATAATTGTGTCCAATGTGCATTTCAGAAAAAAAAATATAGCCCAATATATATAAATATATATACAGTATTAGCCCGATACTGATCTTTGGGATCGGCTCGATCGGGACATCCATAATGCCATATATTTTTGTTTTGCAGCGTATACTATTTAGCGTAGTGTTTATCTGGTATGAGAGAGTTTCCAAGAGAAATTGTTATATTTTTAACATATTTGTATATTTCTGAAACACTGGAGACAAATTTCATTTCTGTGAATGCTTATGTACATGTGTGTTTTCTGTAAAGCCCTTTGTAAACAATTTTTTAAATAAAACTTGTTAACATACTTGTTAAAGAAGGCACCGATTTTTTCCCCTTAATTATTGTCAGCCTTTTCCACATACACATATGATGAAGTGATTAATCTTCTTTTTTAACATTGAGTGGCATCCAATAACAAGTAGTTACACAAGCACAAAACATAAGTACTCGTGAAAGCCAATGCCTCAATACAGCCAAAGCCACTCATTTTCCTAATTGGACAGACCTGTGGCTATAAGGTGTAATTGTTTTGCAAAAATCAAACACAGTGTAAGAATCTATAGCCTGCCCTGACCCAGATTCCACACCATAGTAGATGTTTGATCATGCTCATTTCCCTAAATGGCTCAATTATTATAGAGAAAAAGTTATGTTGCTTTGTCTAGAAGATTTGGGATGATCACATCCTGTTGATTGTTAATGTGAATGTCAATTGTGAATGGTATTGTTTAAGTGTATACTTCACAAAATGTTGTTGGGTTCTTGTTTCAGTATTATATTATACATTACCAGTCAAAAGTTTTGACATAATAGTCGGGAGAGATGTTCATAGAGAGCATGACAGAGCCACCCCACTTACGAGCGGTTTAATGTTGGGGTCTACCACGGGGTTGAGGAGCCGGTTTCTCTGTGTGAGTCCTGTTGAACTCGTTAATGAGTGAGTGGTCAAGGATGTCATCTGCACTGATCCAGGATCTCTCTTCTGGACCGCACCCCTCCCAATTGACCAGATATTAAAGTTTGACGTCTAGCGTTCAGTAGTTCTCGCACCCAATAGGCTTCCTTACCCTCCATGACAGTTGACCGTTCCGCCGGTGTGACAGTGTTAAGAACCTCAAATAGTCCTCGAGGATCTTTAAATTCTTACAGTGTGAATGAGTAGTACTGGGTTATTCAATTTTTTTTATGAACGAGAAGAATGATTTGCTCATTTTGTTCATGAACGTGATGTACTGGGTCATTCAGTTCATTCATGATAAGTTGCGTAACTCTCTAGCTATTTGAAAAGTGCCCACCATAGTATATCCAGAAAAGCTATGGGGGCTATAACCAAGTAGGTCACTCAAGATTAATCAAGCAAGCACTTCATTCTTTACTGAACCAATGGTAAGCAAGACCAATCTAATTATCTTACAAGACAAAGAAATGGAAGAATAAATACTAAAATTAGAAAATAAATATAGAAATATTAACATAAAAATGTGTTACAAATTTGTATAAAAGGTAAAAAGAATAAAAATAAGAATAAAAATAAATACAAAATAAATGCAGAAAATAATAAACAAGAAATTTGTTAAAATTTCATTATGTGTGACCCTGGACCACAAAACCAGTCAATTTTTTGAAATTGAGATGTATACTGATTAAACAAGCTTTCCATTGATGTATGTTTATTAGGATAGGACAATATTTGGCCAAGATACTATTTGAAAATCTGGAATCTGAGGGTGCAAAAAAAAATAGAGAAAATCACCAAGTTAAATGAAGTCTTAAGCACTGCATCCAAAGTTTTGATATATTTATGGTAGGAAATGTACAAAATATCTTCACGGAACATGATCTTTGCATAATATCCTTTCTGACCACTATCGTCAAATAAATATTTGACGATAGTGGTCAGAAAGGATATTACGTAAAGTGATAAATAACATATTATGATACTGTTAAATAACAGTAATAATTTATGGTTGGCGGAATGAAACTGTTCAGACTTGCATGGACAAAGCGGGAGTTCAGCAAACATATCCCCCCACATAGGGGAACCAGAACAGTTTAGCAGAATTACATGCACATTGACACTGATTGTTATAAAAATTTATAATTAAAAAATACCATCTAAAAGAGGATCAACACTCAAGATGCACAACAGGATGGAATAACTGAGCCATAGATTAAGTCATAGTGGAGGTGTTGGGGTGAAGGTGGGATAAACAGCTCGATTGAGCAGCAAATGAGGAGCTTAGAAAGCCAAGATGCCATCTAGTATGTGTTGTATTCCTATTGGTTACACTGATTAGCAGCACCTGATGTGACACCAGATGCAAGATGACTAACATGACATGCCAGAACTGACGCTACGCTTGATAATGATTTTTGGCATAAAAGAAAAATCATTTTGACCCATACAATGTATTGTTGGCTATTGCTACAAATGTACACTTGTTACTTATGACTGGTTTTGTGGTCCAGGGTCATGTATTTGTTTAATCGAGTCATTGATTTACTTATTTTCATATTATTACATTTATCTATATATTTATGCATTTATTAATTAATTTTATTTGTTGCCGGTTTGTTCCTCCATAGTAAGGACAAATGTTTCAAACTTTTGTCTTTTCTAACTTACCATATTATGTATTTTTGAGATGTTTGTAACCCAAAGCTGTAAATTATGTTTTGTTTATATTTTTAATTATCTTAAAACATTAATTCCACATCTTCTGAATTGCCAAAAGAAACCATTCATTTTAGAACAAAAGATTGTACTTAACCAAATCATTGCTAATTTTTGTTCTTTCAAAACATTCACCATCGAGGTTGAGGTTTCCCTCCTCAGAAATTTAGCAAGGTGAGATGATTATCTCTAAGAATCAAATAACATCCTCTTTCTTGCTTTCTGGTGTGAAACTTCATTCACCTACCCTTATAAAAAGAAGGAAAGGGGAAGTTTTTACTCCCACTGGTTAAATAATCAGCAGGAAGAGATAAAGATGATAATATAGTGACTGAACTTCATAGACCTATGCAGAGATAGACCGAAACAGAATGAATTCTGCAAGGTAAGGCAACGACTATCAATATTAACTTAAATCATCATATTTCAAAGCCATTTTACTATTTTTGGTGTTTTTGGTTTCTTCAGAAAAATGGGTTCTGATCACGGTGTCGTGAAGAGAGGGACACACACTCAGCCTTTGTCTATCGGCTTGTCTTTAAACCATCAGTATCCATTGAATTGCCAGGAACCAGTCTATGGTCAGCGGTACATAGGATGCTTTTCTTACATTTCCTACCACAGCCACTTCGGTGTACATGAATACTCATTTGAACCGGCTTTCATCCACAAACGAAACGAGCGAGAGCGACAGAGAGTTCGATGTGTTAACGATGGATATGCAAGACTCCGTGAACATTTGCCATGGGAATTTGAGGATAAAAGACTCAGCAAGGTAGAGACATTACGGGCAGCTATAAGCTACATTAAACACCTGCAAAATCTTCTGGAGGTCAATCAATGTGAGGAAATGTTTGGGCTGTCATCTGAGCAACAGAAGAACTCAAGGACTTACGATGGTAATCAGAGCTATTAATCATATCTGTTATTAACTGCCAGTGATACAATGGTTACTTGTTGAAATTCACTGGTTAATGTAACTTTGCATTTAAAAAAAGAACATGCAGAGACGCTTCTTATAGCATGCACATGCTATATAATATCTTGGTTAAAGGTAACGTTTAAACATTATATCTAAATAGTCAGTTCATGGTAAATTTGTTCTGTACATGAGGTGAATACTTAAAAGTTGTGGATCTAAAAATATACTCAACTAAAAACTATTTGTAACTTCATCAGTAGGCTTTTGTTTACTTTTACTTAAGGATTTTGCTTATTTTATGTGCTTGAATTACTTGATGATTTTTTTAAATGCTTTTCTGTAAACGCCACAGTAACACTACTGTCCTGTGTCCTTTTTTCATATTTAGTGTGATGTAAAGTCAACAGAAGTTTGTTATAGGATTTATACATACTGTCACAGTGTCACCCTGCACCTCCCTTCTGGACTTCATCTCCCATAATGCCTTGTACTCACCACACCTGATCCCGATCACCAGTCACCAGCTTTAATTTCACCTGCACCTGTTGTTAATCATTCTGGACTCTTTATATACCGTGTGTTTGTTCTGTTTCATTGTCAGGTCTATGTTATGTTAATCTTCGGTTCCCAGTTGTGCTATGCCTTTTGATGCCTTATTCTAGTTCCTGTTCCATGGATGTTTATGGTTCCTAAGGATGTTTGTTTGTTTTTGAATTATCTAGCAAGTAAAGAGTGTTAAAATACTTCTTGCCTGTTCGTCTTCCCTGGGAGCCTGTAACAGAAGACCTGACCTACAAAGGAAGTACGGATGCACGATGACCATCCCTGTACACGTTCTCCTCTGCCAGGGGCAGGAGGATAGATCCCTCGAGGCCCACACCCTGTACTTTGCAGTCCTGAGCCAGCTAGTGAACCTCTCAGACAGCTGCCAGCGTCTCATGTTTTACATCGGCCTAAATGATGATGTAAGGGCTAAGCTGTCTGGAAGTGGGCCAAGAGGGAGTTTTCTTGAATATGCTGACTGGGTGCTGGTGAGTTGTGGGTGCCGACCCAGCCTCCGCCAGGTCACCCTGCTGTGATCCACAACTTTGAGATCCACAACTTTGAGCACGGCAGGGTAGGCAGGAGCGCCTACCCTGCCGTGCTCAAGATGGTCACTGCCCCCGAGTTTCCAGACTCCGTCCCGGCCAAGATGGCCGCCCCCGAGTTTCCAGACTCCGTCCCGGCCAAGATGGCCGCCCCCGAGTTTCCAGACTCCGTCCCGGCCAAGATGGCCGCCCCCGAGTTTCCAGACTCCGTCCCGGCCAAGATGGCCGCCCCCGAGTTTCCAGACTCCGTCCCGGCCAAGATGGCCACCCCCGAGTTTCCAGACTCCGCCCCTGAGTTTCCAGACCCCGCCCCTGAGTTTCCCGGCTCCGCCCCTGAGCCTTCCGACTCCACCCCTGAGCCTCCCGCCTCCGAGTTCCCACCCAGCCTCCCTCTCCCGCCGCCTCTGTTTCCAGCCTGGCCTTCTCCCCTGTCTTCCCTGGTCCCTTTCAGTCCCTCAGCTTGCCTCCAGGCTTCGCCATCTGGGCATTCGGGCTCACCTCGGGCCTTCCAGGTCCCAGCGCCTCCATGGAGTGCGGCTCCCTTGTCTCTGCCTCCAGCCTCAGAGGCCCAGACTCCACCTCGGCCCTTCGACCCTTCAGCTCCACCTTGGCTCCTAGCTCCCTCATCTCCACCGTGGCCTGTCATCGCACTGGCTCCACCGGGCTCCCTCTTCCCTCCGGCTCCGCCTGGGTCGGTCGTCGACCATCCGTTGCCTCGGGACTCCCCTTCTCCACTTCGGCGGTCTGTCCCTCTCACTCCATCAGGCTCCTCCCTCCCTCCGGCTCCACCTTCATCCTCTGTCGCTCCGGTTTCACCGCGCTCTTCCGGATCCCCGTCTTCGCCTCTGTCGCCAGAGTCATCGGCTCTGCCTTGGCCCTCCGGTACCTCTGTGTCACCTTGGCTCTCCATCTCTGCCTTGGGCTCCTGGGTCTCTGGTTACGGCTCTGTCGGTCGGCTCCCTGGTTTCCTCACTCCCTCCACCATGGCTCCTCCCTCCTTCGTATCCACCATGGTCTGTTGTCCCTGGCTTGCCCCACCTTCTTTTCCACCTCCAAGACCCCCGCCCTCCCTCCTCTGTTGGTCCTTCTACGACGCGAGGAAGCGCCTTGCGGGAGGGGGGTACTGTCACAGTGTCACCCTGCACCTCCCTTCTGGACTTCATCTCCCATAATGCCTTGCACTCACCACACCTGATTCCGATCACCAGTCACCATTTCACCTGCACCTGTTAATCGTGCCTTATTCTAGTTCCTGTTCCACGGATGTTTATGGTTCCTAAGGATGTTTGTTTGTTTTTGAATTATCTACCAAGTAAAGAGTGTTAAAATACTTCTTGCCTGTTTGTCTTCCCTGGGAGCCTCTAACACATACATGTATTGTGAACACATATTTTGGGTGACATTTTACAATGACACATAATTATGTACTAATATCTAAATTAATATTTACTTCAATATAAACTGATAATACGTTAAGCTATGTACTAATCAAGAACTAACCATAAGTACATCATGAATCATATGAATTTCTGAATGAATAACAGCCACGTTAACTACACATGTTTGTTAGTTTATTAATTAGGTAGTTTGTTTTATTAATTTTTTTATTAATTAACTATTACAATAAATTAATTTATGTATTAGTTAATGTATTTATTAACACTATTAGAGTTTTTCATGTAATTCATAATGTACTTATGGTTAGTTCTTGATTAGTATATGACTTAACTCATCATGAGTTTATATTAAAGTTATTATTCATTTAAGTATTTGTAGATGATTAGTACATCGTTATTCATTAAATGTTGTTATAAAGTGTTACATATTCTATATACACATTTTTCAAGAGATAAGCATATGTGTGTGTGAAATGTAGGTGAAGGTGTGTTAGTTGAGGGGATGTGTGCAATGCATATTAGTGAATGTGAGTGAGCAAAGAACAATTAGAATTAGGAATTGGTATTGTAATATGTGGCCATTCATTGATATTACCAGTATAGCTGCACAATAATGGTGACAATTCTTTTCAAGTCATCATATTTATTTAACTCTGTTAAAGTGTTCACCCGATGAGAATGAACATAAGCAAGACCATTAAAACTAGAACTGTATTAGAATACTAGTATTCAGTGGATTATGATGCAGCTCTCTGTTTTTCATGACAGTATTTTACAGCCGCAGGTGGTCATGGGTTCAGTCTAGAGCCAGCGTTTACAATTTCTGGATTCCTGAACTGGCGAAAAGCCAGTTTTTCTGATAATTCAAACACAAAATACAGTGATTAACTGTATTTTTAAAATTGGTGTATTTTACTGTATTCCCCAACGGTCTTTTTGCCGGTCTTTTGCAAACACAATCTTTTTTTTTATCTTGCTTATTTTGATGATTGCATGGACAGACTTTGACTTAACATTTGGATTGGGAACCTCACAGCATCACCAAAGGTTTTGCTGGGAAGGAATTCAGAGTGGAATTCAGAGTTCCGGAGAACACCTGAGTGGAAGATCTTTATCCCATAGTTAACAGTGCATTTTTGAGTGAACTGTGCTTTTCGACAAATATTATTTGTGCTTTGGACTAAGACAGCTGAGGGAACTGTGCGCTTTGGATGAGCATTTTATATCTAAGGGAACTTTGCTAAGGGACCAGCACAGTAACTGATTTTTGCCACAAAACTGAACATTTGTGCTGTTTTGGATTTGGAGATAATAAACATAATTTTTTTGGATGCGTGACATCACCCTCCACCCCATGTCGCCTAAATCGCCCCAAACAGGTGTTGTTTGTTTGTGCTTGATTTGTGCTGGTTTGTGCAGTTAAAAGAACCATTGCATTTTTTTCCTGCCTCGAATATAACAAAAAGTATTTGGGGCCATGAAGTCACTCTCCACCCCATGTCGCCCAAATCACCCCAAACAGGTGGCGTTCATTTGTGCTCTATTTGTGCCGGTTTGTGCTCTTAAAAGAAACCCGGTTACAATGATCTTTCTTAAATATAACAAAAAACTAACCTTTACTAGCTGTCACTCTCCACCTCACATTGTCCAAGTCGCTCCAGATTGGCGCCATTCGGTTGTGCTCGATTTGTGCCCGTAAATCAAACGCTGTGACTTCTTCAGATGGTATAGTTTTAGTTACTATTCATTTATATGGGGTGCCACCTAATCAGAGGTAACTTTACGCTGTTATTTTGTGCCAAAAACACATTGTACACCTGTTAACAAAGACTAACGCTATAGTGCAGTACTATCTTTCTGTCATGTCTATTCACATTTAATATGATCAATGTGCCATTATCAGTCTGTCTGCAGTATGAAGGTATTTATGAATGTATATTACAATGATGAAAGCTTATTGTTTGTGGCAGAATGCTGTTTAAATGTTTTCTGTATCGCACATCACTGTGTGAATGCTGCAGCCATTTACACTGATGCTACAGCTATTGCTAGATGAAATGAGTGATTCATCATTCCACAATACCATGGATAAGTTTGTATGTAAAACACTTGCTATCTATTTTGTAGATAGTTATTTGGGTTCTTATATAGTTTTATTATGACATTGTAACTATATGTGTAGTTCTATTGCCTTTTAATAACTCTATAATTTTTTTGTGATATTTTAGAATTAAACAAAAAAATCTTTGTAGATACATATACTTATAATATATAAATATATAAATATATATATATATATATATATATATATATATATATATATATATATATATATATATATATATATATATATATATATATATATATATATATATATATATATATATATATATATATATATATATATATATATATATATATATATATATATATATATATATATATATATATATATATATATATATATATATATATATATATATATATATAAATATATATGTATATATATATATATATATATATATATATATATTCTCTATGATGTGGAATAAACACAGCTCTGGTAAAATCTCAGGGATGTATTTATATAAATGCATCAGGGCTCATGCACTAAGAGACCAGATTATATAGATTTGCCTGCACAGTAAAGACAATATAAATATAATTTACAATTTGGATCTGCAAAAATGAAGAGAATAGCTTGTGTGAACTTGAACCCTGTCAAAAAAAGCCCTGTGAAGCTGCGGTGTACAGTGTATGGGTTTACAGTTACTCCATATGCGTGGCAACTAAACACGTGGCAAAAAGTGGTTGCCAAGCATCACAGACACAGAAAGAAAGATGCAATGGCAGATGTAATGCAGTCACAATTGAATATTTTTCTTCCAACATGGTTCACCCAATCATAATTTATAAAATGTCATGTAATTAGTACAATAGGTTGTACACAGATTTGTCTTTATCTAAAAAATTTGTTCATTACACACAAACATTTCCAGTAATTAAAAGCAAAATTAAAAGCAAAAAAGTATGTTAACTGAGTATATTACTAGAAAAAAACTGCTGCTCAACAAGAATTTCTGATTTTACCCACAAATCCAGTAAGCCTAGTACTGAGCTTGGTATAAAGTCTAGCCAACGAGTTGTCAGTGTGGATACTGTAGTAGGTTTTGTCTTTTTCCTACCCTAGTAAAGGAGGGACTAAAGTTATTCTTGGGATATGCTGTTTTAATCCCTATTGGATGCTCTTTTCTGGTTTTTGGTTTTATATTTACATGGTGTTGCAAGGTTTTCCTAATTTTCAAGATAAACATATTATTACATTGTGACTACTTACATTGTGGGAATGTGTTTTTAGTTCTTTAACTTATCAACTAACAAAAAAAACGCTCCCCTAATTTCTGTTTGTCCTTTCTGTTTCAGAGAAAACCAGCAGGGTAGAAAACCAGTGAACCATAGAAGGATGTAAAAATGCTCTGTCAAAGAGCAATAGCAGCTTCAACAAAAAGCCTTTATGGCAACCGTGTGAATAGGAGCCGGTAATTAACAGTGTTGCTGGTACCCTGACTGAGACGGTTCAGTGGTGGCCAGTGGGGAGGGAGGAAGTTCACTCACACAAACTGCAAAACACTTTTCACTAAGATCAAAATGTGTCTGAGCTGAAAAAATAATAAAAAAAATCAGTTATTACATTTGTTGCACAAATTTGTGGAAGCATAAGTTAGAGAGCTATCTGATGAAACGTGATCTGGGTGTTAACAAACTCTTCTAAAAACTTCCTGCATGCTTAAGTTGCTGTTTAAAGTTAGCATGCAGAGGTCAATAGGGTTCAGAATGGATACTGTCATACTGAATACTCAACATTCTACTGAACTAACAAATATTATAGTACCTTGTTCTATATTAAACAATGTTCATCCTGAGACACCAGGCACTGCTCAATATCTCTAAAAGATTAATCAGAAACAATACTATTCTTCTTACACAGAATATGAAAAACCTTATTGAACAATATGTGATGAACATGTGACATAGTGTTGCATAAAAATGAATAACTACATTATTTAAAACCCAACAACAGATATGATGTGAAATACTATATACAGTGTCAGTGTCATAACTACAACATGTGAATCCATCTTTGGGAATCCGTCATTGCACAGCATGTAGCCACATGCATTTGTGAAAAGGCAAGAAGCCGTATTAGTCTTTCTGTAGATAAGCAAAAAAATCTTTTGTGTTTCACAGAAGGTGGGTGTGTTTGGTGTGGATGTATGTTTAGCAGATAGCTCTTATCAGCAGCTAGAAATTCAGTGCGAGACCACCAGGGTACAATCAGTAACGTGATGTGACAGATGCTTTATAACAGCCCGCTAAAATGAGGGTGCTTCAGGAACTTTAAACAACATTACACAACACATGCTGGTACCATTACAGCAGTTAGTTGAATTTGTTATTTGGCATTCCTATTTATCTCTTGCATCCCATGCAAGACTGCATTGGGAATAAAAATGCTCTTAATACATCATAGTCCTTCACGTTCATTAAGCTCTCAGGACTCTAGCCTGTTGGTAATACCTAGAATTTCAAGTGAAAATCAAGTGCTTGTGGTGGATCCTTCTACTTAGCACCTAAACTTTGGAATAGTCTTCCTAGTGCTGTGCGGGAGGCAGACACACTCTCTCTGTTTAAATCTAGATTAAAGACCTATCTCTTTAACATAGCATACACATAGTCCATATAGTCCACATAGTGTTATTCTGAGGTTACATTCAGTCCATACCCTGACCTGACGTGAGATCTACTGAATCTAAATTCAGTCAAAATCATTGGACCCTACTAAATTCAGTGTATCGGCCACATTAATTGTATACCAGCGTAACACTAAAACAATTATAAATAAATTATATCACAGCAAACCGCTACTTTTTGGCATTCAGTCTCAACCCCAGCACTTGCATGTATGCGATCACAACATCTCGATGTTGAGACGCTTGGCTTTCCGACTCGGCCAGAATGAGCCAGTCGTCTATATAATTGAGTATGTGAATGCCCTGAAGACGCAAGGGTGCCAGGGCAGCATCTGCACACTTCATGAACGTACGGGGTGACAGGGCCAGATCGAAGGGACAAACCCGATATTGGTACGCTATGCCTCCAAAAGTGAACCTCAGGAACGCGACTGCCCGTGTTACCACCTCCACAAGCTCCTCGTACATGGGGAAAATGAAGCAGTGTCCTCACTTTCCCCGTTTGCACACTCAGCACATCCACCTCGAAGGAGGAGGACAGCTGAAGCTGTGGGCTTTCACCCTGTGCGGAAGTAGACGCGGAGAGCGGACATTGCTGGTGAGGGTGGAGATAGGGCGCAGCCCGTCCCCAACCCATCAGCAAGGTCCATCCCAAATTATAGGTTTTTCTTGTTTAGACAGCTGTCATTACCTGCCTTTCATTTTGCCCATCTGCATTCGTTTTATCCTACATCGACATATCTACTGCAGCAAATGTCTTTTTAAAATGTCTTTTTTTGTGTCTTTAAAAACATGACATGGATTTTCTTGCCAAAATTAATAATAAAACATAACTGCGTCTAATAGGTGTACGTGAAGTGCACATTACAGTAGTTACTTTTGAAATTCACTTTAAAACATTTTAGATTATTATAAAGCAATGTTTCTTCTTATGAGAAGTAGAAAATATATTATTTAATCATTTAATCATTTATTACTTAATAAACTAGGGAAGAGTAAATGATCAGTTGAAAGGTAATAATGCGGTACATTTATTGTTATTAAAATATGTTGCAAGTGTGGAAAGTCAAAAAGGCTGATACATTTTGCAAAAGTAGGAGAAATAAAATTAGTTGAGCACTGTAACGAAGCAAACTTTCAAGCAGCTGTCACGCAACACTGTGTAGCCAACTAAATAAAACATGTTGTTACGGAGTGAGGGGAGATGACAACACGGTTAAATGAGTGATGTAGGTGAAGCTTTACTAAAGTGCACAGGTGAATATTCCACAGGCAAATAGCTAATAATCCACAGGTAAACAGGTACAAAGGTCACAGGCAAACAGGTAATAATCCACAGGTAAACAGGTACAAAGGTCACAGGCAAACAGCTAATAATCCACATGTAAACAGAAATAGCATCCACAGGAACCCAATCAGGGTAACATAGTACTAGTTAAACAAATCACATAGTACAAAGAAGATCTGACAAAGGGGAGAGAGCATCTTTTATGAGTTCAGGTGATGGGGAACAGGTGTGATGAAGTGCAAGGGATTATGGGAGAACCGTGACAATTGTGGGTTTAGCACAATACTGCTGGTTGGTTTTGCATTTGATTAAATAGGATTCTGCTGTTCCCAGTTAGACAGTATATGAATAGACATGTTTCCCACCTACACACAAAAAAGTGATACTTGAGGCTTACTTAGTAAAACTATTTAAAAACTCTAAACACCATTTAAAACTAAAAGAACTTGTGTTTCATTGGGAATGTACTATACTGACACTGACTGAAGTGCTCATGTGTAAAAACATTTCTAGATCATTTGTTCACTTGCAGTATACATTATACAGTATCAAATCAAAACATCTCATCAATGTCATTTGATATTTACGTGTAGAGTTACTACAAAAACACTTTACAAAAATAGTGTAAAAAAACCTTTATAAAATAGTCAAAATGGGGTGTTTGCTTGTGCAAGACATGTGTGACACTTTGTATGTTGTGTTAGTATCTTATGGTTTTGTGTGTAAAGACAAGAGAGCTTTAATTATAGAAATTGTGTTTGAGCATTTAAAAAAAAACTTATTTAAGTTGAATAAAGAAACTGCCCAAATTATGCACACTGCCAGTTCAGCCAGATACGCAACAGACTGTATGGTGTAAACCAGACCTTCAATTAATTTTAACAGCCAGGTTTTTAAAAGATCTTACATGTAAAATTAGAGGTGCCTTTTGTGATTTGAATGATTCTTATTGCAGAAATGAGTATTTGATTACACAGATGTGCTGGAAGATACTAGCCGCTGAAGTCGTGCCTTCTCAAGCTCCAACATGGAAATCTGTAGATTCTGTTGAATTACTTCCTGTGTATTGAATACATGCAATGTTTGTTACACTGACAATAAATAGGACTGCGCAACATTTGGTAACGTAGATATCCGACCTTGACCAGGGTGGTGTGGGTCCAACGAAGAGCCCAATCTGAACCTCCTGTTTCCCCTGGGGCTGGATTGCTCCATAAAAAGGTGTCACTCATCAATGTACCCAGACTCCCATTTACACGCTGCATACATGAGCGCAAAACACACGAAAACCTGACCTGTGATGGTGCAGGTGCATTATTTACACATCATTTACTAATTTTCATGATATCAAAGTAGGCATTTCACCAGTGGCAGTTTTAATGCTGCCTTTTGTTTAACTCAGAATTTTAGAATTTCTATCACAAAAAGTGCAACAGAATGCCACAAAAATCTTTTGTCAGTAAAACTGGGCTGGTATGCTGTGCACATAAACTCAATTCAGTTTTATTTGTATAGCGCTTTTTATAATTTTCATTGTTACAAAGCAGCTGTACAGGAAACATATTATCTATAAGCAATACATTAAATATATAAAACAAGGAAAAGTGTGAAAAGCAAAGTGAGTAAATACACTCCGATTTACAGACAACACACAGACTCACATAACGCATAAGGACACACACTTACACAACTCACATGCGTAAGACAGTGTGTTTTGTAAAGGTTCATACCTCTCTCTCCATGTCTCCTACGCTTGAGCCAACTTGCCTTTGTAAGTTCAGCTGCAGTCGGTTCTGGAACCACAGCTGTGCCTGTTCCAGAACCTGCAGGCCAGCCCACAAGACATCCTTTTCCCGTTCCAAATCCTGCTGTCTCTTAAGCTAATTGAAAACAGATCAACTATAACTGTGATAAATTAATCTGCATAAATGTTTTAATTATTAAATCTTATTATAAAGATAAAACTAAAACACCTTAGCAACAAGCTAATAATACATCCAGAGAACATTTACTTTTCTAGTTATGTATACTTACCAAACCAATCATATCCATTAAATAAGCTAAATCTTTGCAGTTTTTAGGAGGGCAATGACCGCACAACCATTAACAGTTTCCAATGTCAGTGTCTTTTTCTTTATTTTTTGTAGTTATTTAGTTTAATTTGCACTATTTGGTCTGGTAAATCTTTATGATGTGCATGTAGATCAAATGTCCTCTAGACTGTCAATGTTTTCATTATTTTGTTGTAAGTTAGCCGTTTATGGCGCTTCATCATTATGAGCAAAATGGGTTTAATTCCCATCTGATAACTAAAGTTTGCTCACTTCTGTGGAAAAGCTGATGTATAGCCATGTAATTGTACATGTAGTTGTAGCCTAGTGGTTAGAGCGTTGTTGCTGGTTCGATTCCCAGTACCAGCAGGAAACAACTGAGGTGCCCTTAAGCAAGACACCTCACCCCTAATTGCTCCCAGTAACTTGTAAGTCACTTTGGATAAAAGCGTCTGCTAAATGAATAAATGTAATGTAAATGTAAACATAAATGGCTAATTTCAATCTTGCAATCTTTGCTGACCCACAACAGATAAGAAAACCACAACACCCACATACTCTTACCCAGAGGAAGTAGTGCAGAGCATCAAGACTATACAGACTGTTCTGCAGAGGAGCAATGAGAACTGTGTATGAGCTGCCACATGCCATGTGTTCAAACAGCAGCAGGTTGCTAAACACACAGAGACATCATGAAAGCAAGAAACAAACTATAAATGTGTGTGAAAAATACTATGAGAAATATTAAAAAATATAAAGACTTGTGAGAGAAACAGATAGAATGTAAACCTGTGGGACTACAAAATCAAATGTTCTTACTCACCTACAGATAAGAAACACATCAACAAAGCATACATGAAGATTTTCTCTTAGCTGTCACTTGAAACAGTAACACCTGATTTCAGCTCTCTCATCTGCCGTTGTCTGTTCCAACATGTTACGGAATGTGACCAAACCCGGACCTAAATAACACCAGGCGTGTTCACCATAACAAAATAAAAAAAATCTATAGGACTGAGATATAACAACTAGGTGCATGACTGTACTCACCATAACCTTAAAAAATTTACACATATGAAGGAAACAACGATTATAATAAGAGTGATAATAAGTGAAGTGTTTGTGGAGTTGTTCATTTGCAAGAGGGCCTTTTCTCTTTCTTTAAGCTTTTGAATATATATACATCGGTTTGTAAACAGCTGATTATTTGATGTTTTTTAACTTCTGAGAATTAATATTTTGAAGAAACTTATCACTGTTGTTATGAGTGCTGGGATAAAGGAAAGGGTAATCTCCTTTTTTAAAAATCTTTTTTCAGTATTACTCTCCTTTGCCCCCTGGATGTGAAGAAACATAACATATTTTTGCTGCACTTTACTTTTCCTATGACAACATTGCTTTTAACATATGTGTTACAATGTATAAATGTAAGACCCTGTGTATTACCTATCTGCATGTTTTGTTATGTTCAATTACATATTGCCACAGAAGGAATATGGAAAATCTTTTTTCTTCTTAATAATTAATCATTATTACTGCTCTTTGTAGCATTTATAGTTAAAAAAACACTTTTTTTTAACTAAAAAAGATTTGAGAGAAAAATTTAGCACCATGGTACAGCAACACCACTCACTCCTTAAAGAGAGCGAGACCTCAAATGCGAGGGAGTGTCAATGATCATGAAAATTGATACGTTGCCTGGTGACACGTCACGCATAGTGTGCCAGGTATGCAGACTCAGATGCCCGCCATTAGTGCGCGAGCGGTCTTCAACGGAAACTCCAGGGCCGGTTGCACCAGCTATGCGTAAATTACAATGTAGCCTAGTTTTGGCATAAGTGGTCACTAAGTTACAGTTTACGCACCACTAAATATTTTTGGGTTGCACCATTAAATTTAGTTTAAACGTAACTCTACATTCTAACTAAATATTTACGGAAGCCTCTGCCCACGAGTAATGGGTCGAGATGACAGCCAGGTTTGATTACATCCATGAGCTCATAAATGATACTGAAGAACCGTGTGTTTGCGGACGAGTTTTACGAGACAGACATCATCTTTTGGATATGTATGATGAGAATTTATTTTCTTACTGTTTCTTTTCCATGAAAAGTCTGACTATTTAGATATTTTTAATTAAAAATGTAATGATTTCGTTTTGCCTCTCCTGGGACCGCCACCTTACCGTGGTGGAGGGGTTTGAGTGCCTGAATGATCCTAGGAGCTACGTTGTCGGGGGCTATATGCCCCTGGTAGGGTCTCCCAAGGCAAACAGGTCCTAGGTGACAAGCCAGACAAAGAGTGGTCCACCCTACCCCTTATGAGAGAAAAAATCAAGTCGTGACGTCGCCCGGTATGGCGCAGCCGGGGCCTCACCCTGGAGCCAGGCCTGGGGTTGGGGCTCGTATGCGAGCGCCTGGTGGCCGGGTCTTACCCCACGGGGCCCGGCCGGGCCTAGCCCGAAGGAGCGACGTGGGGCCGACCTCCCATGGGCCCACCACCTGCGGGAGGGACCGTAAGGGGCCGGTGCATTGTGGTTTGGGTGGCGGTTGAAGGCGGGGACCTCGGCGACCCAATCCTCAGACACAGAATCTGACTCTTGGGACATGGAATGTCACCTCGCTGGGGGGAAAGGAGCCTGAGTTAGTGCGGGAGGTTGAGAGGTACCGACTAGAGATAGTCGGGCCCGCCTCCACGCACAGTTTGGGCTCTGGAACCCAACTCCTCGAAAGGGGTTGGACTCTCCACTACTCTGGAGTTGCCTGCGGTGAGAGGCGGCGGGCTGGTGTGGGCTTGCTTATAGCCCCCCAGCTTAGTCGTCATGTGTTGGAGTTTACCCCGGTGAACGAGAGGGTCGTTTCCCTGCGCCTCCAGGTGGGGGATAGGTCTCTCACTGTCATTTGTGCCTACGGGCCGAATGGCAGCACAGAGTACCCGGCCTTCTTGGAGTCTCTGGGAGGGGTGCTGGATAGTGCTCCAACTGGGGACTCCGTCGTTCTGCTGGGGACTTCAAGCGCTCCACGTGGGCAATGACAGTGACACCTGGAAGGCGTGATTGGGAGAGCGGCCCCGACTTGAACCCAAGTGGTGTTCTGTTGTTGGACTTCTGTGCTAGTCATGGTTTGTCCATAACGAACACCATGTTCGAGCATAAGGGCGTCCATCAGCACACGAGGCAGCAGGGCACCCTAGGGCGGAAGTCGATGATCGTGGCTTTGTGGCTGTTTCATCTGACCTCCGGCCGTATGTCTTGGACACTCAGGTGAAGAGAGGGGCGGAGCTGTCAACTGATCACTACCTGGTGGTGAGTTGGATCCGTTGGCGGGGGAGGAAGCTGGACAGACTCGGCAGGCCCAAACATTCTGTGAGGGTCTGTTGGGAACGTTTGGCAGAGCCCCCTTGTCAGAGGCATCTTCAACTCCCACCTCCGGCAGAGCTTTGAACAGATTCCGAGGGAGGTTGGGGACATTGAGTCTGAGTGGACTATGTTCTCCGCCTCCATTGTCAGTGCGACCGTTCGGAGTTGTGGCCGTAAGGTCTCTGGTGCCTGTCGTGGTGGCAATCCCCAAACCCGGTGGTGGACACTGTCAAGGGATGCTGTCAAGCTGAAGAAGGAGTCCTATCGAGCCTGGCTGGCTTGCGGGACTCCTGAGGCAGCGGATGGGTACCGGCAGGCCAAGCGGACTGCAGCACGGGTGGTTGTGGAGGCAAAAACTCGGAGAGGCCATGGAGAAGGACTATCGGTCGGCCTCGAAGAGGTTCTGGCAAACTATCCGGCGCCTCAGGAGGGGAAAGCGGTGTCCTACCAACACTGTATATAGTGGAGGTGGGACCTCCTCAACCCTGCCAACGCGCCCTCCACAGAGGAGGCAGAGGCCGGGGGCTCGGAGGTGGGCCGGGCTGAAGTCGCCGAGGTAGTTAAGAAGCTCCTCGGTGGCAAGGCACCGGGGGTGGACAAGATCCACCCCGAGTACCTCAAGTCTCTGGATGAAGTGGGGCTGTCTTGGCTGACACGTCTCTGCAACATCGCGTGGAAGTCGGGGACAGTGCCTCTGGACTGGCAGAGGGGTGGTGTTCCCTCTCTATAAGAAGGGGGACCGGAGGGTGTGTTCCAACTACAGGGGGATCACACTCCTCAGCCTCCCCGGGAAAGTCTATGCCAGGGTACTGGAGAGGAGAATTCGTCCGATAGTCGAACCTCGGATACAGGAGGAACAATGTGGCTTTCGTCCTGGTCGCGGAACACTCTACCAGCTCTTTAGGATACTGGAGGGTTCATGGGAGTTTTCTCAACCAGTCCACATGTGTTTTGTGGATTTGGAGAAGGCATTCGACCGTGTCCCTCGCGGTGTTCTGTGGGGGGTGCTCTGGGAGTATGGGGTCCGAGGCCCTTTGCTAGGGGCCGTCCGGTCCCTGTATGACCAGAGCAGGAGCTTGGTTCGCATTGCCGGGCTGCCCTTTGTCACTGGTTCTGTTCACTATCTTCATGGACAGGATTTCTAGGCGCAGCCAGGGACCGGAGGGGGTCCGGTTTGGGGACCACAGGATCTCATCTCTGCTTTTTGCGGATGATGTTGTCCTGTTGGCCCCATCAGGCCAGGACCTGGGGTGGTTTGCAGCAAAGTGTGAAGCGGCTGGGATGAGAATCAGCACCTCCAAGTCTGAGGCCATGGTCCTCAGTCGGAAAAGGGTGGCTTGTCCCCTCCAGGTCGGTGGGGAGTTCCTTCCACAGGTGGAGGAGTTTAAGTACAGGGTCCTGTTCACGAGTGAGGGAAGGATGGAGCGAGAGATCGACAGACGATCGGTGCAGCTTCTGCAGTAATGCGGTCGATGTACCGGTCTGTCGTGGTGAAGAAGGAGTTGAGCTGCAAGGCGAAGCTCTTGATTTACCGGTCGATCTACGTTCCTACTCTCACCTATGGTCATGAGCTTTGGGTCAGACTTGGGTCAGGGTAGACTTTAAGAGTCATTATTTTCTCTCTTTCTGTCATTATTCTCAATGGCCCAGTTCTTTTTCTATTTTCTATTGTTTTCAAAAACCTGAAGTATTTACATATATGTAAATCTGTGGTCCCTCTGTTCGTTCAGAAGGTATGCTGTGGCACAACATTCTATCCTCTAAAATTTTTCCACCTCTCTTCAGAAGTGGAAAAGGAAACAACGGATGGCTGGATATTTCTGCCTCTTTCTCTCCCCCGTTGGCCTCTGTTGGTGGATGGAGAAGCAGAAAATGTCTGGTCTAAATGGTTTCTTCTCTGGCGGATAGCTGACGTCAGGATGCCAGTCATCATCAGACTGGTCTGCTGACTGTTTTCTGCAGAAAAAAATCACACATTAGAATGAGAAATGTTACTATCAGTCTGCCTATACAATACACATCCACACTGACGGGCGGCCATACAGGATACACACAGTTTGAATATCCATTTTTTTGGTTCTTTAGATATGCTGATATTACACTGATGGCCAGCCATACAGATCACGTTTAAGTTTAAAATTATTTGTATATTGTTTAACAATGTAGCACTGTTTCAAAGCAGCTTTACAGCAAAATAAAACAAAATGATACAAGCATGGAAATATAAAAGCTAGTTTAATAACTAATATCTAACATCAGCAGCCTCCTAGTGAGCACTCCAACACGGCGACAGTGGCAAGGAACCCAAACTCCATTAATTGATGTATATAAAGAAAAAAATCTTGGGAGAACTCAGGGTATGGACTGGATGCAACCTCGGAATAATAAGAAACAAACAAACTGAGAGCAAAATAATGTTTCACATCCTTAGATGCAACAAGTACATCAGATGGTTAGGGAAGTGTTCCTGGTTCCGGTGGCCTAATTAATGCAGCCTAACAATCCCTTTTTTGGGGATTTGTGTTATAAACTGTTTGACTATGTGTATGCTATTTTAAAGAGATAGGTCTTTAATCTAGATTTAAACTGAGAGAGTGTGTCTGCCTCCCACACAACACTAGGAGGACTATTCCAAAGTTTAGGTGCTAAATAGGAGAATGATTTACCACCAGCACTTGATTTAGAAATTCTAGGTATTAACAAAAGGCCAGAGTCCTGAGAATATAATGGACGTGAGGGACTGTAATGTATTAGGAGCTCACTCAGGTACTGAGGAGCTAAACCATGTAGAGCCTTATAAGTAGTCAGTAAGATCTTAAAGTTAATACGTTGCGTAATGGGTAACCAATGGAGTGTTGACAGTACCGGGCTGATATGTTCAAACCTTTTTGTTCTTGTGAGAACTCTAGCCCCTGCATTTTGAACTAGTTGGAGCTTTTGCAATAGGCTAGCTGGACAGCCACCTAATAATGTTTCGCAGTAATCCAGTCTAGACGTCATGAATGCGTGAACTAACTTTTCTGCACTCGATAGTGACAGCATATGACGTAGTTTAGATAGGTTTTTGAGATGAAAAATGCGGTTTTACAGGTGTTGGCAACATGGCTTTCAAATGAGAGGGTACTGTCGAATAAAATGCCCAGATTCCTAGCTGACGATGAAGGCTTAGTAGAATACCTGTCAATAGTTAGATAATATTCTTGTTGGTTAAGTGTGGCAGTTGTAGGTATAATGATTAACACAACTGTAGTGATCTTCACACGGGGCACCAATTAATAGTATGCCTCACACAGGACACTAGAGGTGTTAGTGAGACTTGATCCCACGTCACTTCAAGTGTGTGTGTGCGTGTGTGTCAGATGACCTCTCCCTCATTTTACCTCGGAGCACCAGCTAAGGGATTCAACATTCGTTGGAATAATCCAGCATAAATCATAAATAATATGATAAGAAAAATTATGTAAAGTGGAGGGAGTAAATCACCTGGTGTATCTGAAGGATTTCGAGAGATTCGTGCTAACTTGTAGAGCCTCTAATTACCAACACAAGAAAGATACAGTTTTACAAACGCAAAAGGGATTTATTCACTAAAAATACAAAGGGAAATAACTACTGGGTAATACACATAAATGAAATTAAACTACAACTGAATAATACATTTAGCAAGATGTTAGACAAAGGGAAAGGAAATTGAATTATTGCATGAAGGCCAAGGCAATAGACAAAATTCAATGCTATTGCTGAATGTGGTGGCAGGAGGATATTCTTAGGCTGTCAACTCCAAATACCCCTATAACCCCTATACCCCCTGCTGAGTTAGGGTTAGTATAGTACATATTAAACAATACTGCATTTACTTTGTTACAAATATGGCAATACTCGCAGAGATGTAAAGTGTAAAGTGATGTTTATTTACAGTGCTCGAGCGGTGAAACAGTCCCAGTAGACAAACAACCAAAGCTATATACAAAAGTAACAAAAAAAAAGTACAAATAGAAAAAAAAACTACAAAAGAACAAAGAAAGAAAAGATATATATATATATATACATATATATATACACGAAAACTACCTCAATGTCAAATAAATCGCTCAGGGCAACACACTTGCTTGACCGCTCACCAGGTTAACTGACCCCATTTACTTCTTTGGGGCTCCCCTTTATAGTCCAAGCCTCGCCCCTTCTGTTAAAACCATCACAACCATGAGTGGGTAAGTATTCAGGTGAGTATATACATTTTCACAACACCACATAAATATATACACACATAAAATAAAATATTTATAGAAACAAAATCTAGTCAAAACAACAAATTCAAATGTAGACATAAATAATAATAAACCACATAAATAATAATGCCACATTTCCATTATCCCCCCATATTAACAAGACAATGGACGAGCCGACTTCCGGTTGCTTCGCACCGACGTGTCTACACACAGCGGTTCCGGCACTATTTATCCAGGCCGCTGGGTGACGCTCGGGTTCGGCCGACTGATGGTGGAGAAGCAACGCGAAAGACCGGCAACACAAACGCTGACAAACACGGAACACAGGTAAGCATTAACACGACATCATAACTAAACACAGAAACAGAAACGAAAGACAACTCAGGTATGTATGCATGTTGTTATGCGCAGCGTGGATTCTGACGGGGATGGAAATGGAGTGGATATGTTTGCGTGTATGACAACCAGCGTGCTAATGGCGTGCGTGTGCACCCACAACGCCTCAGCAGGGAACGGAGGATATGGTAAGTTGGGCTGAGTGTGTGTGTGTGTATGTGTGTACTGCACTAACTAACAGGGACAGGTCACTCTGTCACAGTTTCTGAAAGAGGTTTGGAAAGAAAAGGTATATTTACGTTCCACACAGTCAGGAGATTAGTCCTTCACAGGTTTTGCGGGTTGCGCACAGTACGAAAGGCGCAGAATCGTTCTTCACTGCAAGTCGCAGTCACTGAGAGATGAGCTGTGCTGCACCAGAAAGATTGTTAAAGTCCAAGGTGTGATGGAGTCATTGCAGTTGAGCTGTGAGGCTGGGAGAGCCGTGAAGGTTGGTAAGGCCCAACCGTGCAGATGGTGGTAATGTTTAAGGTTTGCTCGAAAAAGCTTAAACTTAGCCGTACTGTTGTTTCTTCCTAGTTCGGTCAGAAATCTCAGAACAAAGGTGGATCCACTGGTGAGGGACTTTATCTCTTTCTGGTGAGGTGGACACTGTAATTTTGATCAAAGGAATTTTATTGCCATCCTCGCCTGGGCCTTAGGATCAAAGTAACGGTGATAAGGGGATTCCTGTGGACCCATGAAAAAGGGTCCTCTCCCTCCCTATCCTAACCCAACAGGGGTATCTGGCAGTCCCTTTAGCCTCCTTATCTGATGGCACTGGGCATCTGGTTGTCTTAGCCCATCACCGTCCAATCACAAGTAAGCAAACCTTCCTCCGTTGTGGCAGTTAGAGAGGGAGCCTGTTATAAACTGGACCCTGGAATGTCCTTTGTTCTGCTGTTCATTACACATTATATTCATCCCAGTTCTTTTTTAATTCATATTTCATTTTTTATGTTGCATTATTCTGTGTCATTTTGTTTGTGTGGGAATATTTCATATGCCTTCTGATATCACCAGTTAGAATTTGTATTTAGCACGGTCTTGTTATCTTTGTTGACATCAAGTAGTGACTTTTATGATACATCAGATATGTCAACGTATCATGTAATGCATGTTTTTGTAAACTTGTAGCCATGTATACGGCCATATAATTGTGTTGTAATTGTGTTGTATAACTATATTAAAACTTTTAAAATTAGCTGATTTTATGGAAATTATATATCTGTTTGTGTCACGGTTCCGCCTGTTTCACTGCCTGTTTGGACTTTGTTTTGTCGTTTTGTACTTTCCAGTTGGACTTCGTTTCCCATAATTCATTGCACCTCATCACCTGTTCACCATTTTGTCATCTTGTTAGCACTATCATTTGATTATCACCCGCACCTGGTTTTATTCATTATCTGTCTATTGGTTGTATTATATATAGTCTGCCTTTTCGTTCAGCCCCTGTCGGTCGTTGTTGTTTTCTGTCAGTCTATGTGGGTGTGTGGGTAATATATATTCTGTGATCTGAAAACCCTGTATGTTTGATGTATCTGGAATTTCTCTGAGTTGAAGATTCAGTAAATCACAGTTGATACCGTTACTCCTGGTTGTCTTGTTCTCTTCCACCCAGCACCGTAACAGTACGACCGACCCAAAATACACAGGGTGAAGTATTGTCTGTGTTTTGTCTTTTGTCTTTTGTGTTTCTGTTTTGTTTCCCACTCTCTCTCTCTCTCTCACTCTCTCTCACCAGGATGCAGATGCAAAGACCTTCCTCTCATCGGGGTCAGGTGGAGGAATCCGTGGAGGCCTACTGGCTGTGCTGCCACGTTTTTGGGATGGCCTCGGGGCTCCCGAAGACCACCAGAGGAGTCTGTTCCTGTAGGGGTCTGAACGACGCGATGGGCCAAGCTGTCGGATAAGGGACCGTCTGGAGGCTTGGAGGCTTGCATGGATTGGGTGTTGGCCAGTTGTGGGTGTCAGCCTCTCCGATGCGTCTGATCGAGGTGGTTCGTTGCCAGAGAGTTCTGCCGCTGCTAAGATGGCGCCGCCCGAGAGTTCTGCAGAGCCAAGATGGTCGCCGCCGCCGAGAGTTCTGCCGCGGTCAAGATGGCTGCCGCCGAGAGTGGAGCGGCTAAGATGGCGCCGCCGAGAGTTCTGCGCGAGTCAAGATGGTGCGCCCGAAAGTTCTGCGGTCAAGATGGCTGCCGCCGAGAGTTCTGCAGCGGCTAAGATGAGTCGCCGCCGAGAGTTCTGCCTTGCTAAGATGGCGCCGCCGAAGTGCTGCAGCGGCTAAGATGGTAAGCCGCCGAGAGTGCTGCCAGGACTAAGATGGCGCCGCCGAAGTTCTGCCAGCCAAGATGGTCGCGCCCGAGAGTTCTGCAGCGGTCAAGATGGCTGCCGCCGAGAGTTCTGCAGTCAAGATGGTCGCCCGCCCGAGAGTTCTGCAGCTGGTCAAGATGGCTGCCGCCGAGAGTTCTGCCGCGGCTAAGATGGGCCGCCGAAGAGTTCTGCAGCGGCTAAGATGGCCGCCGGGCGAGGTTCTGTGCTAAGATGCCGCCGCCGAGAGTTCTGCCGCGGCTAAGATGGCCGCCGCCGAGTGTTCTGTCTCGGCCAAGATGGCCGCTCCCCAGGGTTCCAGACGTAGCCCGATGGCGCTCCCCAGGGGTTCTGGCAGCTGCCAAGATGGCGCTCCCCGTGTTCTAGCCAAGATGGCCGCTCCCCAGGGTTCTGACGTAGGTGATGGCGCTCCCCAGGGTTCTGACGCTGCTAAGATGGCCGCTTCCCGTGTTCTGTCACGCCAAGATGGCCGCCCCAGGAGTTCTGGCGTAGCCACGATGGCGCTCCCAGGGTTCTGGCGCTGCTAAGATAATTCGCTCCCCGTGTCCTGTCCCGGCCAAGAGGGCCGTTTCGAGTCCTGTCCCGCCAAGAGGGCCGTTTCCGAGAGTCCTGTCCGCCAAGAGGGCGTTCCGAAGTCCTGTCCGGCCAAGAGGGCCGTTCGAAGTCCTGTCCGGCCAAGAGGGCGTTTCGAGAAGTCCTGTCCGGCCAAGAGGGCCGTTTCGAAGCCAAGAGGGCCGTTTCGAGAGTCCTGTCCGGCCAAGAGGGCCGTTTCGAGAAGTCCTGTCCCGGCCAAGAGGGCGTTTCGAAGTCCTGTCCCGGCCAAGAGGGCCGTTTCGAAGTCCTGTCCCGGCCATGAGGGTCCGTTTCGAAAGTCATGTTCCGGCCAGAGGGCCGCTTCCGAGAGTCCTGTCCGGCCATGAGGGCGTTTCCAGAAGTCATGTTCCGGCCAAGATGGCCGCCGCTGAGTGTTTCGCCACGGCCAAGTTGGCCGATCCAGAGTCCTATGTTCCGGCCCAGAGGGCCGCCCCGGAGTTCCCAGACTCCGCCCCGGAGTTCCCAGACTCCGTCCTAGAGTTTCCCGAGTTCCCAGACTCCGCCCTAGAGTTTCCCGAGTTCCCGGGCTGTCGAGTTCCCAGACTCCGCCCTAGAGTTTCGAGTTCCCAGACTCCGCCCTAGAGTTTCCCGAGTTCCCAGTTTCTGTTTTTAGGAGTCCCAAAGTTCCCAGACTGTTTCTTAGACTCCTCAGAATTCCCAGACCCTGTCATAGATTCCCCCAATTCCCAGACTCTGTCTCAGATTACCCAACCTCGCTCCATATGGTCGCCCCCTCCAGTTGCTTCCCTCTGTCATCTCAAGCAATCCCTACCCTGCATTCATGTAGTTCAGTGACCCTTAGTACGCTTAAAGCTTCACCTGTAGAAGGGTTTGGCCAGCCCTCAAGGGACACCAGTTCTTCTGTTCCAGGTATTGCAAACCAATTAAGCAGTGGACAGAGTTTTCCAAGCCAGTATTCTGCTGCCTCCTCTCAAACCAGCCCTGTGCAACAATCTGCAGGTGGTTCCAGCCAAAACTTTCCTCTCCTGGGTGTAGGCAGTAATGTTGGTCTAAGACCTTCCAGTCAGTTTGCTCCAGAAGCTGCTACACAGCTCGTGTCTTCAACATATGAGGTTTCTAGCCAACCTGCTAGGGACAAGGGCTTTTCCAGCCTATACTCTTTAGGTTCTTTCCCCTCAATCAACAGAAGCTGTGTTACCCATACCCTCTGCTGAGAGCTTGTCTTTCAGTCCTCCCATCCAGGCTCAAGGTTTTGTTTTATCTCAGGGCAGCCTTACACCAGAACAGCCAGTAAGCTCTGGGCAACCCGTGTCTGAGCAGGAAGTGAGTGGTAGTTACAGTGGTTCATCTCAAGATATCCCTACTCACGGTATTTCCCCAAGTACTTTGACTACTAGCAAGCTCAGTTCATTATCTGTGGGGTTTCTAGCCAGCCCACAAGTGACACAAGGGTGTATTTGTCCAGTGCTCCAAGTCAGTCAAGTACAATGTTTGCAACCTCTAGTTATAGCCCAGTGCAGACCCGGCAGTAGCTATGGGGATCTCTCTTTTCCCAAGCCTCAGGGTGCCTTTGCTCAGTTTGCTCCTGCTAGTATGTAAATATTGCAGCAACTTCACCCCAAGATGTTTCTACCCAATCTGGGAGCAATCAGGGTTTATATAGACCAGTTGCACAAGTTATTACTTCACCCTAAACGGGACTTTCCAGTCAGTTTGTATCTCCCCAGGGAGGAAGTGGTGCTTATCTCGGGTTAGCTCTTTTGGAGACTCTACATCCATCACATTTCAAACTTCCAGTCGAGCTATCAATGTTGCTAGTCCTCAGGGTGTTTCTAGCACTACTGTAGAAGGCGCTAGTAGTTTCAGTGGCCCTGTTCCGTCTCGAGGTACCTTTAGCCAGTTTGCTCTTGGATCTCCTTCCAAGTTTAGTTCCTCACAGCTAGGTTCTAGTCAGTCCACAAGTGATCCAGGGTTTTATAGCCAGTACTCGCCAACTTCACTGCTTGGGCCTCAAACGGGCACATCTGCTCAGTTTGTGTCCTCTCGGGGAGATAGTAGTGCATGCAGTGGTTATCTTCCGCAGTCTCAGCAGACTAGTGTTGCAAGCTCTCAGGGCAGTTCAGGCACTACTTTAATAGGCTCTAGTCGCTTTTCCCTCAAGTCACGAGTGGCGGTTTCGGTGGCTCCCTCCAATCTCAGGGAACATTTAGGCAGCTAGCTTTTGGTTCTCCTACGTATTACAAGTTTAGTTCCACACGCCTAGTTTCCAGCCAGCCTGCCAGCCAGTCCCGTGAGCATGCAGCAACTGTGGGCAGTTCTGGGCCTCCAGTGACAGGAGATTCATGTCGATTGGTTTCCACACAGGGAGGTGGTAGATCTTTTAGTGATGAGTCCCTGTCTCCTCTAGGTCCCCAGTACCTGTCTCCTCTAGGTCCCCAGTATCTGTCTCCTCTAGGTCCCCAGTATCTGTCTCCTCTAGGTCCCCAGTCCCTGTCTCCTCTAGGTCCCCAGTCCCTGTCTCCTCTAGGTCCCCAGTCCCTGTCTCCCCTAAGTCCCCAGTTCCTGTCTCCTTTAGGGCCCCCTGTTCCCGGCGCTTCTGAGTCCCTTGTTCCCGGCGCTTCTGGGTCCCCTGTTCCAGCTTCTGAGACCTCTGTTCCGGGCGCTTCTGAGTCCCCTGTTAGGGCGCTTCTGAGTCCCCTGTTCCCGGGCGCTTCTGGGTCCCCTGTTGCTTCTGAGTCCCCTGTTCCCAGCGCTGGAGTCCCTTGCTTTGCCACAGTCATCAGGCGGCCGCGCCACAGTCTTCTGCCAGAGCCAGACCCTGACCCGAGCCTCCAGACCCTGACCCCAAGCCTCCTGATCCTGACCCCGAGCCTCCTGACCCTGAGCCTCCTGACCCCGAGCCTCCTGACCCTGACACCGAGCCTCCTGACCCTGAGCCTCCTGACCCCGAGCACCCACCCCGCCTCCCTCTCCCTCTTCTGTGGATCTTCCGGCCAAGAGGGCCAGCCTGCCAGGGGATACTATCACGGTTCCGCCTGTTTCACTGCCTGTTTGGACTTTGTTTTGTCGTTTTGTACTTTCCAGTTGGACTTCGTTTCCCATAATTCATTGCACCTCATCACCTGTTCACCATTTTGTCATCTTGTTAGCACTATCATTTGATTGTTGGTTTTATTCATTATCTGTTGTGGTTGTATTATATATAGTCTGCCTTTTAGTTTCATTAAAACGGTCGTTGTTGTTTTCTGTCAGTCTATGTGGGTGTGTGGGTAATATATATTCTGTGATCTGAAAACCCTGTATGTTTGATGTATTGGAATTTCTCTGAGTTGAAGATTCAGTAAATATATACCGTTCTCTGTTTGTCTTGTTCTCTTCCACCCAGCACCGTAACAGTTTGCTTATGCAAAGTCATCTTTAAAATTATGCTCAAAGCTATTACATTTTTACTGTGTGTGTTTACTTTACTTACACCATGTATAAAAATACAAATAAACATAATACAATAAAACGTCAAACAGTTATAGCGGGTCAAGAAAAATACTTGCTTAAAAGAGTAGCAACAACTCAGAAATTAAACTGGTGGTAATCGTTCACAATTATAGATGACCAGAGCCATATTTACATTTACATTTAGGCATTTAGCTGATGCTTTTATCCAAAGCGACTTACAAATATTAGGAGACAATGAAGCAACACATCAAAAGAAGGCAACAATAATACGAAGAAGTGCTTTCCTAACTTTACAATGTTTTGCAGTGCTAGATAAGTACCTGTAGAGGAAAGAAAAGTTTTTTTTTAGGATGTCAAGTGTTTGTGGAAGAGTTGTGTTTTTAGCTGTTTCTTAAAGGAAGTGAGGGATGTGGCAGATTGGATTGCGTTAGTGAGATTATTCCACAAGCAGGGAACAGAGAAGGAGAAAGAACGAGAGAGAGATTTAGTGCCCTTCTGTGAGGGTTCCACCAGTCGACATTTGTTCGCTAAACACAGGGTTCTGGATGGGTTGTAGGTGTGTAGAAGAGAGTTAAAGTATGAGGGTGCAGAGTTTGTGACAGTTTTAAATGTCAGCATTAAGGATTTGAATTTAATGCGGGCAGCAACCTGTAGCCAATGGAGAGAGACGAAGAGAAGTGTGACATGTGCTCTTTTGGGTTCCTGGAAAACAAGTATTGCTGCTGCGTTCTGTATCATCAGGAGTGGTTTGATTGCTCGTGCAGTAATTCCGGCCAGAAAAGCATTGCAATAGTCCAGTCTGGAAAATACCAGGGATTGAACTAGCAGTTGGGCAGTGTGCTCTGTGAGATATGACCTGATCTTCCTGATGTTGTAAAGTGCATATCTACAAGACCGTGATAACCTTGCAATGTGTTCAGTAAAGGACAGCTGGTCATTGAAGATTACACCTAGGTTTCTTACTTTTGGATGGTGTAATGGTTGTGTTGCCAATTTGAATTGTGAGGTTGTGTTGCGTTGTAGGTGAGGCCGGAAGTGCCAGGAGTTCAGTCTTGGCTAGGTTTAGCTGGAGGTGGTGTTCAGTCATCCAAGATGAGATGTCTTTCAGGCAGGCTGCAATGTGTGATGCTATTATGGGATTGTCTGGCTGAAAAGAGAAGAAAATCTAGGTGTCATCAGCGTAGCAGTGGTAGTCAAAGTGGAGTTTATTGTCATTTCAGCCATATACAAGTACATAGTGAAACGAAACAACGTTTCTCCAGGATCAAGGTGCTATAGTACAAAAAACCCTATATACATAAAGTGCATAAAGAGTGCAAACAGACAGCACAAGACAGTAGCGCAGACACAATACACAATTAAGTACAAAAAATCCTATATACATAAAGTGCACAAAGTACAAACAGACAGCACAAGACAGTAATGCAGACCAATACACAGTTCAATGCACAGTTTAAATATGAAAGTGACTGTAGTGATTGTTGTAAAGTGACAGTGCAAATATTTAAGGAATAAATAATAAAAAAACAGTCCAATGGCAGTAGTGTAATTTGTAATGAGTTATTTTGAGTTTAGCAGCCTGATGGCATGGGGGAAAAAACTGTTGCAATGTCTGGTCATGAGGGACCAAATGCTTCGGTACCGTTTTCCAGATGGCAGGAGGGTGAAAAGTGTGTGTGAGGGGTGTGTGGGGTCATCCACAATGCTGGTGGCTTTACGGATGCAGCGTGAGGTGTAAAAAGCTGTGAAAAAGCCGTGTGATTGAATGATGGGTCCCAGGGATGTTGTGTAGATGGAAAAAAGAAGAGGCACAAGAACAGATCCCTGAGGGATGCCAGTGGCCATGGGATGGGCTTTGAACAGTCCCCATTCCATGACACCCTGAAGGACCTGTCTGAGAGGTAAGATTTAAATCACCAGAGTGGGGTAACTGTGATCCCTAGCGATGAGAAAGATGTCAGTAGGATCTGGTGGTTAACTGTATCAAAGGTGACAGAAAAATCCAGCAGAATGAGGACAGAGGATTTAGACTTTGCTTTTGCCAGCCACAGTGCCTCAGGGACTGACAGAAGCGCAGTCTCAGTGGAGTGATTGTTCTTGAAACCAGACTGTCTTTTGTCCAGTAGATTGTTCTGGGTGAGGTAAGATGAAATCTTTATTATAAACAGCTATAATTATAAACAGCTCGCTCCAGTGTTTTTGAGATGAACGGGAGGAGAGAGACATGTCTGTAGCTGTCCGTGAGGGAAGGGTTGAGTGTGGGTTTTTTAAGCAGTGGGGTGACCCGGGCCTGCCTAAATGTGGTGGGAAAAGTGCCAGAGAGGAGTGAGGACATAATGATGTGTGTAAGTGATTGTGCTAGAGATGGATTGCAGCAGATGGGAGGGAATTGGGTCGAGTGGGCGGGTGGAGGGGTGGCTGGATCATGTATAGGTTGAATTGGATGAAAGTTGTTTGGATGAAAGCGTCAAGCCAATTGTTTAAATGTAAATATACAGACAAAATTACAAATGACATATTAGCAATTATTTGTTGGTCATAGTTGTTTACTGACTCAAACGGAAGTCTAGAATGGCAAGCTATGCTGGATGTCTAGGCTATCATTTAGGAGTATTGCAAGTGGCGGTTCTTGCAGCTGTTTTCTGATCATTATCAATCTGGTCTGCCACACTAATAACCAATAGCAAGAGCAGGGTGTGAAGGTAGAATTAGAGCTGCAATAGCAGAACTGTTCATTAAATATTGCAATGCACACAACATAATGGGAGAGTTGAAAAGAGAACACATTGTTGGTGCCTCCCTAAACACTCTGTGCAGTTTCATTGTACAACCCCTGTATTTGTCACTGTATGGTGAACCATACATTGAAATGTGACCTCTGAATTTAACCCATCCAGTGAGTAGTGAGCACACACATCCAAGTCATGAACACACACACACATACACCCGGAGCAGTGGACAGCTATTGCTGCAGTGCCCGGGGAGCAACTGGGGGTTAGCTGCCTTGCTCAAGGGCACCTCAAATATTTCCTACTGGCACTGGGAATCTAACCGGCAACCTTAGAGTCACAAGTCTGACTCTCTACCATTAGGCCATATTGATGAAGAATTTGGAAACATTCTACATATTATGATATATACTGTTACAAATATGTTACAAATAAGTATTTATTTAATTAATTAGTATGTGCTAGTTTTTTTTACAAGTTATTTTACAGTCTGTGTTTATACCATTTATTCATGAGTAATAACTGTTACAGTAAAACAGTAAAAGTGCACCTTAAATTAAAGGGAACACCTGTCAACCATTTATTCATAAGTTATAAACATAGCAAACTGTAAAAGTGCACCTTAAAAGGAGGGTGGTGTAGAGATTCAAATTTTCATTGACATGTAAGAGGTGTTAGTCTCATTAATACATCCTTTGAGCTATAAGTTTTATAGCTCAAAATGTCCTCGTTATCAATAACGAAGGCATTTATTGAGTTGTCCTCCGGAAAAAGCCAAACGAGCAGTGGCTGGATTTGTGATGTCAAAGATGGCGATTCATTTGCATACGATCAGCCTTAAAGCAACACGAAAACACCATCCCTGCGTCTATATAGTATGTGAGGGCGCAGTATAAATACTTTTTGGATAATAAATAATAAATAATATTTTGGTACTTACACTTAAAAAGAGTAGACCGCCTTTCGGGTTTCCGCTATTTCTGGTTTATTAACGTTTAAAATATTGTGGCTCATCAGCTCCAGTTGCATGACAGGATAGAATAGTATCCATCCAGTAGACCATCTGGGTATTTCTCGCATATTGTTTTGTGCATACTGAGGTTTCGGATCTATTCTGAAAGATATCGCGGCATGCAAAATTATTTTCAATCCAGCAAAGTACTATATTTAATTTAATTTCGCTATGATTTGTGCATTACACGCATTTGACTGAAGTACTGTAAAAACTCTCTCATCTGTTACGAATTAGTAATTAAAACTAAAGACTTAAGTCAGTCATAATATTTTAATTCTTACCATGTTGAAACAGGCCGCTACATTCTTTGTCGAGTGACGGATTGTTCATTTTCGTCAGATTCCTCATCAGATTCAGGCTCAAACATATAGAGCTTGTCAATCGATGCAACATATGATAACGCAGTGCCGCCATCTTGGAAGATTATATATTTTTTACATTTATACTGCCGCTTGTTTTGCTTCACTGCAGCGGTGGTAAAGAGAGTATGATCGTTGGAAAATATGGAAAAAGCAAAAAGAACCAGGGGCAAACCAAATGCCGTTTCGAAGAAAAGATATTTGGATAAAATAAATGTCATAAATGGCACAGATCCATATGAGTTGCCAGCCAACGAATGTCTACGAGAACTGCCCAGAACAACCAAAAACTGCCTCATCTTACGTACTCTGACATTGTGAACTACTTGGTATTTGGAGTAAGTGCATACACTTTGCTGGAATTTAAAACTGTCAATCCATGGAAGTTCACAAACAGTTTAGACACAAAACATCAAACTGTACGCACTAGCAGAAATGAGCCGCTATCCTTCAAATATGGCGCCGCCACCCACAGCAACACTGCTTGATGTCTATATGGTGAAGCTCTATATGGTAATGGCAAAACCAGCAGACGTGTTGTAGTGTTGCAATTGCGATGCGTCAAGGCACCCGCCATATTGACTAGAGCATGGGTTACCTTAAAGTGCAACTAAATGGTAGATAATAAACCGTTTCTATTTATCAACTGATATCAGTGCTTTATGACCTACCTGGTATCCAAAACAATCTCCGTTACGTAAAATCTCGATAGTGCAGCAAGATAGTTAGAAAATTATTTATTTAATAAAGAATTGTGAGAGCTGCACATTTTTGTTTTTTTGGTTAAGAATTATGGAGGCATCACTAATGTAATATAATTGATTTAACAACAACTAAAATAAAAGTATAACTAAAGGAAAGGCTTTTCTGTTTTTCTCACAGTTTTTGTTTTTCTTGGGCTTCAGGTCAGAACATACCTCATTCTCTTTGAAATACAGAAAAAATAGTAATGTGCATCTTATTTATCTAATAATCTACTAATTATAATATACTAATAACAATTAAAAATTGTAATAATACCATACTATATTTGAAAAAACAACCAGGCAAAAACAAATAACAGTGGTGGGCTGTGAATCTGTATTTTTTCACCGAATTAAAATGTCAAAATCGAAATTGGTTACAGGCAATTTAGTTTATAATAGAAAATATGACAAAAGCTAAAACTAATTCTGAAAGAATTGAAAAACTTTCTTTAATGGCGAATTACAGCTAAATATACGATATTGCTAGCTATTAATAGTCTGACTCCTATAGCCATTTAGTGTGAACAAAACAAAAAATACAACCAAAAACAGCTTTTTAGTCTTACATGTGAAAGGTAATTTCCCGAGACCTGTTTTTATTTGTGCGGCGGCTTGTACAGCCCCAAGCAGCACACGAAATAGTAATTTTTCTTGAATCCAGTTAGATTCATAGTTCATTCATAGTTATGAAAACGTTGACCTAGCCATGATTGGGCAGCAGCGTTTGTCACGGAGTCGATCCCTTCAGCATCGGGTTCTATTCCTCACGTCACCCGTTCTTCATCCCCGGACTATTGAAAACTTCATTTCCCACTAGCCATTGCACCCCGCACACCTGTCATTGATCACCTGCACTCAGCCCCGCATCACCTGTTTCACCTCATCATGGACTCTATTTAATGTGTGTGTTTGCTTTTGTTCATTGTCTGGTGTTGTTGTTATTTTGGATGTCGTTACTTTGTCTGTCAACCGTGCATTTTGTTCTGGAAAGTCTGTAAATTAATCTCAGCGTGTGTGAGGTTTGTACCTGTTTGTTATTCCGCTGATGAAGTTCAGTAAAAGACTTTAATCTGTACTCTCGTGTTCTGCCTCATCTGATGCACGGTAACGGCGTTGAGATACAATCCAGCGGACAATGTCGCGTCTAGGTAAAATCTTTATTGTTAAAACAAAATCATTGGCTAAGACGCTAGCCAATCTTACAAGTTGACGATTTCACCCAATGGCATGGCAAAATCTATGCCACCCCCCTTAATGTAAAGTAGACACCTGTGTACCATATAAACATAATTTATACATGTATTTATTATACTTCAGTATTTAAAATCCATTTTATTGCATATGATAGATTGAACCCTTCTCGGTGGACACACTGTTTTAGATGTAGTAAGAAGACAATAAGTGTCCTAAATTTTATATAATTATGATTCTATTGTAACTGTAATTTAATAATGATTCATGATTTAATGATTAATTCCTCATAACATTTACAAATGAAAATATTTTTATTTTTAAACCTTATTAATTTAACCGTAAATAGCAGTTACAATTGTATGGAACCAGACTTCTGCCTAAATAAAATTAAGTTGAACTGTGTAAATTTTAATTATAGATGGGTGTAATTTGCAAAATGTGTAGTTTTAAACAGTGATTTTTTTTGTTCTGAATCCTTGGACTGTAAATTTTCAGTTTTTTAAATACAGTTTTAAAAGTTTTCAAAATAAAGAAATTTAAAACACCAAATTTAAATCGCAAAAATTCAGATTGTACAGAAAGAAGGTCAAAGATCGAGCTTCTAAGTTTCACAAGGAAGAGTAGAAGATTATGGAAAAATCGAACAGAACATGAATTTTTGGTGCTGACGCTACTTGTTATATCAATACAGGGATTTTCATGCATAGAGAATTTAGAGGCGACTGCTTCAAGACTTTTACCTCTGCATTATTATTGTTTTTATTTTATTGTAGTTTTGTAGTATTTTTAATTGTTTTCTATTTAAATATTTATAGCTTTCATGTTAATTTCAGTTTAACTTTTAGTTATATAAATAATTATATATAGTTTTTATTTTATAAATAATTTAAAATATATTTTAAAATGTAGAATTTATAATATAATAAATTATAATTAAAATAGTTTTAGTGCCTCATGTTAAACTTATTTTTTTAGGTTAAGTTTTCTTACAATATTCAGGACTATACTTTACTGATTTAAAATAACGGAAATATTTAAATAGTTTTAGTGAATGATAATGACCATGCATTTTGTAGGTTAACAGAAATATAAGCCTTTTATTCATATGCTTTAATTTACATATTTTATTACTGTCAAAAATATGCCACATCATTACAAGTCACTGTTCTCACCACTATCTCATAAATACCTTAGGGAAAATTGGGAGCCTCACTAAGCTAGCGCGCGCCTCCTAGTGGTGTTACAGTTACAAATGACCTAATATTTTTAAGACACCCTTTTATCCTACACAGACTTTTGTGGACAGAGGAAGGGTGCATGAAATTTGCCGGAGGCAATTGCCTCTTAATTTCTCTAAGAAGGAAAATCCATGACAACAAGTAGCGTTAACACCAGTTTATGCTCTGCTCGATCATTCTTCCATAATCTTCTACTCTTCCCTGTAAAACCCGGCAGCTTAATCTTTGACCTTCTGTCTCTGAAATTTTAAAACTCTTTTTTTTACTTTTTAAAAAATTCGATCGAAAAACTGTTGAAAAATACACATTTATGAAACAACACCATCAAATGATTCAGTTTTGCAAAATACACCTATCTATAGTGCAAATGTACACAATTCTAATTATTTTCGTTTAAGCAGAAATCTGGATCCATAGAATTGTTGAAAGTGTTTTTTCCCAAGTCTCAAGAATCAGTGTATAGACAGATTAAACGCTATTAACAATACTACCTCCATTGACTTACTCAGACGTACACTTTGCATGAATTTAAATGCTGCAAATCCCTATAAGTGCACAAACTATTTTGCAGGGTGCAAAATACCTATAAGGTCACAAACTGCAAAAGCACACCCATACTTGAAGTGTCACTTCTTATTTTTTTCTTAATTATTAAACCAACCATAGAAAAAACTTTCGAAATTGCTTTGTAAATTTTTACTCGGTCATGGGCAATGGGCTTCTATGTTTGTAGAACATGAACTTTGAAACCTGAATTTTATTAGAAATTATTCTATAAGCTTGTGTTTCTATGCAGCATTCACATGCGTATGAATGGAGGTCAATGCAGTGAAAAGTGTATTTGTCTAATCCCTGTACTATCTACGTTGTTAGATCACAAAGTACAACTTTACAATTCAAATAAAGTCTAAACCCAGAATAGAGAGGTTGAGTGAATGTGGTCTGGATGCTGTGGATGAGAGTCACTGTGTTAGAGTCACAGATGCTGTAAAAGGACAGAGTTCCTGCAGTGTCATCCACATACACTCCTATTCTACAAGATTTGGACACTAAAGGGAGTTTAGTCTCTATGTTATTGTGCCAAAATGTGCATCTGGAGTCAGAGCAGCACAAACTCCAGGACTGATCATTACGTCCAAATTCACTTTCATGACCCCTTCCCTTCCTACTGATGCCCTTATATGATACTGATATACCTACATCACCACTCCACTTAACCTCCCAGTAAGAGCGACCACATACTCTCTCTCTAGACAACACCTGAAACAAACTATCAAATCTGTCTGGATGATCATTATACTGCCAAATTCCACCAGTGATAGTAATCGCTCTGTTTTCCTCAGACAGACAGAGCCGCTTATGAAGTGTGTTTCGATCCAGTGTCAGCTGATGAGCATCTGAGGAACATAAAACACATAATTGCATCTAAATGTGGAAACACCAAAAACTTTTAAATGACAAGTGTATGTTTAAATTAAATATTTAGTTTATTATTAACATTTAAATTATTTTGGGGGCCTCTAAGGTGGTGATTTACAATTTGTAAATTGCTAAATAATCAAAATTAACATTCTGAACTTAATTCTGAACAAATAAATCACTGGCTCAGATGATGTAAACAGTAAACTCAGGAAGAGATTATTACACACAAAATAATTAAATTATTCCAATTATTTGGTTTGGTGTATTTGACTAAAATATCACTAAAATATTGCTATAAAATAATATTGCTGTATTACTAAAATATTACTGTAAAATAAAATACATGAATATTTGACTAAACAAGCATGTAGTGAGATTCTTCATTGTTATGTTTCACTATAACATTTCAGTTAGAATTTAGTCTGGTTGAGGATATATAACACTTATAAAACTTACACTGGAGGAACTGCTCTCTGGTCTTGGGTTCAGGGTTGAGAATAACATCTGTATGTTTCACATAGGAAATTAATAGACATTTTATTGTAAGTGTCAATTCAGTCATTGAATGTAAAACATTTCAGAATCATTTTGATGTGAATTGTATTTCTACATGACAATAATTAATGAAATCAAAGGTGTAAATTGGTCCATGTATGTTTAACGAAAAAACAGTGCCTCACAGCGCAAAGCGGATGTGAAGGACAGACCATGTGTTCATTGAAGTGTAAATATGCATTATTCAGTAGCAGCTCCTGACTATAAATGTAGATGGGGCAGTTTCTGGGTCGGTTCATAGGCAGAAATTATAGTTATTTATAACCTGTAGGAGCCATTTCTTTATTCTGAATATAATGCATGATTTTTTCTTTTCGTTTTTGAGAATTGTGCCCTCTATAGGTCAGAAGGCCATTAAATAGGAAGGTGATGTGGTGGAGGCGGGGCTGACTGGAGGTTCACAGCTTTTTGACCTTGAGCTTGGCTTGAACCTATGCCCCGTTTGCAGCATATTTTGTTGCCCAATGTAACCTAAATTTATTTATTTCATTTAACTTCTTCATTGTAAATAAATGTATTATTTTTCTTTGGAACGAATCACCCTCATGAATTTATTTTTAACCAAACAAGAGTCAAAAGATTTCCCAGTCAACACAAATTGTGGCAAACAAAGATAAACTAAAATCAGGATAAAAATGTCACAACACTGCCTAAGTTTTACAGTGATTGAACACATGCAGAACACTTTTGACAGAGGTCTTGTGTCTTTGGTCATTTAGCCTGCTGGTGGCGCTCTAATGTTGAGTAGCAGGCTCTACAACTATATCATATTGTGTTATTGTGGTTAAAACATATTGACTTGTTAAGAGTTTTCTGAGAACAGACATGACAGGAATGTTCTCTTGATTCATATCTCATTTTGGGGTTCATGGCCCAGAACAAACACGTGTGAACGATATGTGTTTTAGATTAGGTGCTAACTAAAGTTAGTCTAGGCATGCTTTAGATTGCCTCCTTTCTCTACATTTCGGAGTTGCCTAAAACAATACACACAAAAATGGGTATTTTTGTTACCGTGCATCAGACGAGGCAGAACACGAGAATATCAGTTTCAAATCTTTTACTGAACTTCATCAGTGGGAATACAGATACAGAAACAGACCTCACTTCAGAGGAGGAGTACAGGCAGACAGTAGTATGCATGGCTGACTTAACAAAACACATCCAGAATCCAACACGTACAAAATAACAACAATACTGGACAACTAACAGAACGAAAGACAGGGTTTAAATAATGTTACAAATCAGACTAACATAATCACAAAACAGACGGTGCAAATGAATGGGACTGAGTGCGCGGGATTGCTGACAGGTGTGCGGGGTGCAAAGGAATGTGGGAGATTGAGTTCAATAGTCCGGGGATGCAGAACGGGTGACGTGATGGAAAGAATCCGATGCTGAAGGCATCGACTCTGTGACAATTTTAAGGCGGTAGTGCAAATAAAGTACAGTACAAGACAGCACACTTATTGCCCAATGGTGTATAACAGAAAGCCATGAAAATACTAAAATATTAGTATAAAAATATAAAAAAATATATAGTATAACGCAATGTAAGTCACTTGCGATAAAAGCGTCTGCCAAACGTGTAAATGAAAAATGTGTTTTTATATGTTTCATATAAATCCAAATTCATAAACTGTCAAAAGAACCGTATACAATAAAAGTGTTATAAATAATGCTTGAATGAACACTGGTCTGTGCTTCACATCTGCTCCACACTGTGAGACGCACAGCTTTGTCACTATTATTATTATTATTATTATTATTATTAATATATTATTACATTAATATTTTTAACATAAATCTTTCTCTAAGACACTGAACTATCAAAACGTACACAGACCTAATTTAATGATACTTTACCTCTATCAGATAGTGTTCCCAACTCCTCTCTGCAGTAATGTTCCAGTTTCTCTTTCAAATGAAATACACATTTTCTTGCATTATCAAAAGAGGGGAGAGAGTTGACAGTGATGCTGGCTATGTCTGAAGATTCAGGAGGAACAAACAGAGACTGAAACAGAAGATACAGAAACATTTAGTACAAAATACAATCTTTGTATAAAATGATTTTTTTCACTGTGTTGTTTTTCATATCTCTGTTACCTGGCAGAAATGGATGTGATCATCTGTGTGTGAAAGCTGCTCCAGTTCAGCATCTCTCCTCCTCAGATCATCAATCTCTTGCTCCAGTCTCTTCACCACTTCTTCAGCTCGACTCACTGCTGCATTTTCCTCATCTCTGATCAGCTGTGTTACCTCAGAACAGCTTCTCTCAATGGATGATATAAGTTCGGTAAAGATAATCTCACAGTCTTCCACTGCTGTCTGTGCAGATTGCTGTTAGGACACACATTAAAGTCAGATATTACTGGTACCTTATATGAGACACACTGAGCTTTAGTGCCAAAACTCACCTTGTGACACTCCACAACTGCTCTTAACTTCTGAAGCTCCTTTTGTCTCCTCTGGATTCTCTCCTGGTATAATCTATGTGTCTCATTCAGTTTACAATAAGGACATTCAATGCCTGAGTGAAATTTATCATGTTGCTCAAGACAATTAGAGTTTTTACATGACAGATATGACTTTATGCCTTTGCATTTTTTTTTATCCGTGGAAGCGTCCCATTCCACATCTCCAGGTGCAGCATAACAGTGAGCAGGAACAGCAGCTTGATCTTTAGTCTCCAGTTTCTTCACCATTTCAGCTAGAATTGTGTTTTTATTCAAAACAGGTTTTGGAGTGAAGGTCTTTCTGCATTGAGGACAGCTGTAGACTCCTTTGTGATCACCCCGATTCCAATAGCTTGAGATACAGCCCATACAGTAACTGTGTCCACACGGAACAGTCACTGGATCCTTAAGTAGTTGCAGACACACTGAACAGTTGAACTCATCCTTAGACACTGAAATACTGGTTTCTGCCATTTCACTGTATGTACAGAATGACAAAAAAACAAACACATTTAACAACAGTTAAAGTCCCAATTTAGAGGCTGAGAGCAAACAAGCTACAGAGAACCACACCCTTAGAAAAAGAGACAACTAAACAGTGTAGCAACCATTACAAACATTAAGAAATTTCCAAGTCCCTCGGGTTTGGGAAATATTTGTTACATTTTCAAAGTTTTGGCAATTTAAAACAAATTGTAAGACCTCATAATACATTAGTTTTTAATACCCAGATGATGCCTCAGTTCCTAGATTACACACTGTCAGTGTTTGTTTATAAATCAGTGCTATTGGTCACCATTTACATCTGTCTGTCTGTTTCACAAATATTTAGCTAATGAAAGGCATTAAAAAGACTAAATCTTGTTGGATACAATTAAACTGTCAATAAAACCTCACAAGTCCCTCTATCTTGAATAATTAATCCACAGCAGCTGAAAGTTGCAAAAATAAATAAAGATCCTTTTGTTTGAATAACTGCAGTGGTTTTCTTTACGCAAGAAACACTATGACAAAATGTTAATATTTGATGTATTTGAGGTCTGAGATATGTGGGACCAGAGAGAGAGGGCTAGCAATTGCGTAAACTTAAAACAGGAAAAAATTTTATTTATATGTAATGTATTTTACAACAGGAAAAAAATGAGCGCCCATTTAGCTACAACAAACTTTGTAACCTGTTGATGAAACGTAATGTGATGTTGCAGCTGTTTTAATGATGATGGACAGAATGCACATTTGCACACATTCGCTGGTCAAAACCCTGTAATGTTAACTGCTTTTGAGTTGACACAAAGCAGCTGAGTTATCCTCGTCACCTAGGTAAAAGAAGAAATGTCTATCCAAGAAATGCCTTTGTAGCGCCTCTCTAGTGGGTTAAACTATAATGAGAGGTGGCTATCCTAAGTTCTTTACATAGCTATCCAATCAAATAAGTGAGGTCTCACTAATAAACTTATTTTTAAACTTATTGATAAGTTTACTCCTTTAAATCACTATTTAAACAGTAATATTTTAACTTTCACAGGAAAATCAATGTCTAGGAATTGCTTTTATCCTATACACACTTTCACATGTAAACCAGTCAGTAACCACAACTGTTGTATCACAAAAATATAACAGATTTACTTGGAAAAATAGGTCAGTAAATAAATGTGTCTTGGCTCCATCACTTGTAAAATCAAAAAAGCATTCAAATTCACATTTACACAAGGGCCCAACAAAATAAAATGACCGGCAAAACTCAATTGTAAATACCCTTCAAATGTTCAATTGTTGCAGGCCTGAATGTAGCTTGGGTACGTTGTAGCCTTAAACCAAATGGCTGCTTCACCACATAGGCTAAACAAAACAAAAAATAGTACCTTTACTCAATGTGGATATAACCTCACGTGCACAGGATCAAAGGTGTCCGCAGCGGATGACGGGATGAGAGGATTCACGAGGAAGAGAAGAAAGTCGAAAAGAAGAGACACATGGTTGATTACCAGGGCAAAGTCCACCACTCGGACGGTAACGCTAGCCGGCTCCGTCCGGGTCGATCTCACAGTTCACACAGGCTTACTAATCGAGGTCGCTGGCCGCTAGCTTGTAAAGGGAAATTGTATTCATCATGTTTTAACTTTCCTTTACAGAGTTTGACATTAATCATTTGTCTTTACAGAGTTTAACATTAATCATTATTTAACTCTGATATATTCTTGTGTTTTAATAACCATTATTTACTCTCATATATTTTGGTGTTGATATTAATCATTATAATAACATTAATCAATAAAACAACATTAATCACTATTTGCTCGTATATATATATTCATAGTCTTATGTGCTTGTATGAAATGTTTGGCAGTGGAAATTTACCAAGGAGAGAGAAGAACCGGTATAACCATATATGAAATGCGCTATCTTAGGTCAAAGTGCCCTAAGCACTCCGAATATGTCTTTTGCCCTTTACAAAATGTTGTTTGTGCAGACTAAGCGATTATCTTTGCAGACCTAGCAGGAAAGCTGGAGATAACCATGACCAAATTCGGGAAAAAGGTGCCAACAGGTCTGGGTTGCTGGCCTTGGCAGCGGTCCACGACCATCAAAGAAGAAGACTTTAAATACTGAAAGTTTTAGGGAAAGAGGGTCACTTGGTCGTATTGCTCGATTGGTGAACTCCTAGGATTATATAACTAGGGACAGAATTCTGCATATTTTCTTCAAGTGTGATTTTCTTCAATATATATTTTGATTGTTAAAATAAATCATTTTAAAGATATTTTTTGAGTCTTCATTCCTGGATAAACGAACACGCGGACTTGAAGGATTAATTGCCAAGTCCAACACTTGTTAGCCAAAATCCATGCAAAAACACTACCCACTAAATCGGCAGCTAAATTAAACTTATCTCAGTCTTCATGTGCGTAGTTGGACACTCACACAGACAGAATTATCACATTTAACGTTTCAGATAAGAGTCCTTGTTGAACACTTTTAGAAAACTCGTGCACACATCACATTAACATCTTTTTCGCTCTCGCAAACTTTTCCCGTTCTCTCCTCCTCCTCCACCTTGACCTCTACTCCGATTGGCTCATACACAATACTTTCAGAAATAAAATAACTTCACAAACATTTGGGTACATCTTTCTTCATATTCTTAACCGGCACCTTTTAAGCATTTTGGCATATTATTACTCCACAAATAATTAACATTTTAAATGCTGTATTCAGTAAACCCAATACATTACCCAATATATGCATTTCTCTTTTAACGAAATTATAACTTCCTTGCTGGTCAACAAATCTTAACTTTTTAACCTTCAATTATATTTATTAAACTATGAAATTATTTATTCAAACTTGTATCTTATACTAAAAAAATATATTTCAACAGGGTTACACCTTCTTTGATTTATAATTGCTTATACCTTAAATTAACATTAATCATATTATGCAGTATGGTTGCATGGTTCATTCATGTTTATGCTGTTAATATGCACACATTCGCTAGCTAGCTAATTTTTGAATCTAGTATTTGTAGTGATTTAGTGTGTTCTCCCTGAGTGGCAATATTGAGAAAAGACAGATACGATGGGAGGACACCTTAACCCCATCAGCTCCAAAGAGTCTGTCCCTTTTAACAGGTTTATGCCCCGTTGAGGCTAGCCAGGGGAGACTCCCTGAGCTTCAAAGGAATTCCATGGACATGGGAGTAATAAACTTAAACATCTTAAAACCATGTAGGAAAATCCCTTTTCCTTTGTATGCCACTAAATGGGTCTTTAAGTACATGTATGTATAGTGTTTGTTTGTACACTTTGCTTTCTATAAATGTTAACCTTGCTTTAACCAGTAGATATGTAGGTTGTGTTAGGGTTTAATTCTGTTCATACAGGGGAAAGAAACTTAATGTAATCCAAACACTGTCATATTTACTACCCATAGAAAGCTTGTAACATTTCCTTTCCTGTGGTGCATGTTATGTTACCATAACATGCATCATATTCTTTTTACAATAATAGGGTTTGATATTTGCACATGTGCCATAAAGCCATGAGCCTGCAAATAAGTTGGGAAAAGAAACCTTACCCCACTACATAACCATTGGTCAGTCTTATCATCATAGGGTGTGACCCTTTTGAGGATAAAACTGCAGAGCAACTTCAGATCCCTCTCTTCATGTCTCTTCTCTTCATACTTCAATTCCTGCTCTACCTGACGTCTGCGTGACCACCACTCCTCCCCCTGAGGGGGGAGGGAAGACCACTCACACTGACTCCCAAACTTTGTTTGGGACCTCCAATGGCGGACTTTAACACAGTTTCAATATCTTCGTAGAAACCACACAAAGACTTTCAGCACACGCACATGGACACTTCAGGACGACCGAAACCGATGCAAGTATCCATTTCTATCTCGATAGATGCGTTAAGCAGCGCCCCTTTGTTAAAAGGTGATTTTAAAGTCTGATGGTTCACTCAGGAACTGTTTAAATCTGCCGCTCTTGCTCTCTCTCTCTCTTTTCAGACCATTCACTTTCTCTCACTCTCTCTCTCTCTTTCTTTTCTTTGATTCATATGTGTTTGATGTTTGTATGTTTTAGTACAGCGTTGTATTAGCTGTGCCTGTAACTAGTAGTTTTAGTTTTAATAAACACCATTTGTAATCGCTTTGAATGTCTCTGTGCTTGGTTATGCTTGCAGACAACTGTCACTTAAACTGTTTAGATTTTGCTACATGCTCAGTAGCTCTGTGAAGCAGATAGTTGTTTTCCCTGGCCAGGAAGATATACTTAGGGCCGAGATGATCGCGGTGCGCCTGCAAGACAAGCGCATGGGATCGTGTCGCCCCTCCTGCTGCCCAGATACTACAATATGTATACTTGATGACGATTAACTATACGTATTTTTCCTTTGAGCTAAATCAACAATTCTCTACGGAGAATAGCGTGTTAACGACCTATTCCCTGACTTTCGCTACATATTCTATACTCTCTGCTCGTCTTCACGTGCATAAATGTAGAAAACATGGTTTTACTACAGTAATGTTGTAATAACTAAAAATGTATATCTACAGTATATAGATAAGGAGGGACAGCTTTGGCACAATTCAAACTTTTCACTGAATCCGCTTAGAGGAGAGACTCTCAAATATTCTCCTCATAGCCATAGAGAGGGACATTCCAGCGGATCCCAAGAAGTCATAAACATCTTCAAGCACAAGGCTCACAAAAGAATGCTGTTGTAATTAGGTTTAAAGAGGCCTTCAAAGCCTATATATCCAAATTATCTATATTATTATGGCTTTTATTAATAGTAAATAAATCATCTCAGGTTACTTATGTAACCATAGTTCCCTGAAGAGGGAACGAGACGCTGCGCCAGCGTTGCGTAGCTATGGGACACCTTTGCGTGACTACGTCTGAAGCACGTGTATCAAAAGGGAACTCGTGCTGCGCCAGCGTTGCACCGCTTTGGGAACAAGATCCCAACGCCGCCATAAGAGCCAATGCCTGATAGTGTGAGTCTGTAGAGCACAGCTATGGCAACAGCACATGAGAACGGTGTAGAAGCCAGGTTGTGTCACTTGTGGCTTGGAGTATAATCACTGGTGGATGCCAATTCACTCCCTAGCAACCTAACAGATTACCCTTGCAACTATTTAGCAGGATCTTTGTCTCTGCATTAGAATACTGTAGAGACATGGGGTTGGTAAAACATGTTAGCATCATTGTAATATTGCTGTCAGAGTTTTGCCATGGCAAGCACCACTCACATTTTCCTCAGAAAATGTACCTTAAAATCTACCATAAATCTAGATCTTCTTATTGGATTACTCCAACTAATAATCGACTGGATTATTGAGAAGATGTGAGCTATATCTGTTCTAAGCGATTGGTATACAATGTTCAGGGGGTGGACGAAAAATCCCCATAGACTTAACATAGCGACAAACTTTGACGGGTCATAGCTTTAAGTGGGGATTTAGTAGAAACATGTGGGCTACATGTTACCTCACAATATGTGTATAAGTTGTACCTCTGGGGCGTAAAAGCTACCAGAAATCTCATATATACTTATAATGGTCCATAGACTGCCATCATAAAAAGGCCCAGATGGAAAAATTTTACATCACAGTGTCATAGAGACAAGGATTTTAATCAGGCAACCAATCAGTCTCCCATGAGCTTCATAAAGCTGTCAAACCACATCCAAGCAACCATTTAGAGCACCCCAGCAACAAATCCCATAGATAAAATTCGGCCTGCTTAACATCAGGTCGCTTTCCCACAAAGAATACATTGTCAACGAAATTATTACAGACCACAACTTGGACGCGCTGTGCCTGACAGAAACATGGCTTAAAACAGATGATTTTACCAGTCTGAATGAATCTACTCCACAAGACTTTTACTATAAGCACAAGCCTCGTCTGAAAGGTAGAGGTGGCGGTATTGCTACAATCTATAGCAACCTATTCTGCGTCAATCTTAAATCTAGAAAATTTAACTCCTTTGAAATAATGGTGCTAAATATGTCACTTACAAATGGTCGCAACAAACATTTGCCTTTCATAATGGCTACTATTTACAGACCACCGTGTCATCATACAGACTTCCTTGAAGAATTCGCAGATTTTCTGTCAGAATTAGTAGTCACTGTAGATAGAGCCTTAATTGTTGGTGACTTTAACATACACATTGATAATCCAAAAGATGCGCTACGTATAGCTTTTATGGATATCCTGGACTCGCTTGGTGTTACCCAAAAGGTGTCAGGTCCCACACATAAATGTAAGCACACTTTAGACCTAATTCTATCATTTGGACTAAACATAAACAACATAGAAATATTACCTCAGAGTGATGCCATCTCAGATCACTGCCCTATATCCTACACTGTACTTTTAGATAAACCCCCTCGTCCTACACATCGGTTTAGATCAAGCAGATCAATCATCTCTACTACTAAAGATAGTTTTATTAGCAATCTTCCGAATCTATATCAAACCCATAATGTAATCAACAAAAATGAAGATCTTGATGTTGTAACAGAAACATTAAACAAAGTTTTTTCAGGTACTTTAGAAGTTGTCGCACCTATTCGATTAAAGAGAATAAAAGAAAGAATGCCAGCACCATGGTATAATAACCACACCTCAGCCCAAAAAAAAGCAACTAGAAAAATGGAACGTAGATGGAGGACTACGAACCTAGAAGTATGGTGCATGGAAAGAGAGCACCAACAAGTACAAACAGGCTCTAAAAACCGCCAAATCCTCCTATTTCAGCAAATTGATCGCAGAAAATCAAAATAACCTGCAATTTCTTTTTAATACAGTCGCAAAACTGACTGAAAACAAATCATTAACAGAAAAAGATGCTAAACTACAGCACGATAGTAATAACTTTATGAAATTCTTTGAAAATAAAATCGAGCAGATTAAAGACAATATTGCATCTACACAGCCAGCCACCTCTATATCCCATAGTATCCCGTCCCGCATCATGCCATTAGTACAACTAGAATCATTTAATGCTATTAAAATGGATGAGCTCACAAAAATAATACATTTATCAAAATCATCATCCTGTACATTAGATCCCGTCCCCACAAAATTACTAAAAGAAGTTTTTCCTGCAGTTTCGGAACCATTGCTCAATATTATTAATTCATCCTTAGAATTAGGTTATGTTCCAGCAGCCTTCAAAATGGCAGTTATTAGGCCTCTCATAAAAAAACCTAATCTCGACCAGGTAGACCTATCTAACTTTAGACCAATCTCTAATCTCCCCTTTCTATCAAAAATACTGGAAAAGGTTGTGTCCAAACAACTACAGACATTCCTAGCCAACAATAGCATTTATGAAAAATTTCAATCAGGATTCAGGCCCCACCACAGCACAGAAACAGCCATGCTCAGAGTGACAAATGACCTCCTTTTAGCATCAGATCGCGGTGAAACCTCTCTTCTCATATTACTCGACCTCAGCTTTTGATACAATTGATACAATAGATCATACAATCCTACTCGATAGACTGGAAAACCTTGTTGGCATTAATGGTCAAACCTTAGCCTGGTTCAAATCTCATTTAACCGATCGCTACCACTTTGTCTATGTTAACGAGGAAAAATCTTATTACTCTCAGGTAAAATATGGCGTACCACAGGGATCAGTTCTTCGTCCTATTGTCTTCACACTATATATGCTTCCCCTCGGAAATATAATTAAGAAACATGACATCAACTTCCACTGCTACGCTGACGATACCCAGCTCTATATTTCCTCAGAACCTGACAAAACCCAGTTTTCCTAGGCTAATAGACTGTATCAACGATATTAGAAAATGGATGGCAAACAACTTCCTTCTACTTAACTCCAACAAGACAGAGGTTTTGATTATTGAACCTAATAGCTCCAAACACGACACAATAGCCCACAACATCTCTATAGAAGGTTGCACCATTGTCCCATCTTCCGCAGTCAAGAACCTAGGTGTGATTCTAGATAAGAACCTGTCTTTCGATGGTCACATTTCCAATGTATGTCGAACCGCATTTCTTCACCTTAGAAATATCTCAAAGATGCGCCACATGCTATCTGTCTCGGATATAGAGAAGCTAATCCATGCATTTATGACCTCCAGAATTGACTTCTGTAATTCATTACTGGGGTGTCATGCAAAGCAAACAAATAAGCTTCAGCTGGTTCAAAATGCAGCTGCTAGAGTTCTTACTAGATCAAAAAAGTATGACCACATAAGTCCACTTCTAGCAACACTGCACTGGCTACCTGTAAAGTATTGCATACATTTCAAAATTTTGTTAATTACATACAAAGCCCTAAACGGCCTAGCACCTTTATACCTCCATGAACTACTATCAGCATACAATCCATCGCGCATTGCGTTCACAAAATGGCGGGCTGTTAATAGTTCCAAGTGTAGCCCTATGGGAATTTTTAGGTGTTTCTTAAAATCATTATTTTTATTTTGTTTATTCTTCTGTAAAATGTACAGTTCTTGTTGTGAAAAAATGTTAAATAATGTATATGCTGTGTTAAATAGAAAAAATGTAAAACTAACTTAGCCGTGAGAAGGGACCAATGAGGAGTGAGGGGGAGAGGTGATGTGTGAGGAAGATCGAGCTAGAGACTGTCACATTAGACATTGGTAAACCACCAAGTTTAATGCGTGGGATAGAAAATGTAATTGTATACTGCATGAAACGTAGTTACAGACATTTGACTGAGTGTATAGATGTACGAAATTTTCTCTAACTCGGTTAGAGTTCTATCCATTGTGGAGAAAGAGTGGACGGCGAGTGAGCACGAGGTAGTCATGGACGTTTGCCAGTAGTAGCCTGCTCGGGTGCACATTGAGCATCATCTGGATAAGCACCTATCTTCCGGACCCTTTTCCTGTTTAGCTGTTGAGCGACGTTTCCATCACCAGCATCGCAGGCATTTTGTTGTCGTGGCGAGGAGGACGACACGTTGTTCGGCACTTCTAACTCAGGGGAGTTTTCTTTTGCGCATGGCGTGAAGCGACCATTGTGTTTTAGGTCTCAGCGATCTCAAGCTACGCTACAGGCCTGCATCGTGTACGAATCAGACTGTCCGGGTATTCCTTTTATTTCATTAAGTGGATATTTAATCAGTTTGCCGGCTTAGCTTTAATTTAGTTGTGTTTTATTCTGAATGACATGTTGATATTTGATTTGTATATAAGTTCATACTATATTTTTGAGTAAATAGTTCAAAACACATTTCTGTTGAATCTTTGAATTACATTGGGTGTACAATATTGATAAATTCGATACTTAAATGAAGATATCATTATTGTTTACAGTTGATGGGTGTAAGGTGAAAGTGTTTATTATTACGGAGTATCATAAGTGACTGGTGAATTGATGGTCATTGTAATTATATTATTGATAGACATTTAAATGGGGTGAAATATTAATGTAGTTATACAAGTGAATGTGTATTTACCAAAGTTTGTGATATTGTTGCATACAATTAGTGTTTGTTTTAATTTAGTTATAACTACATTGACTGATCATTGGGTATTAAGAGAAAAGCTGACATCAAAGTACTGGTAACAAGCGGTATAAATAATTTGGGAAATATAAGTTAGGGCATTAATTAATATTAGAGAGGAATTGGGTAAATAGGAATTCGGGGAGCGCATCCCACCAATTAGATAAGCTAAGGGGGCGCTACACAAGAATGTCCTTCTCCTACTTAGCACCAAAACTATGGAATGACCTTCCCAGCAATATTCGGGACTCAGACACACTCGAGCAGTTTAAAACTAAACTGAAGACTTATCTCTTTAGCCACACATTCACATAATCTCAGATCATAACTCTCTAAGGCCGCAATAGTTAGCTCAACCGGAACCGGGCACACATACATATTACATACTGCATGTGATATCACATATAACTGCTTACATTTTACATATGCTAATGTTAGTCTGTTTTGTCCCTCTCCCTCTCTCCTGCTAATCTCTCTCTCTCTCTCTCTCTCTCTCTCTCTCTCTCTCTCTCTCTCTCTCTCTCTCTCTCTCTCTCTCTCTCTCTCTCTCTCTCTCTCTCTCTCTCTCTCTATCCCCCTCTCCCTTTTCCGAGGTATCCCGAGGAATGAGTTCCAGCTGGCACAAAACTGCTCATAACAGTCCTGGCCCACCTGATGCCCATCCTGGTGCTGCTAAATGACGACTACCCAGGACAACCTCCTTGCACCCTGTTAAATTAAAATCAAATCTACCACATTATACTTAACATATAACATTTTTTTCACGCTCTTAAAGTGAATTTCTGTATCTTATAATGTCTGTATCTGTATCCTGTAAACTGCATAGCGAGTTATAGATGCGATCAATTGCAATTTGTGTCCTCTATTTCGGATTGCACATGCTACGGATTGCAACTATAACACGTCATGTCAGGGTTTTTTTTCTCTCTTAAAGAGTTTTTTTGAATCCCTGACCACTGACTGCTATCTGTCAATACATGTAAAGCTGCTTTGATACAATGACCTCTGTGAAAAAGCACTATACAAATAAAATTGAATGGAATTGAATGTTATGTAACAAGTGTATTTTACATTTACATTTTCGACCGGATGAGTTGAATTGATGAGAGTAAACATAAAAATAGTTTTAGATATAGATTTGTTCGGATCATTGTTTTTGCAGCATCTGGTAAGTCTTTTGCTTTCTCTTGCTTTATCCCGAAATAAAATAAGAGGACTCTCAAAACTTTTATTATACTTTAATTGCATGCTTTATGGTAATATTTCAACATCTTCATGTTAATTTGTGTGATTTTGAGCACGATTCATGTGCTATCGCTTTAATTCAGCACGTACAGTACAGCAAAAATCTACTTGATACGTAAACGATCACTTCACTGCTGCACCGCATCTGCCACAGACGGACAGCACCACATCTGCGTGCAGTGTGAACGATCTAATCGCATAACATAGGCAGGTAAAAAATAGGCACAGCATACGCACTGCAAATGGAGTATGTGTGAACTAGGCATTAGGAGACAATACAGTATTTTTCTAAAATAAAGTAGGTTTTTATAATTTGAATATAATTTGAATATTAGTATTGTTAAAGTACATTCCATTAAAGCATTTTGTTAGATTGTTGAGGTTTGATGAGTATTAAAAAAATGAGTGGATGAATTTGTATCACAATAAGGTCGTTGTGTAGACACACTGCTGACACACATTAATGTTCAAACAACTCAAAAAACAATTAAGATTTTTTAATCCACTGGAGATGTTGCAGATCTGTCTGAAAGAGGATGTGTGTCTATATTGTCTTAATGCAGATAAAGGAAAATGATTTGAGTGGCCAAAGACTCTTCAAGGACCACAGAAAACTACAGAAATTAGTTTAATCTTGGGCTCGGAAAGCTTTTAAAAAAATGAAAACAGCACCTGTTAACAGCACAGTTAAAGAAACAAATCCACTGCTCTCGTGCAATAAAGAAAATTACTGGAGTCAACTAAAGAGGAGAAAGCACAAACATTTGAAGGATCTAGAGAAACTGTATGGAGAAATGGCCTAATATTACTTGCCATAAATTCTTAATTTAATTCACATTTATTTATAAAGCGCTTTTCACAATTTTCATTGATGCAAAGCTGCTTTACATAAATAATAATAAAAAGAGGAAATAATATGGATAATTAGCGAATACAACTAAGACAGTGTACAGTCTAAAAAATGCAAGGTGTTAAAATAAATAGACATTAAAAGAGAAGAGTCTGAGCAGTTTTCAGGTAGTGAAAAGCATTAAATGAAAGGGTGCCAATAATTGTGTCCAACGTGCTTTTAAGAAAAACTTCTTTCATGATGTTATTTTCCCCTCACTTTCAATAGTTTGGCTTTAATGAAACGTTGTATTTTTGTGATTTTTTTAAAATACAGATCAAAAGGAGAAACAATGCAGATTTATTTGTAAAACGATGTAAAAACAATTCACATAAACATACCTTCTGCAATCACAAGTTAATATTCCCACAACAATAACAATATCACCCTCTTGTGGTGAGACAAGATATAGGTTTCGCTTAGTTGGACTATAAAAATAGTGTTAAACCTTTTGAACGTTACACAATGGAGTATATATGGCATTAAAACAGATTTCGGCACGGAGAAACCCGTGAAATCAATACACAAGAAATTTATTTAAAAGGCCTCCTGAGAACAAAACTCAGGTATTCCAAAATAAAAAAATGACGAGCTACATTTACATTGATACATTGGTACTACAGACATGTGACAATTAATATTAACATTACCGTAATAATAAGAAAGCAACAACACAATAAAGTAATCACCTATCGGCGTGCGCAATTACACAGTACACTAGTTCTCCAGTTTGTTAATATAATCGGGTGGAATAATATATTTTTTCAGTAATTTACCTTTCAGTCTTCACAGACGTTACAGAAACTGGTTACAGAAACTGGTTCTCGAGTTGTTTTTGTTATGCTGGCTTGCCCCTGTGTAATATTCTGTGTGGAGGTGCTGTCCAAACCGAAAGTGAAAATGTTTTATGCCATTAAAGGGATAGTTCACCCAAAAATGAAAATTCGTTTATCATTTATCCACCTTCATGTCATTCCAAACCTTTCTTTCTTTTGCAGAACTCAAAATAACATATTTTGAAGGACGTTGGTAACCAAACAACATTGACCTCCATTATGTGGACACAAAACCACAGAGACATTTCTCAAAATATCTTCTTTTGCATTACACAGAAAAAGAGTGTCAAATACAGGATTTGAATGACACATAAGGGAACAAATTATATTTACAAAATATTTATTTTGGGTGAACTACCCACTTAAGCACTGTGGATACATAGGTTAATGGTGGTGAAACAAATGAAAAAACGTTGTTACGGCATTTGCAAGAGAAGACTTTTGCTGTGCTAAGAATGTGATGATAAAGATCAAATGGATCCTATTTTCATTTAGAGTGTCTTAGCAAATGAGAAAAACTGTAAAACAATTCAGTTGTAATATTTTCAACATATTTATTTAAAGTACCTAAAACGTAATCTTTCTTAACTCTTTCCTTTCTTCCATCTCTGCCTATCTCTTAAAAATAGTATAGTATACTTTATTGTTTATAATATTACACTTTGTAGTACACTGTATGAATTAAATAATATGTAAATACTGTAGTGTTTATATTATTATTTACCATGATCAAAATTAGTTTTAAAACGCTAAAGTATAAACTTTACTACAGTTTATTACTGTAATGTGGGCGTGATGACCTGACATTTTTAATTGCATACTCATTACTATTTTTTTAACTATTACTCACCCTAATGTCATGTCAGACCTGTATGACCTGGAGAGAGAGAGAGAGAGAGAGAGAGAGAGAGAGAGAGAGAGAGAGAGAGAGAGAGAGAGAGAGAGAGAGAGAGAGAGAGAGAGAGAGAGAGAGAGAGAATTTTAAAATGCTCTTTTATTACTATGTCACACATCATTAATGTTTATTTTTTTAAACAACTTCCAAGCATTACATAAAAATTACATCAAAAGTGTAAAGAAAATCTCCGACAACCGAGCACAAAGCCCCATTACCACACCATTTCATTTCAAAAGTTAATAGATCTTTTGTGGACTTGTAAAAACAAAAATCAATCAACACTCGTGATTTCACTATATTTAAATACATTACCATCACATCATCAGCAGACAGTTTTTCAATCTTATCTTTTTTAGTTTTATAGATGGCTAATTTGGCCTGCCCTCAAGCAAATTTCAAGAGCTGACAATATCCCCTGCTCTTTTAGATAACGGTGGCTTATATAATGACCTCCATTCAGGTTTTACATTTCCTTCCTTCCTTTTTATTAAAAACTTTATACATACATTATAAAAAATATAAAAACACATATTTTTTAAAAAGCTTTACCAGTAGCAGTTAGATCTGTGAGTTTAGCAACAGAGTGTTAAGTCCATGAAAGGAGGAACTGTCCTTCCTTTTAGTCAAAACGACTCCAAACCTTTTAAAGATTATTATAAAACACTGGTAGTCTGCTCACATTCAGTTTAAGAGGGTCCATTAAAAACAAGGGTTTATCCAATCCCAACAATCCCTTCCCAATGATTCTGAATAACCATTTAATCTCCCAGGTACACTCCTAGGTATTTAAAAGCTCCTGTTCCCCAGTTCAAACCATCAGGAAGGGTTGGTTTTGGAAGGGTCCTTTTTGACCAGTTCCCTACTAGAAAAGCTGCACTCTTGTTCTAATTAATTTTTGCAGATGCTAAAAGCTTAAAATCTTCTAAATCTTTATCAAAACCTGCACATCATTTTGACCCTTTATTAAAATTACCACATAATCAGCATAAGCAAACACAAATATATAAATTCAGACCACAATTTTTTTCTTAACTGCTGTAACAGGGGTTCAATGACAAGAGAATATAACATTCCAGATAACAAACAACCTTGTCTAATGCCCCTACAAACCTTAAAAAGAGTGTATAAGCCACCATTTACCTTAAGCACACTCTCAATGACTTTTTTTATTTCTAATAGGTCGCCTTTTTGGGGGAGGAGAGTGATGCCTTGTATTTCTGAAATTCTGATTAACCCGATCAAAGGCTTTCTCTTGATCAAGAGAAACAAAACCAACATTAAGTTTATGTACCCTGGCGAAGGAAAGCAGTGTGTTAATTGTAAAGTGACCGGGTGGTGTAGTGGTATGACTTATGGCTACTACTGTATACCAGAGATCCGAGTTTGATATCTGTCTCTGCAAGTCTTTTTTTGTGCTATAGTGATATAGGCGATAGTGATATAGGATAACAGTTACACTTAGAAGCAGCTGTAGTGACAAGTATGACAAGTCATGCAGCTCTCTTGCACCAAAAACCTTGCATACTTATTGAGCCTAAACAATATACATTTAGAGCATGATATAATAAAGGATATGTGGTGTATTTTCAGCTGACCCCTAGAACTTATATTACATCTTGTAAAAAGGGGCATAATAGGTCACCTTTAAGAAAAGGGGGAATATTATTTGGGCTACTTCCTGTGTGTAAAGGACAACTATTATGAAATGCATAGCAATACATTTTATTTAAACAAATTCTGCCTCTCATTTACCACCTACAAGGAGTTCTAAGGACTCGGTCTCCCATGATCTCCAAGGTCTCCAGCATCTTCCTCTGGGTTTCCAGTGCCTTCCCATTGCTCCAATCTCCAATCCGGCTATACTTCCCTTCCACCAGCTCCTGGCAACATTCATCATCTGCTCCCTCCAAGTGCATGCTCCCTCAGTCTGGTAAAGAAAGGAATACCACTATCAATGCATCTGCCATCTCCATTAAGACTGTAGATTATCATATTACTCTTTTTACTGTAGACTGTAGATTATCATATTACTCTTTTTACTCTCCGGTTCCGGTTCACCGCTGCAGCGTCGACTAAGTTTGGAGCTCCGCCGATCTGATACTAAAAACCTAGTTTTCTACTTACGAAACTAATTCTAAATCTGCTATTCACTGCTATTTACTCTACTCTCATATTGTCATTATTTAAATACTTGATTTACTAGATTCGCTCTCTCATACTAATTTACTAGATTCGCTCTCTCATATCTTTCTAATGGCGGATCTATCCGATGCGTGTCTTTCTGTTCTTTGTGCTCCGCATACTGCCGAACGGGAGACGGTCGGAGAGTGTTCACGGACCCATTTACACCGGTCCCGGTCTGCTGTGATTAACTTCACCCCAGCCCCAGCACGACACAGACAACTGAGGACTTCCTCCCCTGCTCTGCAACCGGACTTCGAGACCTCAGGCACTCGGCACGCATACGGTAATAAACCTACTCCATCGCTTGTTGTTGTAACTTGTATCTCGTGTCACATGTATAGCCTAGCTTCTTCCGTTAGCGATAAGGGCTTCACGTGTGATAAATGTAAAGATGTAGTAAGGCTAACGGAGAAGGTTACAGAATTAGAAACACGCATCCGTACTCTTGTTGAGAATAGTAAGGCTAATGATAACTCTGACACTCTCTCGGATGCGTCTAGTATAACGTGCGGTAATAACGGCCCGGTTCCGACTGTAGGCCCGAAGCGGCAGGGCAGCTGGGTGACGGTCAGGCGGCGTAGTCGTAAAGAAAAGCGGCACCACTCTCCCGCCCCTGTTATTATCTCAAACCGGTATTCTCCACTCAGCCACACACATGCTGAGATACCCGTGTCAAGCGCCCTGGTTATTGGTGATTCTATTTTACGGAACGTGGGAATAGAGACTCCAGCCACCATAGTCGAGTGTATACCGGGAGCCAGAGCGTCTGACATTAGATCTAAACTGAAAGTGCTGGCTAAGACTAAACGTAAATACTCTAAGATTGTTATACACGTCGGCACAAACGATATGAGACTCCGCCAATCGGAGATCACAAAATATAATATTAAAGAAGTGTGTGAAGTTGCAAAAACTTTGTCAGACACCGTAATATGCTCTGGTCTCCTACCCGCTTACCGGGGTGATGAGACCTACAGTAGACTACTGTCACTGCATGGCTGGATGTCTAAGTGGTGCCCGGAAAATAATATAGGCTATATAGACAACTGGAAATATTTCCAGAGGAGACCTGACCTGTTAAAGAGAGATGGCCTCCATCCCTCACGGGAAGGGGCTGCTGTCCTCTCTAGGAATTTGAATAATAGTCTTAAGAGTAAAATCTGACTATCCGGGGCCCAGGTCAGGAAGCAGACGAATCGGCCTATCCATCCGCCTGCAAGCTGCCCACCACATGTCACTCAAGTCACATAAATTACAGCATATAGAGTTTTTACAATCCACCTATCAACATATAGAGACTGTGTCTGTTTCCCGAACAAACAAACCTTTATTATACTCTAAACCAAAATATACAAATCTAATTAATATTAAACTAGAAAATAACCTACAAATAGATGCAAACAAAATGGCTAAACTTCGCCTGCTTAACATCAGGTCGCTTCCAACAAAGAATATATTGTCAATGAAATTATTACAGAACACAAACTAGATGCTTGTGCCTGACGGAAACATGGCTAAAACAGATGATTTTACTAGTCTAAATGAGTCTACTCCACAAGACTTTTACTATAAGCACGAGCCTCGCCTAAAGGTAGAGGTGGCGGTATTGCCACAATTTATAGCAACATATTCTGCGTTAATCTTAAATCTAGGAAATTTAACTCCTTTGAAATAATGGCTTAAATATGTCACTTCCAAACGGTCGCAACAAACATTTGTCCTTCATAATGGCTACCATTTACAGACCACCGGGTCATCATATAGACTTCCTTAAAGAATTTGCAGATTTTCTGTCAGAATTAGTAGTTAATGTAGATAAAGCCCTAATCGTTGGTGACTTTAACATACACATTGATAATCCAAAAGACGCGCCACGTTATAGCTTTTATGGATATCCTGGACTCCGCTTGGTGTTAGCCAAAGGTTTCAGGTCCCACGCGATAAATGTAAGCACACTTTAGACCTAATTCTATCATTTGGACTAAACATAAACAACGAGAAATATTACCTCAGAGCGATGCTATTTCAGATCACTACCTCATAACTTACACTGTACTTTTAGACAAACCCTCAGCCTCTACACCTCGGTTTAGATCAAAGCCGATCAATCATTTCTACCACTAAAGATAGTTTTATTAACAAACTTCCTAATCTATATCAAACCCATAATGTAATCAATAAAAATGAGGATCTTGACAGTATAACAGAAACCTTAAACAAAGCTTTTTCAGGCACTTTAGAACTTGTCGCACTCCATCAGATTAAAAGAATAAAAGATAGAACGCCAGCACCGTGGTATAATAACCACACCGCAGCACTAAAAAGCAACCAGAAAAATGGAACGTAGATGGCGGACTACACGAACCTAGAAGTATGGCGCGATGCATGGAAAGAGAGCACCAACAAGTACAAACAGGCTCTAAAACCACCAAAGCGCCCTATTTTAGCAAGTTGATCGCAGAAAATCAAAATAACCCAGCGATTTCTTTTTTAACACAGTCGCAAAGCTGACTGGAAATAAATCATTTACAGAAAAAGATGTTAAACTACAGCACGATAGTAATACCTTTATGAAATTTTTGATAATAAAATCGAGCAGATTAGGGACAATATTGCATCTACACAGCCTGCCACCTCTATATCGCATAGTATACCGTCCGCTTCATGCCATTAGTACAACTAGAATCATTTAATGCTATTAAAATGGATGAACTCACAAAAATAATAAATTCATCTAAATCTTCATCCTGTATAATAGATCCCATCCCAACAAAACTACTAAAAGAAGTTTTTCTGCAGTCTCGAACCTGTACTCAACATTATTAACTCATCCTTAGAACTAGGCTACGCCCCAGCTGCCTTTAAAATGGCAGTTATTAAGCCTCTCATTAAAAACCTAATCTTGACCAAGGAGACCTATCCAACTTCAGACCAATCTCGAATCTCCCTTTCTTATCGAAAAATACTAGAAAAGGTTGTGTCCAAACAACTACAGACATTCCTAGCCGAAAATAGCATTTATGAAAAATTTCAATCAGGATTCAGGCCTCATCACAGTACAGAAACAGCTATGCTCCGAAGTGACAAATGACCTCCTTTTAGCATCAGATCGCTTAGCGAGACATCTATTCTTATATTACTCGAACTTAGTGCAGCGCTTGATACAATAGATCATACAATCCTACTCGATAGACTGAAAACCATGTTGGCATTAATGGTCAAGCCTTAGCCTGGTTTAAATCTTATTTAACTGATCGCTACCAATTTGTGTATGCCAACGATGAAAATCCTACTACTCTCAGGTAAAATAATGCATACCACAGGGATCAGTTCTTGGCCCAATTGTCTTCGCACTATATATGCTACCCTCGGAGATATTATTAAGAAACACGACATCAACTTCCACTGCTACGCTTGACGATACCCAGCTCTATATTTCCTCAGAACCTAACAAACCCCACCGTTTTACTAAGCTAATAGACTGTATTAACGATATTAGAAAATGGATGGCAAACAACTTCCTTCTACTTAACTCCAACAAGACAGAGATTTTGATTATTGAACCTAATAGCTCCAAACACGACACAATAGCCCACAACTCTCTATAGAAGGTTGCACCATTGTCCCTTCTTCCAGCAGTCAAGAACCTAGGTGTGATTCTAGATAAGAATCTGTCTTTCGATGGTCACATTTCTAATACATGCCGAACTGCATTTTTTCACCTTAGAAATATTTCAAAGATGCCATATGCTGTCTTTTTCTCGGATATAGAGAAACTAATCCACTTTTATGACCTCCAGAATCGACTACTGTAATTCATTACTGGGGATGTCATGCAAAGCAAATAAATAAGCTTCAGCTGGTTCAAAATGCAGCTGCTAGAGTCCTCACTAGATCAAAAAGTATGACCACATTAGTCCACTCCTAGCAGCACTGCACTGGCTACCTGTAAAATATCGCGATCGATTTTAAAATTCTGTTAATGACATACAAAGCACTAAATGGCTTAGCACCTCTATACCTCCGTGAACTATTATCAGCATACAACCCATCACGGACATTACATTCACAAAACAACGGGCTCTTAATAGTTCCAAGAATATCAAAGAAATCTAAAGGTGGCAGATCTTTCTCCTACTTAGCTCCTAAACTATGGAATAACCTTCCCAGTAAAGTCCGGGACTCAGACACAGTCGAACAGTTTAAAACTACATTAAAGACTTATCTGTTTACACTTGCATTCACATAATCTTTGACCCAACTCTCTAAGGCCGCAATAGTTAACCTCAACTGGAACCGGGCACACACACATAATACATACTGCATGTGATATCACATAAAACTGCTTACAATCAACATAGGGAATGGCTGCTCACGCTAATTCTGTTTTGTCCTTCTCTCCCTCCTCTCCTCCTCTCTCTCTCTCTCTCTCTCTCTCTCTCTATCCCCTATCCCTTCTCTCCGAGGGTATCCTGAGGAATGAGTTCCAGCTGGCTTAACACTGCCCCACCTGATGCCCACCCTGGTGCTGCTTCATGACGACTACCCAGGACAACCTCCGGCACCTGTTACATTAAAATCAAATTAACCACATTACACTTAACATATAACATTTTTTATTAACTCTCTTATAGTGAAGTTCTGTATCTTATAATGTCTGTATCTGTATCCTGTAAACTGCATAGTGAGTTATGGATGCGATCAATGGCAATTTGTGTCCCCTATTCCGGATTGCACATGCTACGGATTGCACCTATAACACGTCATGTCAGGGGTTTTTTTCTCTCCTAAAGAGTTTTTTTGAATCCCTGACCACTGACTGCTATGTCATTACATGTAAAGCTGCTTTGATACAATGTCCTTTGTGAAAAGCGCTATACAAATAAAATTGAATTGAATTGAATTGAATATTGTTACCTGCCATCTTCCTATTGTGCTAACCTGTCAATAAATACAACCGCTAGGTTAATCTCTATCCTGTGTCCGAGACTGGTATCCCGTTACATCAAGTTGGTTTATCAGTATTTATTTATTTGTTAGTACTATTTATTCATTAATAGTACTAAGTTCCCTTTCGAGGTAACTCATCACTGAAGTGACGCTATGGGAACGCCTTTGATTGTGTCTGAAACACGTCTATGAAATCAGTCCAATGGTGGGAGTATTGTGAATGACTTCCTCTCTGTGTGCTCTGTTTTTGTCTTGCTTTATTTGTGAAGGGTCATGTTTCCCACAGTTCTGGACCCGCGACTGCTGAGGGGTTCACAGATGGATATGGCGGAGGGGCTTGAGATGAGTTTCCCTCCATCTTAGCCCTCACCCACAATATCCAGGGCTTGTTCTTTGGATTCTGAAGCCTGTGATGCAGCCCCTGTTCAGCTTGGAGGATGCGGACATCGTTAGTCCTTAATGCAGGAGACTTTGAGGAGCCCACTTTATCCTCCTTTTTCTATGTGGATTTGTTGGATGTAATTACCAACCCCATAGCTAAGCTGTCTTTCGACTGGCCCTCGGAACAGCACAGAATTCGCCAACCGCCACCCCCCGCAAACTGGATAAGCGCTTTCTCCTAACTAAAGCCCAGCCACTCCGTAGAGGCCTCCCTTTCTTTCCAGACCTCTATTCAGAACTCAGAACCTACTTGGCGTGCACGCATACGCCACAATCCAACATGTATGTTAACATCATTGACTTTTAGGAGCAGGGATATGGGTTATTGCCTAAACGTGAACTGACACTAGCCAGCTATCTGTCCCCTTCTATGGCGTCATCCCTTTAGGCCCTGGCTCTCCCCTCTAAGCTGGTGAGGACCACATACATGTCAGTGGGGAAAGCCTACACTGTGTCGGGTCAGGCTGGGGCATATCTCCACACCATGGCCCTCCTACAGGCATACCAGTTTGGCCTCCTCAAAGAGTTTGATAATGTGTAAGGGATTACTCCGGAAGCTCCGAAAGAGCTTCGTTGCCTCCAGTGAGACAGCCAGGGCAATAGGGAGCTCCATGGTCGCCATGGGGACTGGTTCTTCATGACAGACCTAAAATATATCCATATATGCCATATATCCATCTACCCGCAACACAGGAAGCTTCTCATGTTCGTTTTTGGGGGAAAATGTATCAGTACCGAGTACTTCCCTTCGGCTTGAAATTCGTACCAGCGATGGTAAAAGCCTTCATGTACCCTAGGCCTGGATATGTTCCTAAGGTTTACACGAATGTACCCAGACCCATCGTCCTGCAAACTTTCTGTTCATTGATTCAGACCAAGAACTTATTATGTCCAGTTCTGACTTTGAATGCCTATACGCACAGGACCGCTCAGTAGAGGAACTCTGAGCAGTTGTTTGTCTGTTTCTCTTCACCCAAGAAAGGTCTCCCTTCTCAGTAAGTTGATAGTCAAGGCTATCTCACTCACCTATAATGTCTCGGCACGGCCGTGTCTACTAGCTGTCAGAGCACATTCAACTAGGAGTATGGCAGCTTCTGATCTGAGTTCTACACATGGCTAACTGTGACCTTAGCCATCACAGTTCCATTAATACTACAGAATACTGTACACTGTAAATAAAGCATCAGCCAAACAAAAAGTATCCTATTTCCAGTAAAGCGCAAAAACAAAAATGTTAATCATGTTATTTTAAAACAAGTTCACATCCAACAAGTAAACATCCAAAGGTAAATGAGAGATCAGGGTAACAAAGTTTAACAAAAATGAGATGGAGTTCAATAGTCCATGGGGAGGTGCTGGGTAAACCGTGACAGTACAAGGCGCGACCTTGCGCCGCAAATGGACAATGGAGGTGGATGGTGAAAAGAAGAGGGACAGAAAAAACAGTTCATCAGGCCAGGGTGGAGTTGAAGGTGGGAGGAGCCAGGAGCAGGAATCAGACCAGGGTGGAGTCGAAGGTGGGAGTAGCCAGGAGCAGAGGGGCAGGACCCAGAGTGGAGCCAGGACAGCAGACCACAGTAAGACTGAATGCAAACACAGACGAGTATGATAAAGTGTGGTTAACTGATTCCAAAGACACGGTGAACCAACACAGAATATAATATTTAATCAAAATATTTAAACATACTGTAAAACATAGATGTATAGTTTAAGTAAAATGTAATGATTTACATTACAGATTTTAAATAAAATACAACGCTTATTATACTAATTAACTATTATACTATAACACTAAATAACAGTTCAAAATTGTATCATATTCTCATTCAGGAATGCTTTAGTTCAAGTTCAGTGTATTTGTATAGCACTTTTAGCTAATTTAATATCAAATATTAGTCTCCTAGTGAACACTTAACACGGTGACAGAGAACCCAAACTTCATTGATGAATATATATATATATATATATATATATATATATATATATATATATATATATATATATATATATATATTATAAAGAAAAAACCTTGGAAGAACCCAGGCTCGATTGTTCGATTGGAGGGTAATTTCTCCTCTTATGCATCACAGCTGCAATTAGTAAGTTTTTATTTATAGCAATGTACTAAATATTCTGAATTTTCTGAATTTTGATTGGATGATTTTTGATTTTTATTAGTTGTGATATAAATTATTTTTAAATGTGTTTACAATAAATGTGGCTGATATCATACACTAAATTAAGTAGGGTCTGATATTTTTGACTAAATTTAGATCGGGTCTAATTTTTATTAGTTATGATATAATTAATTTATGTTTATGTTAAACTGGTTAACAATTAATGTGGCCAATAAAATACAGCAGAGGATTGTTTAGATGGAGATGACAATAAGGCATAGTGTAACTGAGTGCAGCTATAACATCAAACTGCTGACATAGACAAAAAAGAAGAACTTAGTAGCATAAATACTGTTTAGCACTAGCATTAATTTAGTAACTAGCATTAACATTACCATTAATGTGTGCAGGTACTTCTGGGGTCGCCACCTCCTGTCAGATCCAACGTCATGTCAGGGTATGGACTGGATGTAACCTAGGAATAATAAGAGACAGAAAAACTGGAAGCAAAATACTGTTCCACACCCTTAGTGTTACGGAACAGAAGGGACGGAGTCAGTGGCTGGCAGGAACGGTAATTTATTAACTACAGAACAAAACAAAAGAGAAAGACGTTAATAAAACTGAAGGTAAACAATACTGTCCTTGGAACACTACAGGAAGACACAGGAACACAGGAGGATGACCACTGGGGAGACAATGGAGGAAGATCGTGGGAAGACGCTGGAGAGAAGACGCTGGATAGCAACGGTAGCATTAGCAGGTAAGTGAGTCCGTGTAACATCAAATGAGACTGGACAATGACTGGTGGTAGGTGAGTGTCTTTTATGGCGATGTGGTGATAGGGATCAGGTGACGGTGATTAGAACTCGGGAGAGGGTGAGCGCTGTGATTGGGTGCGTTGTGAGCCTGGCGTGTCCGTGACACTTAGATGCAACAAGTGTATCAGATTGTTTTGGGAAGTGTTCCTGGTTCTGGCTGACCTAATTAATGCAGTCTAACAATCCCTAAGGGGATTTGTAATATAAATCCCCATATTTGTAAATCCAGGCCAGCAGGGCAACCACCTAATAATATGTAGTGATTCTGGGGGGGACGGTGGTGTTATTTAAACACTTCCCAGCATCTCCACTAGTTATAGTGAAACTAAGACGGTGTTATTTAAAACACGGTTCAGTTTCAGGTTATAATTACTTGTGGCTCAAATGGAAATACTTACAGATAAAGATTATTAACTATATGTATTTTGTAGCATTACCTGGTGCAATAAACGCATTATTCTTCTGGCCTTGATTAACAACGGTCCATGCCCAATACAGTAATACATACAGAGCCGGTAACAGTATCGCACAGTTTAAGGGATGTGTTATGAGCATTAAGCAGAGACAATCATGAGTGAATACAAATGAATATTTAATGACTAAACTACGGAAATATGATATTGATTAACTAACACAAAACACATTCACATTCATAAGCATAGAAAAATTAGAGTGAAGAGTAAAGAATGGCATATTAAATCAGCAGGACACAACCACCGGGTTTTTCTCTACAAAGTTCACCTTGGTAGCCAAGGGGCAATGCTTAAGCACTGTTGAATAGTGATACTTGCATTGAACAGTTAGTTGCGTCGGCAAGAATCCTGGTGCTTGAGAGAAAGAGAGAGAGAGTGTCCCGGTGGATTCAAAGTCCGTCTCGAGAGCCAAGTTTCACGAGAAGTGTCGAAGTCTGCCGGGAAGTAAGATTGCCGGAAAAGCTGTCCTGAAGAAGGGCAGGTCCCACGAAGTTTTGGAGAGATTCCAAGTTTCTGAGCAAAGAGTTGTCCGATGCATTGTGGTCTTAAAGGCACAGCTGTCACGCCCCTGTCAGGTCTTTTGACCAATGGCACAAGGACGGGCGGCCTTGCTGAGAAATTTCTTTGTCCTTCTTTGTGACAAATGATTTACACAGGTACGGTTTATGTCCTGTTTGCACCAACACATAAACTTATTGTAATTGAGTATGATGCACGCCATGACTATGTACTGTGCATCATTATTTAGGAAATCATTTGTGGATCATTTTGATACCACACACGAGAGAGAAGTGAAGTAAGAACAAAAAGTTATTCATTCATCTGCCATGAAATAACAGTTAAACTTCAATGACACTGAAATGCATGCAATAACTATGGCAGGGTATCAAGTGATTATGGAGGAATACACACATAGATATATATACTGTATATATATATATATAGATACAAATTGGGCAGTTTTGTCCCGCTCATCCTAGAGAGTCTCTTTGAGGTGTTTGGAATGTACTTCTCTAGTCCTCTCTGCAAATCTCCAGGGGGCCTGGAGAATCTCAGGGAGTTGAGCTGGGGGGTCACCCTCTCTGCCAGAGAGGTACCATAACTGTCCTCCTGAGTTAAGTAACAACCGGCAGGTCATCACTTAACCCAGACTTTCTGGAGCCAAAAGGGGTTCTGGTGTTGACTCCCCCCCTAGGAATTTGTTGTTTGTTGTAACTTTATGATCCCTTAAAGAAATCCAACATTTGGCCCGGCCAAGTCTCTACAAATGCATTGCAATAATCCAGTCTAGACGTCATGAATGCATGAATTAACATTTCTCCACTTGATAATGACAGCAAATGACGTAGTTTAGATACGTTTTTGAGATGAAAAAATGCGGTTTTACAAGTGTTGGCAACATGGATTTTAAATGACAGGGTACTATCGAATAAAATGCCCAGATTCCTAGCTGACAACAAAGGCTTGGTAGAAAATCCTTTAATAGTTTGATAATATTCTTGTTGGTTAAGTGTGGCAGTTTGAGGTCTAATGATTAACACCTCTGTTTTGTCAGAGTTCAACAACAGAAAGTTGCTGCTCATCCAGCTTTTTATGTCAACTATACATTCCATCATTTTGGTGAATTGCTTCGATGAGATATAGAGTTAAGTATTGTAGTGAACAGCACTCCAGAAGGCATTTCAGGTCCCAACTTTACAACATGGCCCCTCTTTAATGTAAACTAAGGACCAGTGTCATCAGATAAGGCTACCAGAGAAACTGCCAAGACACCCTCTATAGGGCAGCCTTATCATCAAACTAAACCCCTCACCCAAAGATTCAGGCCAGCCTGGCCATAAAACTCCTCAGGACCTCCAGATGTGGCACGTAATTAACTGACCATGCGGCAGCTTTGGCTAAAACAAAGGACACATCCCTACATTCCTTAATTTATAAAAATGGACACAAACATCACATATTCATTCTGTACTCTTTGAGAACATACTTTGTAATTGTCATTTGTGTTAAATACTGAAGTTTTTACAAATGCTATTCACATATGAATGAATTCATGCATGATAGTTTAACATCTTTTTGTCATGTTTATACTCTGTGTATTCAAGACAAAGCCAAAGGTATTTTTAAAAGTGGTTTGGGAAGTGAGAATTGCATAGGTAAAATGGTGAAGACACAGTTTTAATGCTGTGCTTTACTCTATGCAAATACGTTCACTACTGAGGCAAAAGGAAGAGTGAGCCCCTCTGACATCATCAGCCAATCACAGCCCTGCAAAGGACAAGCGACAAAATGCAATCTCCTCCTTATTTGAAAGGGGATAAAAGTACCCTTTCAACACAAATTCCCCATTTTGGGTTTCCAGCCTGTGTGCTAGGAAGCATAACAGATCACCCAGTTCTGAGTCTCCCCGCAAGGACTGAAATAGAGAAACCACATTTAGAGCCTGCTGTCCAGAAAGGCAATCACAAACGTCTGCAACAAGGTTAAGCCCAGGAGAGTAAGCTTCACTTCCAGGTACCTTCATCTGTGTGTTCCAGATCGTTAAGGACCTTCCGCACCAGCTTCAGGGCCTCATCTGCGTGTTCCAGAACGCCAGGACCCTTTCGGTGCTCCAGGAGATTAGCATCCCACAGCGCTTCGTGTTCAAGGCTGTTGAACGGATTCAGACTCCTTCTCCACTGCAACAAGGCCCAGCCTCACCAGTGGAAGACGTCGCCACCATCGGACTGCTCACATGAACGTAAATATCACTTACCAAACCTCTTTCTAGAGACTTTGGCATTAGTGTACTCTTTTAGTTCATTTCAGTTTATATCCTAGTTACCTGCATTGTTTCCATTCTTTACACTCAACCTTACTATCCTTTACCTCCTTAGTATCATTTAGTAGTGCATTAGTTAATCTTGTATGTCTTTTGTAAATAAATCGCAGCAGCAAGACTTGTGTTTTCTCTTCTACATACCTACAACCCATCCAGATCCCTATGCTCAACGAATGAACGTCGACTGGTGGTACCCTCACAGAAGGGCACTAAATCTCTCTCTCGCGGAGAAATCCTTCTCTGTCCCCGGCTTGTGGAATAATCTCCCTAACGCAATCCTCCTTCAAGAAACAACTAAAAACACACCTCTTCCACGAACACCTGACACCATAATAAAAAAACCCTCTCTTCTTTCCTCTACAGTTATTTCTCTAGCACTGCATTACTTTGTAAACTTAGGAAAGCACTTCTCAGTACTATTGTTGCCGCTTTTGATGTGTCGCTTCATTGTCTCCTAATACTTGTAAGTCGCTTTGGATAAAAGCGTCAGCTAAATGCCTAAATGTAAATGTAAATCCTCTTTTATTACAATTGTGTCTTCCTTGTGTTGATAATACAGTAAAAGGCTCTACAAGTTAGCATGAATAATCTGTTGAATTTCAGCACATTTTTGCATTTGTATTTTTGCATCTGTTGCATTTCAGCATATTTTTATGCGTTGATATATCTACATAATGTAGAAGGTACATTCTGTGTATAGTGAACCAGCACATCTGTACCTGTTGAAGTCTGTATCGTTATATGTTAACTGTTTCTGCAATTTTTCTGGAGCACGCTCCCAAGAATTTCACTCTCCAAGGCACATGTCAATAAAACTGACTTTGACTTTGAATATCACAAAATCCTTCCGATACCCCAGGTGATTTACTCCCTCCACTTTACATAATTTTTCTTATCATATCATTTATGATTTATGTTGGATTATTCCAACGAATGTTGAGGTGGAATTCCTTAGCTGGTCCCCCGAATTAAAAGGAGGGAGAGGTCATCTGACACACACACACATACACACACTTGAAGTGACATGGGATCAAGTCTCACTAACACCTCTAGTGTCCTGTGTGAGGCGTACTATTAATTGGTGCCCCGTGTAAAAATCACTATTAATTGGTGCCCCGTGTGAAGATTACTACAGTATCGTCAGCATAGCAGTGAAAATAACTCAATGTTTCTTAATTATAGCTCCTAAGGGTAACATGTACAGGGCGAAGAGTAGAGGTGCTAGAACTGATCATTGTGGCACTCCGTACTGGACTTGTGATCTGTAAGACTTCTCATTGTTTATTGCTAGATATTGAAAGCGGTCAGATCAGTATGATTTAAACCATTCTAATGCGATTCCACTAATGGCGAAATAAGTTTTAAGTTTAGTTGAAAATAGGCTGTGATCAATGCTGTCAAAGGCAGCGCTAAGATATAACAATACAAGTAATGAGATGCAGCCACGATCAGATGACAAGAGCAAATCATTTGTAACTCTGATCAGAGCAGTCTCTGTACTGTGATGGGCTCTAAATCCTGACTGGAATTTCTCATAGATTCCATTCCTATGGAGGTAGGAGCATAGCTTTGATGAAACAACCATTTCAAGTACTTTAGAAATGAAAGGTAGATTTGATATATAGGTCTATGGTTTACTAAGTCTCTAGGATCACATTTTTTTAATAGTAGGCACAATAACGGCCAGCTTATAGGCTTTAGAGACATATCCTAATGTTTAAGATGAGTTTATAATACCAAGCATAGGGTCTATTATTTCAGGCAGCATCTCTTTTAATAAGGTAGTTGGGATTGGATCTAGTATGCACGTTGCTGATTTAGATGATTTAGATGATTTAATTATCTTAAACAGTTCATCCTGTTACTGCATACTGCATGTGTTATCACATATAACTGCTTACATCTACATAGGAACGGCTGCTACGCTAATGCTACTCTGTTCTGCCTCTCTCTCTCTCTCTCTCTCTCTCCACCCCCCTCTCCCTTTCTCCGAGGTATCCTGAGGAATGAGTTCCAGTTGGCACAACACTGCCCCACCTGATGTCCATCCTGGTGCTACTAAATGTCGACCACCCAGGACAACCTCCTACACCTGTTAAATTACAATCAAATCTACTACATTACACCTCACATATAACATTTTACTCACTCTCTAAAGTAATTTCTGTATCCTATAATGTATGTCTCTGTATCCTGTAAACTGCATAGCGAGTTATAGATGCGATCAATGGCAAATTGTGTCCTTTATTACGGATTGCACATGCTATGGATTGCAACTATAACACGTCATGTCAGGTTTTTTTTCTCTTAAAGAGTTTTTTTGAATCCCTGACCACTGACTGCTATCTGTTATTACATGTAAAGCTGCTTTGATACAATGTCCTTTGTGAAAAGCGCTATACAAATAAAATTGAATTGAATTGAATCCTTTTCTATGGCTGAGAATAATTGCAGTTGCTCAGTAAGGGGGCTGGAATGTTCTGTCTGTTCTGAGAATATAGCCTCTGGTTGCAAAGTTATAATTTTTTCTCTAATATTATCAATTTTATTTGTAAAGAAATACATAAATTCATCACTACTATGTTGTAGCCAGCATCTGAGGATGGTGACGATTTATTTTTTTGTTAAGTTAAACTGTGTTAAATAAAAAAATTCTTCTATTAGTGACGCAAAGTAGGCAGATCTAATGTTTTTCTGAATTTTGAGACACTATCCTTCCAAGCTAAACGGAATACCTCTAGTTTTGTTTTCTTAAAGCTGCGCTCCATTTTACGGGCAGCTATTTTTACAAGAGCATATTACAGCTTTGGGGTTTTTTACAGCACCCAGAAGGAAATAAAGAAATAAAAAAGGCATTTTTCCATGTGGCTATTTTTCTTGTTAGGGTTACTATGATAAGGTGGACACAGGTGGAGAAAGGAACAAATTGTGCTGTTTGCTGTTTTTAGCTTGTATTTTTAAAATCAGTTAAATTTTAGTTTTCGATTTTAGTTTATCAATTAGTATTTCAATGTAAATATTGATCCCTGGGGGCTCCATATACAGTTCTGATAATAAACATTGCTTAACCTCAACTGTATCGTTAGTGCCATCTAGAGGTGCATTATTGTGACAACACCACATATTCCCCTCTTACTTAAATATATTCCTTGTATAACTAACAGTATTCACAAAACAGAACTAAACAGCACCAGAATGATTGTTGAGAGCATTTAAAATAACCATTAATAACACATTAAAACAGTACTTAAATGTTCAATGTCTACATTGCCAAAGGCTGAATTTAAAAGACATAGTCTTTAAGCAAAACTGGCTTCCTGCTTTGACCTATCTCTGGTGGACCAGCATTAGAAGGCCCAGCTCTTCCAGACATAGAACCATAAGAATGATTTTCAGTAGTGAACGCAACTGAATAGCATCTGACGGTGCAGAGGCATCAATTATTGCGGGGAGATGTTCCTGATCCAGCTGAATACCCTGTGCAGTCATCATGTGTTCCAGGAATTTCAAGCTCTGTTTTCTGAATTGACACATTGACTTATTTAGCAGTAATTGTTGTGGATTCCCCATCTCCCTTAGTTGAAAACACTCAAAGGTCTTTGGGTTATGATGCCAAAAGAATAGACTTTATTGTGAAAACAATCAAGCCGAGCCCATCTTTAGATGTAACTGAGGGCTGTTTGGTTAAACAGGGTTTATATAGGTTGGTTCGCACGCAAACATGTCATTCTGATTTATCCAGGGTTTTTGGATTTTCCATTATGTTTAAACCAAATATTAGAGGGCCTCTACATACACAGGATACTTGACCTCAACAGTCATGTAGTGATCTTCACACGGGGCACCAATTAATAAGTACGCCTCACACAGGACACTAGAGGTGTTAGTGAGACTTGATCCCACGTCACTTCAAGTGTGTGTGTGTGTGTGTGTGTGTCAGATGACCTCTCCCTCTTTTAACTCGGGGCACCAGCTGAGGAATTCCACCTCAACATTCGTTGGAATAATCCAACATAAATCATAAGTAATATGATAAGAAAAATTATGTAAAGTGGAGGGAGTAAGTCACCTGGGGTATCTGAAGGATTTCGAACACACTACTAAATGATACTAAAGAGCTAAAGGATAGTAAGGTTGAGTGTAAAGAATGAAGAGAATGCAGGTAATTAAGGTATAAACTGAAATGAACTGAAAGAGTACACTAATGCCAAGGTCTCTAGAAAGAGGTTTGGTAAGTGATATTTACGTTCACGTGAGCAGTCTGATGGTGGCGACGTCTTCCACTGGTGAGGCTGGGCCTTGTTGCAGTGGCGAAGGAGTCTGAATCCGTTCAACAGCCTTGAACACGAAGCGCTGTGGGATGCTAATCTCCTGGAGCACCAAAAGGGTCCTGGCGATTTGGAACACGCAGATGAGGCCCTGAAGCTGGTGCTGAAGGTCCTTGACGATCTGGAACACGCAGATGAAGGTACCTGGAAGTAAGGTTGCCCTCCTGGGCTTAACCTTGTTGCAGACGTTTGTGATTGCCTTTCTGGACAGCAGACTCTGAACGTGGTTTCTCTATTTCAGTCCTTGCGGGGAGACTCAGAACTGGTGTTGCTGTTATGCTTCCTAGCACACAGGCTGGAAACTCAGAACGGTTGATCTGTTATGCTTCCCAGCACACAGCCTGGAAACTCAGAAAGGGTGATCTGTTATGCTTCCTAGCACACAGGCTGGACACTCAGAACGGGTGATCTGTTATGCTTCCTAGCACACAGGCTGGAAACTCAGAACGGTTGATCTGTTATGCTTCCTAGCACACAGGCTGGAAACTCAGAACGGGTGATCTGTTATGCTTCCTTCCCGGAAACTCAGAACGGGTGATCTGTTATGCTTCCTAGCACACAGGCTGGAAACTCAGAACGGGGTGTTGCTGTTATGCTTCCCAGCACACAGCCTGGAAACTCAGAACGGTTGATCTGTTATGCTTCCTAGCACACAGCCTGGAAACTCAGAACGGTTGATCTGTTATGCTTCCTTCCCGGAAACTCAGAACGGGTGATCTGTTATGCTTCCTAGCACACAGGCTGGAAACTCAGAACGGGTGTTGCTGTTATGTTTGCTAGCACACAGGCTGGAAACTCAGAACGGTGTGTTGCTGTTATGCTTCCTAGCACACAGGCTGGAAACTCAGAACGGTGTGTTGCTGTTAGGCTTCCTAGCACACAGGCTGGAAACTCAGAACGGTTGATCTGTTATGCTTCCTAACACACAGGCTGGAAACTCAGAATGGTTGATCTGTTATGCTTCCTAGCACACAGGCTGGAAACTCAGAACGGTTGATCTGTTATGCTTCCTAGCACACAGGCTGGAAACTCAGAACGGTTGATCTGTTATGCTTCCTAGCACAACAGCCAGAAAACTCAGAACGGTTGATCTGTTATGCTTCCTAGCACACAGGCTGGAAACTCAGAACAAAGAATTTGTGTTGAAAGGGTACTTTTATCCCCTTTCAGATAAGGAGGAGATTGCATTTTGGCGCTTGTCCGTTGCAGGGCTGTGATTGGCTGTTGATGTCAGAGAGGGCTCACTCATCCTTTCGCTTGTAAAGTGAATGTATTTGCATAGAGTAAAGCACAGCATTAAAACTGTGTCTTCACTGTTTTACCTATGGAATTATCACTTCCCAAACCACTTTCAAAATACCTTTGGCTTTGTCCTGAATACAAAGAGTATAAACATGACAAAAATATATTAAACTATCATGCATGAATTCATTCATATGTGAATAGCATTTGTAAAACTTCCGTATTTCACACAAATGACTATTACAAAGTATGTTCTCAGAGAGTAAAGAATGAATATGTGATATGTCCAATATGTTTGTGTCCATTTTTATAAATTAAGGAATGTAGAGATGTGTCCTTTGTTTAAGCCAAAGCTGCCGCATGGCCGGTTAATTACTTAATTACTAACATCTGGAGGTCCTGAGGAGTTTTATGGCCAGGCTGGCCTGGATCTTTGGGTGAGGGTTTTAGTTTGATGATAAGGCTGCCCTATAGAGGGTGTCTGGCAGTTTCTCTGGTAGCCTTATCTGATGACACTGGTCCTTAGTTTACATTAAAGAGGGACCCTGCTTGTAAAGTTGGGTCCCAACTTGTAAAGTTGGGACTACTACACTGAATGTGTAGTAGCAGAACGACAGACTTGTGCAAATTGTCCTGTCTTATTGCAGTTCTTACATTTAGCAGATGCAGCAGGGCAGTTTCGTGCATTTGCAAGATGTCTGTCAGAGCCACAGAGGAAACATGTTTGAGGCGACAATGCAGAAACAGATGTCCTTGATGAGGTATGTGTTTTAGACTTATTCTTCAGATGCTGTCATCCGCATACATGTGCAGTATGTACAGCATGTACTGAAGCAGAGTTGCTGTTGCCTGCTGTTATGGATTTCGCCTGAGTCTCAGCGGCCTCTAGTTGTGTGGCGATTGTATTTGCAAGGTCCAGTGTCAACTTAGAATCCAGTAATAGTCTTTCACGAATGTGAAAGATGTTTTCATCTTAGCAATGTTTTCAACGAGCTGGTCACGCAGCATCAGCAAATTCACATGTAGTAGCCAAATCTCTCAGAGCAGCAATGTATTGCAGTAAGGTGCCTTTGTCCTTGTCCTTGTCGACAGAAATCACGCAAGTGTAATCCATATGAACTTTTTAATACTCGTCGAGAACCAATATCAGAATCTTTAAACTGCCAGTAATCAGCTGGTTTCTTAATGCACCTGGGGGTAAAAAAGAACAAATTATGATTCACTGAAGTCTTTAAAAAAGTTTTTTAACCTTTCCCTTTAAACAACTCTATATTATTTATAAAATGTTTTACATCATTTGACAATTGGAACAAAGAGTAGTGTCAGCTTTAAGAGTGCTAGTTCAATTCAATTCACATTTATTTATATAGCACTATTCACAATTTTCATTGATGCAAAGCTGCTTTACATAAATAATAATAAAAAGAGGAAATAATATGGATAATTAGTGAATATAACTAAAACAGTGTACAGTCTAAAAAATGCAAGGTGTTCAAATAAATGTCAAAATAAGATGTGCAAGTGTGTTAGATGAGTCTCTCAGTGAGCAACAGTGGCATGGAACTAAAGGATGATAGGTTGTAAAACAAAATAGCCGTTAACTACTAGTTAACAAATGAGATCAGTTTTTTGATCAATAAATTAGCTGGTGATATTAATTTACATTAGAAATACACATTACTATTATACACATTAGAAACACACATTAGAAACACACATTACCATTATCTGGGACTAGTAGCATAAAACTGGTGCAGATTTACACTATTAATGTCCTCAGTTATTGTAGTCCAAGCCTTTTGCTTTTTAATATTAATTTAATTGTAATCTCTAAATTTATTGATTTGACAGCATTGTATTTCTCTAAAATGCAAATATTTTCAGCAAACAAAAACTGTGACGAGCGCCTACTGTCGCCTACTTTGTTTTAAATTTTTCATTGTCTTACTTCCACAAAGCAGTTTGACTTAGACTGTCTTACTAAAGAATACCATGAGCTTATTTTATGCAACAGTCTTTTTTCACTGACTTTGGATAGTCAGCTTAATTCTTAGACAAAGTCTTAAGATAATAGCTATGTTTATGCCTGGTTCGACATTGATGTATATATGCTAACATCACTCTCGTGCTAATCACAATTAGCATGCTACTTAAACACTATTTTAATAGGTTCCCCCACAGAGTTTACATCCCCATCTTAGACAGCACATCTCAAAGGATGACCTTGTGAAGGGCATGTGCTGAAACTGAAAAGGGCACACCCCCTTCCAAATAAATAACACAAAATAATAGTCTCAAAAGCTTTATATTTATTCACTATTAATAACAGTTATATAGATAATATATAGATATACAGGGTTTCAGGGCTTATTTAAAACTAATTACAACAGCATTCTTCTGTGAGCCTTGTGCTTGAAGATATTTATGACTTCACTGTGATCCACTGGTATGTCCCTCTCTATGCCTATGAGGAGAAGGTCTAAGAGTCTCTCTTTTGGTGTTGGTTCTTAATTAACCTCATTTTTGAAAGAGATCTCTCCACAGTTGCAGTTAATGGGGTGGCATATACTCTAAGCATTTCCACTAGTGTAAGGAAAACATGCTTGGCCACTGGTTTCTTTTAGAGTTGAAAGCATACTCTTTATGCCACTTGACTTAAAGGGATATGGAACACCTTCAGCTCTGTCTTCAGTTGCTGCTCCTCTTCAACACCATAAAAGTGTTTAGTGTGCCCACCCTGTTGTCATGAACTGTCATTCTGTGGAATGACTGCAGTATTTTGCCTGTGGGCATTGTACCATCTACTTTAAACCTTCTTCCAAGTTCCTCTGTGATTGCATCTAGAAACGTGAAGTACACCTTGGCACGGTAGAACCGAACAGTTTGGAATGTATGGCTGTCTTGAGCAGCTGTGGCACTATGCAGGTATCATGCTGACACTTTCCTTTTCCTTCCATGGCCAGCAAGTACTGTAGAAAATGTCGATACCTGCATCTTCTGCCTTTTTAATGGCTTTCTGCCTTTAAAGACCTTTGTGCCTGCAGTGTGCCTGGCAATGAACAATAAAGAGCCTTTTTTTATTGTGTGTACGTATCTGGGACTGTACATTCTACTCATGTTCGCAGCCCCACATTATCCTTGGCCCCTGATGTTCTTAAAGTCAAGTCCATTGTCTTGAAGGAGAGACAACATTCTCCAACTCTGTTCCTGTTGTGGACTCAACAGTGCAGACCTGTAGAAAACACTAATTTATTTCCATGTCACTTACATAGTGAACTACAAAGGATACTTGCTCTTTGTGAGAGACATCTGTGGTCTCATCCAGAAGGATGGAGAAGATTTGAGCATCTTTGATTTCATTCTGTATTTCCCCCCAATGAAGGTATCTAAGGACATTATTATATCATTCTGGCTCCTGTTTGAGAGAAGGGACACTTGGAGTCTTTTCATTGAGGCTTGTTTTTCCTGAATGGCATCCAAATGCAGCCTTACTACGCTATCATACAGGGCCAATGTTTTCACAAGTTCAATGAAGTTGCCTTGGTTGGCACTTGAGCTTGACTCATCATCTCCTCTAAAAGCTTGCCCCTGTCGTGCTAGATACAAGGTAATATCAATCAAATGTGTTGTGTCAAATGTGGATTTCCTTGTTCCTTTGCCTTCTCTCTCTCATGTTGCTTTCCCCTAAATATGTGATGTATCAAAAGCAGCTTGTAGAGCTTTTTTGGAGCATATGTTCTGTGGCATTACAGATATTTCCTGTCCTGCCCTTTTGTTTATTTTTCTCTATCGCGCCCTAAATTGGGGCACACTGTGATTGGAGGCACCCGTCTGTAGGGTGACACCTAGTGGTTATTTTCAAGTATTGCTCTGAAACAGCGTTGACAAAGAAACAGTTGAGCGAATTGACGATTTATAACTTATGTTGTGTAAGTGTTCCCACAAAGTGGTTTGGGGGAGTGGTTAGTGTGCTCGACTGGTATGCTGTTACCTTGGGTTCGAATCTTGGTTAACGCCGTCATCTTGACAAAATTATAAAAAACAATTAAAATGTGTGTTTTTATTGTTCTGTTCTTGTGTTGAAACATCAGTCTGACGTCTGAATGAACTCTTTGTGAATAAGTGTTATTTTGGTAATGAAAAATATACAATAAAGTACATCAAGCCACTTTTTTACATATAAAGATTTTTATTTAAAAATATTAAATGTTGTGCTGTTGATGGACTTAGCCTACTTCTTTTTTTACATAGAATTTCTCCAGGCTTTGAAAAAATCCTCTCACAAGGGACACTTGTCGCTGGCATGCACAGATACTTTTTAGCTAGAATGTACAGATTAGGAAAAATGACTGCTCTCTTTGGTGTTTCAAAAGAGTCCCCTTTAAAATATTTATTAAATATATTATATATTTTTAAATACACTCAGTGAAGCTATTTTAACATGATTGTTAATTGAGATTGGGATGTCAAATTGTAGGATTTAGGTTGACATAGGCCTAAGTCTATTTAAAAATATGGATTTTCTAAACAGCGTCTCAACACTTTGTGATCTGAATTAGACTGCATACAATGCATACCTTGCTTAGATGGCCCAGCAGTGTCAATAGCAGGCCTAGGTACAGGGACAATGTTACCATCCTCTGCACCCCCCAAAAGGGCAGGATGAGTGCTCCTCAAATGGCGCATAATGGATGATGTATTATTACAGTAGGCTAGCTGCCTATCACAATACATACATCTCACTTTATTTTGTGTTTCCAAATGGAAATGCTCCCACACCACAGATGGACGCCATCTCTTGCGTGGAGCTTCCATAATTATGTAATCTATCAATATGAAATAATCTATGTATCAACTAGCCTAATGCTAGTTGCAAAATGCTAGTTTGCAACACAACAAAACCTGTTGATGAAAGAGAGACAATTTGAGCGGTAGCTTAGACAATTCAAAATCGCATTTGATTAAAAATTTTAGACCACCTACTTTCCCAAAAACTGAAGAAGATACTGAAAACCATATACTGTTTGTGTTGTGGAGAAATGATCTTAGCCATTGAGTTTTTAAGACATTATTCAATATTTCCAAGTCAATAACATTCAGACCTCCCTCTTCAAAACTACGAACCAAATCATTTTTGTTTATATAGTGATGCCTATTTTTCCAAATGAAATTAAAGATTGTGCTGTTATATTCCTTAAGTAAATGAGGAGGGATAGCTAGTGATGAGGCTGGGTAAACAAATCTAGAGAGAAATTCCATTTTGGTTAACAAAGTTCTTCCAAAAATTGAGACATCTCTTTGTAACCAAGTATTAAGAATTGATTTTGCTTTTAAATATTTGTTTACAAAATTTTCCTGAATGTTATGATTATTATCTTCAGTAATAGTAATACCCAAGTATTTTACAGAGGTTTTAACTGGGATATTGTATAAGGAATTGCAATTAATTCACATTTGTTTAAATTTAAATGCAAACCAGAAGCATTGGAAAAGAGATTAACTAATTTAATAGCTCTATCAATTTGAAATTTATCCTTTAAAAAAAAGTTGTATCATCTGCCAACTGACTAATAGAAATTTGTCTTCCAAATACCTTGAGCTTATCAAAACTATAGTCATTATTAATCAAAATAGCGAGCATCTCTACAGCCAAAATGAATAAGAAAGGGGAAATGGGACAGCCTTGCCTAATTCCTCATGTAATATTAAATCTCTGAGAAGTCCCATACGACAGTGATATAGAGCTATTAATGTCTTTATATAGCATTTTTATTAAAGATATGAATTTGTTACCAAAACCGTATTTACTAAGAGAATCAAATATGAAATTGTGTTCAATTGTGTCAAATGCTTTTCTAAAATCCAAAAACAAAATGTAACCATCATCCTCAATCCATTCGTGATAATCTAAAATATCAAGAACTAGTCTAATATTATTATGTATTGATCTACCTTTCATAAATCCAGATTGTGATTCACTTATTATTTGGTCTAATCCTTCTTTTAGTCTGTTGGCAAATATGTGAGCTAATATCTTATAATCGCAGTTAAGAAGAGTGATGGGTCGAAGATTATCAATTTGTCGAGCATCCTTGTCTGGCTTGGGTATAAGAGTAATTAGTCCTTGCTTCATAGTTGAAGCAAGTATATTATTGTGAAAACACTGAAGAAAGACTTCAAACAACAAATCCCTTAAGTCTTCCTTAAAGAATTTATAAAATTCAGGGGTAAGGCCATCAGGGCCTGGAGATTTTCCTGAGGATAATTTATCTATAGATTTATCAAGTTCTTCAATTCTAATGTCCGCCTCACACAAATCTCTAAAATGTTTGTCAATCTGTGGTATATTAGTATGTATTCTGTCAAAAAAATATTACAATCTGTTGCAGAAAAGGTGGAGCTATATAAAGTGCTATAAAATTTTAAAATTTCAGTAGAAATTATTTTTGGACAGTTATTTATGCTTCCATTAACATAAAGAGAATTTATAGTATTTTTTTCCTGTCGCCTTTTTTCGAGTCTACAAAAATAACTATTACTTTTTTCATCTTTCTCTATCCATCTCGCTCTAGATCTCACATAAGCTCCTTTGGCTTTTTGAATATACAAATTATCAATTTTGGATTGTAAAGATAATATTTTAAGTCTGGTTTCATCATCCATTTCACTTCTATTACATAAATTATTTAGCTCTCTAGATAATTCTTCCTCCAAATGCATTCTAGCTTTACTCAAATTTTTGCTAAATTGTATAGAAAATTCCCGAATCTTGTGTTTTAGGTACTCCCATTTACTTATGAGTGAAACATGACTTTTATCTAACTTTGTTCTATTTATCATTGATCTAATTTGCAAACAAAAGTTACTATGCTTTAATAAGTCAGAATTAAATTTCCAATAACCCTTGTTTCGTGATTCTCTTTTATTTGAGCAGAAAGATAAGGAGATACAACAATGATCAGTTAAGGGTGCTGAAGATATTGAGATGTCTTTGATAAATTCAGTTAAACTAGAGGAAGTTAATCCAGTAATCAATCCTAGATTTTGAAGTCCCATTTGGTTTGAACCAAGAGAACTGTCTTAGATTTGGATTCCCAGCCCTCCAAACATCTATCACACTGTTATGTAAACAAAAGTTTAGGAAATGAAGGTTCGGGTGCGAATTACTAAATTTAGGTGGGTAACAATCTAATGACTCATCCATAACCATATTGAAATCTCCTCCTATAATAACATTATCAGTTGGGTACAAAAGTTTCAATTCAAACAAAAGATTAGAGATTTCAGATAGTAATTTGTTGTTAAGAGGAATACTGTTGTAGCCATACACATTAATTAAAATAAACAAAACATCATCAATGTTTAAAACAACTGAAATCCAATGACCGTTCGAGTCAATCCTTGACTTTAGTATTCTTCCAGGGAGGTTATTAAATAAAATAGCTACCCCTGCTGACTGTGTAGAAGCATGGCTAAAGACTACTTTGTCACCCCATTGACTTGTCCAGAATTTAATATCATCAGGCTTAGAATGCGTTTCTTGTAATAATACACAGTGTGCACCTTTGTTTTTACAAAAGAGAAAAAAGGCTTTTCTTTTGACAGAATTACGGAGATTTACCTTGCGTTTAAAGAAATACAAAATAAAGATGTCTTCACCGAGAACATCAACCTAACAAAATAAAATAACGTATTATAATAAATGATCAAAAAATTAAGTAAATGTTTATAGAACACGTGAGCAATGTCTGCCTTAAACAGAGCACTGTAACGAAATCCCACTCAACAGCAAAACATGACAGAACATCCCACTTACATTTCTTTGTCAAGGAAAGTAACAATTATCAGTTAACATAATCAAACTCAGCTATTTTTGACAATCCGAACTCCCTCAATATAGCCGTAAGGTCCACGGTAGTAGGCTTTCTTCCCCGCAGCTGTGGCCTCGCTGATCATCGGCCACAGCGCCGCACGAGCCTCTCGATATTCCTTGGATAAATCCTCCGTGAACTTTATCCCCCTGGCTTTACAGACGTCAGAAGATTTCGTGGAGCGCCAGAACTCATCTCTATATTTCCTCATACAGAACTGAATGATCACCTGTCTGGATTTATCCTTTTGCCGTGGACCAATGCGATGGACTGTATCCACGATGTCATCAAGCTTGTGCTGCAGGTGAGGAGCTATTTCAGCTAACAAAGTAATGATTTCTTTACGGACATCTTCACCTGCAGCCTCCTTCATTCCAATCACTCGGAGGTTCCATCTTCTTTTGTAGCGTTCAAGCTCTGATGTACGACTGGTCAAGTCTGCATGTGATGCGAAAGCAGATGTGAGTTGTTTATCAAACAGATTCATTTTGGCTTTACAGTCCTTAATTTTCGCCGCGTTGAATTCCACTGTTTTGGACAGGTTTACAATCATCAGACTATTCTCGGTGATCTTATTTTCAATACTACTTAACTTCCCGTCTTGCAAATCAAACCTGGCGACTAAAGCTTCCAGGAGAGCTGTATTGGAAATCTCAAGATCCTCAGTACTTTTCAGTTTCTTGGTAGAGATCTTAGTTGGAGTGTTTTGTACAGATGAGGGCTCTTTGCGTTTATCCTTGTGGTCGTCACTACCAATTTCCATGGCGTATTCGTGTTCGGCATTAACATTTGACGTATTCACAGTTGTTGCCTTGTTTCCTGGGATAATTATTTTTGGATGGTTAGAAACTTTTTTTGCTGACATAATTGTCAATACTCTCCGACAAAGCAATATTAAAAATAAAAGTTGGGATGGTAACAGATAAAATATAAAGAAAAATGTAAGAAATTGCTGAAGAGCCGAGAAAACTACATGTGCTTAGCTCGCCATCTTGTTGCCGCCCTCGAAACATCTGCGCTTCGGGATCTCGACACCGTGTCGAAACGTCAGTTTCGCGTCAGCCATCCCTAGTAAACACACGGGTATGTACTTATTTTAACAGCCGTTTCAAGTAATATTGTAGTAACATGGACAGCGATAGGTGGACCGATGCCGAAGTCCAGGCACTCCTTAAAATTTATTCCACGGAGGAAATCCAGCGCGATTTTGAGGGGACGAAGCGAAACATGAAAATCTTTGCAGCTATTTCTGCTCAGCTAGCGGCACTGGGCATTAATCACTCCCCCAACAGTTCAGCGAGAAAATCAAAAAACGTAAACAGGACTACAAACGAATTAAAGTCCACAACAGCCAGAGTGGTTCAGACCCCAAAACCAGCAAGTGGTACATGCTTTTAGATGGTATCCTCGGCCACAGAACGGCTTATGCTGGTAATGCTGGGAACAAAGACTACTGTGGTTCATGTGGAGACAGCCAGCACGGGAAGCTCCGGTGTGCCAGCTGAAGGTTAGTATGCTTAACGGTTAGCAAGCATCATATAATGACACTAGCAGATGTAATTTGTTATGTTAAATAGCTTAAAGCACAGTATAGAAAAGGGGCGTAGTTTGCAACTTTTGTACAGAGGGGTTTTATATGACGGTTATTTTCGTTAGTTCCATCAGAACACCACTGATCTAGCACTCTGCTCGCTTTAAATCTGTCACAGAGACAAAATAGGCCGATATGATCATCTATTTGACTTAATTATTGCATTTAATTGATTAATGTATTGAAAAAGAGCGCGAGAGAGATGCGTGTAAAAATTAGCTGCACTTTGCAGAATCAAAATTAGCTTTATTCGCCATGGAATTTGTTGTGGTTTCCTTTTCATGAGCTCTTGGTACATACATGCTCAGTAACATTTTTATGTTTTTTTAAAGATATAAAGGATGTGTTAAATTGATAAAAAGTGACAGCTTATTGCAGATTTACATTTTAAGATATTTTTATATTTTATATGCTGTTCTTTCAAAGACAGAATTCTGAAAAAAGGAATCACAGGTTTCCAACATTGATAATACTAAGAATAAATCAGCATCTTAGAATGATTTCTGAAGGATCATGTGGCACTTAAGCTTTGCATCACATGAATAAATTATAATTTGAAATATATTAATATAAAAAACATTTTGCAATATTACTGTTTTCGTATGTTTTTATTAAATAAATGCAGCCTTGAAGAGCGTAAGAGACTAATTTAAAAAACAAGTCTCACTGATCCCAAACTTTTAAGCAGCAGTATACTACATGAGAACAGAATAAACATTGTAATAAGATGTATAAATGAAATATATAAACAAAAAATGCATATGTATTTACATAATACTTACCATGCTGTTACACTAAACTAGATAACGTCTTATTCCACATTAATTTCCCTGTATATACTTAGATTTTTTATGAAAAATATTACACCAATTGACACAAACCAGTTACACCACTTGACAATGTTGCTTCTACAGCCAATGTCAGTATTTGTTGAAGAAATTTACACTAAAAATCAAGCATGGCAGTCATCAAGTTCAGCAAAAGTGGTTTTATTTATTTTATTGCTGATAAAAACATCAGGGAATTCAAGCCTTAACTTGTTCATTACTCTGATAATTTATTGTTTTCAGATATCATACATACAGGTGTGATATTGCATTTATTCAACAGTTTTACAGCACAAGTGTGTAGATAAATCTGTGTGGTTCGTTAGTCTGTATAATTTGCCGCGTCAGGAGAGAATCGGCTCACGCAGAGCAGATAAAGCTTTAATGAAGCATGTTTGGTTCTATGGAAAAATATTACAGATGAAAATTGGCTATTGATATTTAACAAGTGAACAAGAACAAAGAAGTATGCACACTGGAACATACTAATGCGAAACGGAAGTGACGATTGTTGCCTGGACGACACTGTGATCCTTAATAAACACAAACATCAAAATCCATCTCATCTTTGCATATATGCAGTTCTCCATTCCTTATTTTTTATATGTTTACTGTATAGTTTAATTTATTGATTCTGTGAACTGAAAACCCTCTCGCAGCAGTAAGTTGTAGGTAATATCAGCCGTTTGAGTGTGCTTGGAGGTGCACTTCGAATTTTCACAGAAACAGTAGACCATCCAGGAACTTCATGGATACTTATTTCAACATACTACGATTTGGAACATACTACTTCTAATTTCGAAAACTATTTGGAACGGATAGTATGTGCTTTGGGACACACCCCTAGTCTTCTGCCAATCAGCAGTTGGTTACGTCATTGATCGTTCCTCCATGAGAAATATTCCCACTCCTCTCACATGCTCTGGTACGCATCCTGCCTCAAGAACTTCTGGCTTGTTGAGAGAGTCGGTGTCACTGGTGATACACTATGTTCACCCGGCAACTGATTACATCACTTGCACACCAAGCCTCCACCGTCGTTTTGAATTTTGTAATATAAAAATCACTTAGTTCAGTTAGAGTCCAGTCTACATCTACACGTCTGAACGCATCTGCTCAATTCTACATAACCTCAAAAAAAGAGAATGTATGCGAACAATTTTGAAATTTTAATCCTTTTAAAACTTAATTTAACCATATGAACACAAAAACAATGGCGTCACATCATTGACCCGGGTAATGATTTCTGTGTTAGCTGTTTAGGTAGAAGAAAACTGAAGCATTTGGGAAAACTGTTTTTATGACTAGATGTTCTACATTTACATTTAGGTATTTAGCTGACCCTTTTATCCAAAGCGACTTACAAATATTAGGAGACAATGCAGCGACACATCAAAAGCAGCAACAATAGCACTAAGAAGTGCTTTCCTAAGTTTACAATGTTTTGCAGTGCTAGATAAGTACCTGTAGAGGAAAGAAAAGAGTTTAGTGAGGGTTTTTTTTCTTCTAGTGCACAGAGATCTGAAGCGTCTGCCTGAAAACTAGCAAAAATGCCCCAAATGGATGTCTGTACCTACAAACATCTAAAAAAAAAAAGGATTTGCCAAGTCTGTGAAACCTCCTTGTATAAAAGCAATTAATATTTTAGAAAAAAAAATGGTACAAATAAATGAATTTTCACCTTTTATTTGTATTTATTCATTCAAACAACAAATCAAAGTCAACATTATTAACAATAGTATCTTATCTATGAACTACAGCGTAGGCTGGGTATTATTATTCCTATACATATTCTTTTACATCTTATTCTTATAAACAAAAGTGCTTCATCCAAGATCAATAATATCACAAGTGCTCAGGAAAAAGCCAGAGACCGCTTTGTTTTCTTGGCTGGTACAGAAGCGTCTCCCATGGCTTCTTCTTTGGACTCCTCTTCCCTTACCACAACAGCTCTTAATCATCTCCAACACAGCTTTCTCATTGATGTGTTCTCTTCTCTGATCAGACTTCTCCGGACAGACTTTGTCTTGTGCTGTAACAAATAGAGTATTAATCTTTAGTTTTATGAACAAGCAACAAGAATAATAAAAGTATTTTCTAAAACCACTGAAAGTCCTTTCTGAAAAAGAAATGCTGGAGAAAGAGGTTTTTTTTCTCTGTCTACTATTTTCTGTATTCAATTCAATTCAATTTCAATTCAATTCAATTCAATTTTATTTGTATAGCGCTTTTCACAAAGGACATTGTATCAAAGCAGCTTTACATGTAATGACATAGCAGTCAGTGGTCAGGGGATTCAAAAAACTCTTTAGGAGAGAAAAACCCTGACATGACGTGTTATAGGTGCAATCCGTAGCATGTGCAATCCGGAATAGGGGACACAAATTGCCATTGATCGCATCCATAACTCACTATGCAGTTTACAGGATACAGATACAGACATTATAAGATACAGAACTTCACTATAAGAGAGTTAATAAAAAATGTTATATGTTAAGTGTAATGTGGTAAATTTGATTTTAATATAACAGGTGCAGGAGGTTGTCCTGGGTAGTAGATCATGAAGCAGCACCAGGGTGGGCATCAGGTGGGGCAGTGTTAAGCCAGCTGGAACTCATTCTTCAGGATACCTCGGAGAAAGGGGTAGGGGATAGAGAGAGAGAGAGAGAAAAGGAGAGAGGAGGAGGGAGAGAAGGACAAAACAGAATTAGCGTGGCAGCCATTCCTATGTTGATTGTAAAGCAGTTTTATGTGATATCACATGCAGTATGTATTATGTGTGTGTGCCCGGTTCCAGTTGAGGTTAACTATTGGCGGCCTTAGAGAGTTGGGTCAAAGGTTATGTGAATGCAAGTGTAAACAGATAAGTCTTTAATGTAGTTTTAAACTGTTCGACTGTGTCTGAGTCCCGGACTTTACTGGGAAGGTTATTCCATAGTTTAGGAGCTAAGTAGGAGAAAGATCTGCCACCTTTAGATTTCTTTGATATTCTTGGAACTATTAAGAGCCCGTTGTTTTGTGAACGTAATGTCCGTGATGGGTTGTATGCTGATAATAGTTCACAGAGGTATAGAGGTGCTAAGCCATTTAGTGCTTTGTATGTCATTAACAGAATTTTAAAATCGATGCGATATTTTACAAGTAGCCAGTGCAGTGTTGCTAGGAGTGGACTAATGTGGTCATACTTTTTGATCTAGTGAGAACTCTAGCAGCTGCATTTTGAACCAGCTGAAGCTTATTTATTTGCTTTGCATGACATACCCCAGTAATGAATTACAGTAAGTCGATTCTGGAGGTCATAAAGGCGTGGATTAGTTTCTCTATATCCGAGAAAGACAGCATATGGCACATCTTTTGAAATATTTCTAAGGTGAAAAAAAATGCAGTTCGGCATGTATTAGAAATGTGACCATCGAAAGACAGGTTCTTATCTAGAATCACACCTAGGTTCTTGACTGCGGAAGAAGGGACAATGGTGCAACCTTCTATAGAAGTTGTGGGCTATTTGTGCGTGTTTGGAGCTATTAGGTTCAATAATCAAAATCTCTGTCTTGTTGGAGTTAAGTAGAAGGAAGTTGTTTGCCATCCATTGTCTAATATCGTTAATACAGTCTATTAGCTTAGTAAAACGGTGGGGTTTGTTAGGTTCTGAGGAAATATAGAGCTGGGTATCGTCCAAGTAGCAGTGGAAGTTGATGTCATGTTTCTTAATAATATCTCCGAGGGGTAGCATATATAGTGCGAAGACAATTGGGCCAAGAACTGATCCCTGTGGTACAGCGTATTTTACCTGAGAGTAGTAAGATTTTTCATCGTTGGCATACACAAATTGGTAACGATCAGTTAAATAAGATTTAAACCAGGCTAAGGCTTGACCATTAATGCCAACATGGTTTTTCAGTCTATCGAGTAGGATTGTATGATCTATTGTATCAAAAGCTGCACTGAGGTCGAGTAATATAAGAATAGATGTCTCACTGCGATCTGATGCTAAAAGGAGGTCATTTGTCACCGGAGCATAGCTGTTTCAGTACTGTGATGAGGCCTGAATCCTGATTGAAATTTTTCATAAATGCTATTTTCGGCTAGGAATGTCTGTAGTTGTTTGGACACAACCTTTTCTAGTATTTTGATAAGAAAGGGAGATTCGAGATTGGTCTGAAGTTGGATAGGTCTCCTTGGTCGAGATTAGGTTTTTAATGAGAGGCTTAATAACTGCCATTTTGAAGGCCGCTGGGACGAGCCTAGTTCTAAGGATGAGTTAATAATGTTGAGTACAGGTTCGAGACTGCAGAAAAAACTTCTTTTAGTAGTTTTGTTGGGATGGGATCTATTATACAGGATGAAGATTTAGATGAATTTATTATTTTTGTGAGTTCATCTATTTTAATAGCATTAAATGATTCTAGTTGTACTAATGGCATGAAGGACGGTATACTATGCGATATAGAGGTGGCAGGCTGTGTAGATGCAATATTGTCCCTAATCTGCTCGATTTTATTATCAAAAATTTCATAAAGGTATTACTATCGTGCTGTAGTTTAACATCTTTTCTGTAAATGATTTATTTCCAGTCAGCTTTGCGACTGTGTTAAAAAAGAAATCGCGGGTTATTTTGATTTTCTGCGATCAACTTGCTAAAATAGGACGCTTTGGTGGTTTTAGAGCCTGTTTGTACTTGTTGGTGCTCTCTTTCCATGCATCGTACATACTTCTAGGTTCGTAGTCCTCCATCTACGTTCCATTTTTCTGGTTGCTTTTTAGGGCTGAAGTGTGGTTATTATACCATGGTGCTGGCGCTCTATCTTTTATTCTTTTTTTTAATCTGATGGGTGCGACAAGTTCTAAAGTGCCTGAAAAAAAGCTTTGTTTAATGTTTCTGTTATACTGTCAAGATCCTCATTTTTATTGATTACATTATGGGTTTGATATAGATTCGGAAGTTTGTTAATAAAACTATCTTTAGTGGTAGAAATGATTGATCGGGCTTGATCTAAACCGAGGTGTAGGACGAGGGGTTTGTCTAAAAGTACAGTGTAAGTTATGAGGCAGTGATCTGAAATAGCATCGCCTGAGGTAATATTTCACGTTGTTTATGTTTAGTCCAAATGATAGAATTAGGTCTTTGGCTAACACCAAGCTTGAGTCCAGGATATCCATAAAAGCTATAATGTAAGCTGCCTTTGGATTATCAATGTGTATGTTAAAGTCACCAACGATTAGGGCTTTATCTACAGTAACTACTAATTCTGACAGAAAATCTGCAAATTCTTTAAGGAAGTCTATATGATGACCCGTGGTCTGTAAATGGTAGCCATTATGAAGGACAAATGTTTGTTGCGACCGCTTTGGAAGTGACATATTTAGCGCCATTATTTCAAAGGAGTTAAATTTCCTAGATTTAAGATTAACGAGAATATGTTGCTATAAATTGTGGCAATACCGCCACCTCTACCTTTTAGACGAGGCTCGTGCTTATAGTAAAAGTCTTGTGGAGTAGATTCATTTAGACTAGTAAAATCATCTGTTTTAGCCATGTTTCCGTCAGGCACAAAGATCTAGTTTGTGTTCTGTAATAATTTCATTGACAATATATTCTTTGTTGGAAAGCGACCTGATGTTAAACAGGCCGAAGTTTAGCCATTTTGTTGCATCTATTTGTAGGTTATTTTCTAGTTTAATATTAATTAGATTTGTATATTTTGGTTTAGAGTATAATAAAGGTTTGTTTGTTCGGGAAACAGACACAGTCTCTATATGTTGATAGGTGGGTTGTAAAAACTCTATATGCTGTAATTTATGTGACTTGAGTGACATGTCGTGGCAGCTTGCAGACGGATGGATAGGCCGATTCGTCTGTCTTGCAACGTTTGTGAGACTGACCATATTTACACTATTAACCTAATTATTGTAGTTCAAGCCTTTTGTTTTTTATTATTAGGTTGGCTTGAGAGAGCCAACCTACTGATCTGCTACTTAAGCTTATTATTTTTTTTATTATTATTATTCTTAGTTAAATTTTCTGAACGCTACTCCTCCTAGAGCTTTCAAGCTAGAACCACCAAACTCAGTCCAGCTCTTCAGACTGATCTCACTTAGATTGCTATATCTTTTCTAACCGATCTGATTTATCGTGTTCATAAAATTAAAGATTAAAAATCGAAAAATCCCATAGACTTACAATGGCGGAATGTTTAAATGAGCCACCACTCTTCAAACTCCAACTGTCAAAATTCAAATTCAAACTGTCAAATCTCCCAGACTAAATGAAGCTTCCCTTCTATGTACTCTTTCTAACCCATTCAAACTTCCATTCTATCTAATATTTCTAATCTATTTATCTGTCTATCTAGCCAAGCCTACCACCTAGAACAATGCTAGTAACTTGCTAATCATGCTAATAACATGGTAGAAACATGCTAGTGTAATCCACAGTGATTAAAGGTAGAAATTAATCAAAGAAGATACATAGTAAGCCAGAGGGGTTACAAAAAGAAGAAAAACCGTATGCATTCATAAAAGATAAAGAACTGTGAAGATAAATATTTATTTTAAGTAAAGGTATTATTTTTTTCATTGTTGTTTGTTTTTTTCTCTTGTGAATGTAAGAAATGTATGTAGTAAAATGTTAAGCTGCCTTTAAGAGGATAGAGTGGAGTTCGTTGCCAACCTATCGGAGGAAACGGAACGTAAGAGGAATGACGTCAGCGACGTGGAGAGGAAGAGAGGAGATGCGAGCACCTGCAGGAAAAAAAAAAAGATATTGTTGGAGAAAATGTTTGTGATCCAGAAGTAAACTTAGACGAACTGTCTAGAAAGACATTGATATTGATCAGTGATATTACGTGTTATGTTTAATATTTTCACCGCGGATGCGGTGATGACACGAACTGCGTTTGTCACCGCATGAAGCAAGATGGCGAGCCACCCATCGAATCTGTCTAGAAATTAGATGCAGCGGATTTTCAGCGAAGTCACTGCTAAGGGGAAAAAAAGCTGGACGACAGAGCGAACTGACGCCAGATTTCTTCCTTTTCTCAGTTTATTTCACAACATCTCTCTCTGGTCAACAGGACGGTAGGCCAGAACTGTTATATTGAGCCCTTATCACGGTATGGACGATTGGTTTTTTGTTTTGCATCCAGAGACTGATATTTGGAAGAAAGATAAACTATTGTAACTTTTGATTACTGAACTGTTATTTACATTGACAGTTGTATTTTATTTCATTGCTGTTTATTGCATTGTGATGTTTTAGTTTATATGTTTTGTGAAGTTGAACTGTTCATTTGATATTTAAAGTTACTGGGTATATAAAAATTGTTCTGAAACCAGAAAGAATTTCAGAGAGAAAGAGGGAACTAAATTTAGAATTGGTTAAGTTAGGAAAGTAGAACATTATATTAATAAATAGATAATCAGAACACAAATATAAAATAGGCAAAAGTTGCATTTATACAAGTCAGGGACATAACATAAGTAAAAAGTAAAATATAAAAGAGAAAGATAAAATAGGGATAAATAACTTTAAGAAAAAGGATATCAGAAACAGATTCATTTTGTTTTTACGTTTGTTTATTTGGTTGTCATTTGCTAATCTTCCTTTTGGCTGTTGTTTTCTGGAGAGAAAACCAAATTCTTGCATTTATCTTTTCTAATATAAATTTCTCATCACAATTGAAACTTACCTGTGTTGTCTCTTCGTTCAGTCAGTCTCTCATTACTGCTCCTACGAACCTACAGTACTGGTCCACGTTTTCCCTTGTATTACTCACCTGGGTGTTATGCAGCCGTGGTGTGTGCAGGAGATCTGAAGGGAGCGTTACAGTTTTGGCGAGCCAGCCAGGAGCAGTAAGAAGAGAGACATCCTAAAAGGAAAAGATGGAAGTTATTGAACAAGAGAATGTTCAGGTTCCAACTTCGCTTATTGTAAGCGGAATTACAGATACGGAGAGAGATAATGATCTGATTGAGCATCTCAGTCATTATGGGCAAATTGGTAGAATTATCCGCATTGACAGTCCTGAGTCCCCATATCACAAAAATGTGATAGTTGAATATATAAATGAAAGTGCACTGAAGAGCTTGGAGCCTCAGTTGCCATTCATCTTTGAAAGTCCGCATGAGGCAAATCTCAAGTACGAGACTAAAGCTTTGTCAAGTATCTATGTTCAAACAGTCAGTAGTAGCGCCACCAAGGGCTATATGGAGAAATTGAAACACATTGCAAAGTTTAGTGGCAAATCGTTTGAGGAAATATTAAGTGAAGAGCTTTCGAAATGCAGGGTACCTGTATCTCAGAATGAAGATGACCTTGTGAGAATTCCTCCAACTCCTACTTTTGCAAAGGTTGCACCTGAGATGCAATTTGCTTTCCCTCAGGTTAGTGTGAATCCTCCAGAGGTGCAGCGTGTTGTAGTTGAGCATATTGTGAAGAGTGAGGAAGCCACTTCTCAAATGCTAGCTCCTCTCAAATTAAGGTTCTTTTCAGGAAGGATCCCTCGTCCAGTGAATGAAGTAGATTATGATTCTTGGCACAATAGCGTAGAACTCATGCTACAAGACCCTGCTGTCTCTGATTTAGTCAGATCCAGAAAAATCCTTGACAGCCTTCTGCCTCCAGCGGCAGACATTGTGAGGACACTGGGTTCACACGCAACCCCCAGAGCTTATCTTGGTCTTTTAGATTCAGCTTTTGGAACTGTGGAAGATGGTGATGAGTTGTTTGCTAAATTTTTGAACACGCTGCAGAACGCAGGGGAGAAGCCATCCCAGTTTTTACAGCGGTTGCAAGTAGCTCTGACCCAGACCATAAGAAGAGGTGGTTTATCCTCTAGTGAGGCTGATCGACACATGATAAGACAGTTCTGTAGGGGTTGTTGGGACAATGCACTCATTTCAGAGTTTCAACTTGAACAAAAGAAAGATGATCCTCCTACTTTCTCAGAACTTTTGTTGCTATTACGTACAGCAGAAGACAAACTCAGCACAAAAGAGTTCCGTATGAGAAAGCATTTTGGCACATCTAAGCCGCGGACTTCCTCTTATTCCCTGTGTGCTTCCTCGGACGAGGTTGCATCGACTCAAGCTATTGTTTCTGATTTGAAGAAGCAAATAACAGAGCTTCAGGGCCAGGTGGAGAGTTTAAAGAAGGCCAAAGAGCAAATACAAGGTTCTCAAGAAAGCAGAGTGCGTGACTTGCAGAAACAAGTAGTAGAGTTGAAGGGTCAACTTGTAGATGTTAGGCCAGCCAAGTCTGAAAAAGTAAAATTCACCGCCAAGATGAATAAATCACAGTCTGTACAAACAAACTCGAAGTGAATTTTCGAGCAGCTCCTCCAAAGCAGCTGAGTAAACCTAAACCCTGGTACTGCTTCCGTTGTGGCGAGGATGGCCACATCGTTTCTACTTGTGATAATGATGCAAATCCTGCCTTGGTAGCTTCCAAAAGAAAGCTTTTAAAGGAACGGCAGTCTTTTTGGGAGACCCAAGCAGGGTCAGTCCATCCTCATTTAAATTAGAATCGGCTCCTGTTGTGGGACAAACAGGGGCTGAGAAGAGCAGCAGGGGTCCCAAAAAGTATAAGAGCAGATGTTGCAATCAGCATGTTAGCATAAGAAACAAGCCTTTTGTTTTGCCTAAGGGCTTGGTAGGAGCAAAGTGCACTGCTGAAGTTGTTATAGCAGGGCAAAATGCAGTTGTCTTTTGACACGGGTTCACAGGTAACCACTGTTTTAGCAGGCCTATTATAAGCAGAATCTGTCCCATTTGGAAATAAAACCACTTGAACACCTGGAGGTGGAAGCAGCAAATGGTCAGTTCGTCCCTTATCATGGGTACATTGAAATCGATGTAGTGTTCCCAAACAATTTCCTTGGAGTGGAGACCAAACTTACCACTCTTGCTTTGGTCACTGCAGACACTAACGGTAATTCTCAGTCTCCAGTTCTTATAGGCACAAACACCCTTGACTTAGCCTATGGGAGCCAATTTGATTCAGAATGTTCACAACCTCCTCAGGACTTACCGTATGGGTTCAAAGCAGTTATGAATGTTCTTGGACACAGATTCAAACAAAAAACCAATAGCACAATCGGGTCTGTGCGTGTTCTAGGCACCAAACCTGAAGTTATTCCTGCAGGACAAACTCTTGTACTTGAAGGTTCGATTAGTTCACAAGAGCCATCCTCTGATAAATGGGTCCTTGTGGAGCCTCCTTCTGAATCTTCTTTGCCTGGAGGTCTTTTATGTACCTCTTGTCTTGTGACACTTCCCCAGAGGTCATCACGGAAAATCCCAGTGATTCTGAAAAATGAAACCGAGCATGACATTTTAGTCCCGGCAAAGAGTGTCATTGCAGACTTACATTCGCTGCAGTGTGTGATTACGAAAGAATCTGCTACAGCGTCCAGCAGTCAGGTTGAAGCTGCACAACCTTACACTCCTGATTTTGGTGATTCACCAATACCTGGTGAGTGGAAGGACCGAATTTCACAAAAACTATGTTCAATGCCGGAAGTCTTTGCCCTTCATGATCTTGATTTTGGTAAGACAGATAAGGTGACACATCGTATAAGGCTGCATGATGAAACCCCGTTTAAACAGAGAGCTCGGCCGATACATCCACAAGACTTTGATGCGGTTCGGAAGCATTTGCAGGAGTTATTGGATGCTGGTGTCATTAGGGGGTCGGAGTCCTCTTTTTCTTCCCCCATAGTAGTCGTTCGGAAGAGAAATGGGGATGTTCGACTCTGTATCGACTACCGAAAGCTAAATCTGCAAACAATCAAAGATGCTTACGCATTGCCAAATTTAGAGGAGACTTTTTCTGCCCTCACTGGTTCCCGCTGGTTTTCTGTTCTCGATCTCAAGTCGGGTTACTACCAGATTGAGGTTGAGGAGTCAGATAAGCATAAGACCGCTTTTGTCTGCCCGTTAGGCTTCTGGGAATTCAATAGAATGCCACAGGGGGTCACAAATGCTCCCAGTACCTTCCAAAGACTCATGGAGCAGTGCATGAGTGACATCAATTTAAAAGAAGTTGTTGTGTTCCTCGATGATTTGATAGTGTTTTCTGACACATTAGAGGAGCATGAACGCAGATTGTTGAGTGTGCTGCATCGGTTGAAGGAGTATGGCCTAAAGCTTTCTCCGGAAAAATGTAAATTTTTCCAAACCTCTGTGAAGTATCTTGGGCACATTGTGTCCAGCAGTGGAGTGGAGACAGACCCCGAGAAGGTCGCGGCACTGAAAACATGGCCGGTCCCAAGAAACCTGAAAGAGTTGCGATCATTTTTGGGATTCTCAGGGTACTACCGGAGATTTATCCGGGATTATGCTGTTATTGTGAAACCTTTAAATGATTTAACGTCTGGGTATCCGCCAAATCGCAAAGGCTGTAAAGTCAAAGAAAGGGAAGACTACCACAATCCCAAGGAACCGTTTGGGAGCCGCTGGTCTGCAAGTTGTCAGGAAGCATTTGAAGCGACCATTGAAGCGCTTACTACTGCTCCAGTGCTTGGCTTTGCAAACCCTAAACTCCCATATGTTTTGCATACTGATGCAAGCACTGTGGGTTTGGGAGCGGCTTTGTACCAGGAGCAGGAGGGGCAATTGAAAGTAATCGCTTATGCCAGTCGTGGTCTTTCCAGGAGCGAGGTCCACTATCCCGCTCACAAATTAGAGTTTCTGGCCCTTAAATGGGCGGTCACAGAAAAATTCTATGATTATCTGTACGGTAACCAGTTCACTGTGGTTACCGACAGTAATCCACTGACGTATATATTAACATCAGCTAAACTGGATTCTACGAGCTACAGATGGTTGTCAGCTCTTTCGACTTTTTCCTTCAAACTACAGTATAGAGCTGGGAGACAGAATATAGATGCTGACAGCCTGTCCAGACGCCCACAGGGTGGTTTAGAAAATGACGTCACGTCTCAAAAGGAACTGGAACGGATTCGTCAGTTTGCCTTGAATCACCTGTTTGATGATGTCCGGACTGTTCCTGTTGAGGTGATTCAGGCCATATGTGATAAGCACATTGTCCATTGTGATTCAGAGGTTTCCGGCGATCCTCCCTTGACTTTGGTTGAGTCCCTTGCTATGCATGTCGATGCAATCCCATGCAGTTTTGATCAGAATGAGGGTTATGCTGGTCTCTCCGTTGTTCCAACTTTTGGAGAGAATGACTTAAAAGAAAAGCAAAGGTCTGACCCCATCATGCGTGAGGTCATTCATCAGCTAGAAACGGGGGAGACAATTCCTCCTTCTGTAAGGAAAGAACTTCCGGTGCTCTCTTTGCTAATGAGAGAATTGAATAAGTTGGAGTTAAGAAACGGAATCCTCTATCGGAAAAGACAGGAGGGAGACCATATCCAATATCAGTTGGTCCTTCCTGAATCTTTGCGTAGTATGGTTCTGACAAGTCTACATGATGAAATGGGACATTTAGGCATAGATCGCACGCTTGATCTTGCAAGATCAAGGTTCTATTGGCCTAGAATGATGGTAGATGTTGAGAGAAAGATCCGAACATGCCCTAGATGTGTGTGCCAGAATCTTTACCTGAGCATGCTGCTCCCTTAGTTAATATTCAAGTGACTCGTCCCCTTGAGCTGGTGTGCATGGACTTTTTGTCCATTGAACCAGACTCCAGAAATACCAAAGACGTGCTAGTTATCACCGATTTCTTTACCAAGTACGCGGTTGCTATTCCTACTTCTAACCAGAAGTCGCGCACTGTCGCTAAAGCTCTTTGGGAGAATTTCATAGTCCATTACGGGATCCCTGAAAAATTGCACAGCGATCAAGGGGCCGACTTTGAGTCAAAGACTATAAAAGAGCTTTGTGAATTGATGGGCATTCGTAAGATTAGGACAACCCCCTACCACCCCAGGGGAAATCCAGTCGAACGATTCAATCGTACTCTTCTAAGCATGCTAGGTACTTTGAAAGAGTGTGATAAAGTACATTGGAGTAGTTTTGTGAAACCCCTAGTTCACGCGTATAACTGCACCAAGCATGATTCTACTGGGTTTAGCCCATATGAATTAATGTTTGGGAGGCAGCCACGCTTGCCTATAGATCTGGTTTTTGATGTTCCTCAGAACAGAGAGGAGTTCAAAACTCATTCACAGTATGTGCGTGATCTGAAGTCTAGGCTGCAGAGAACTTATGACTTGGCAATGAAAAGTGCTGCTAAAAGTGGAGAAAGGAACAAAGCTCGTTTTGATAAGCATGTTCTTGAATCTACTCTTGCCATTGGAGATAGGGTCCTGGTAAAAAAACGTACGCCTAAGAGGTAAACACAAATTGGCAGACAAGTGGGAATCACATGTATATGTTGTTGAAAGAAGGGCAGATGATCTTCCGGTGTACACTGTTAGGCCAGAAGGTAAAGAAGGTCCTTTAAGAACACTTCACAGAGACCTTTTACTGCCTTGTGATTTGTTACAGTTACCTGAGGAGGTAGTTGATTTGGCCAGGACCCGGAAACGTCCTCTAACTCGTAGAAATCCGAGTAATGAAATACTACAAGAGCAGCCAGACTCCGATGATGATAGCTGTTTAGAGATGATGTACCGAGATCTTCCAGTTCGGACAAACACAAGATTTACTGAGGTTTATGAGACTGGAGCAAGGTCACAGAATAATGTTCCTTCGATTCCAGATCAGGCCACTAATGATCGTATTTCAACTGATGAATTACTTCTCTCAGAAGATGGTCCTGTCGAGCGGTTGCCTGAGTCAGTTGATCCTGAACTAGACCGTACACCTACCTTGAATCCCGTACCTGTTGACGATTCAGAAGTTGTAGAATCTGAGGCTAATGAAAACTTACCTGACGACACTTCTGACACGCAGGTTGATCCGAGGATATCTGCAGAAGAAACAGAAACAGTCTGTGAGCATGAAACTGCCAAAGAGCAAAATGAGAATGATGGAAATGTTGTCAGAAAGTCTGAAAGGGTTAGGCAGAAACCACGAATTTTCACTTACCCTGAATTGGGTAATCCATTGATCTCAATAGTACAGTCTCTTTTCCAGAGCCTTAGTACAGCTGTAACTGACTCAATCATTGAAAGCAGTTTTACCAAGTCACCTGAACCTGTAGTCACACAGCCTGTTAGTTGCATGCACAGGGACGTGCATAGAGTTAACGGGGGAGAGTGTAATCCACAGTGATTAAAGGTAGAAATTAATCAAAGAAGATACATAGTAAGCCAGAGGGGTTACAAAAAGAAGAAAACCGTATGCATTCATAAAAAAAATAAAGAACTGTGAAGATAAATATTTATTTTAAGTAAAGGTATTGTTTTTTTCATTGTTGTTTGTTTTTTTCTCTTGTGAATGTAAGAAATGTATGTAGTAAAATGTTAAGCTGCCTTTAAGAGGATAGAGTGGAGTTCGTTGCCAACCTATCGGAGGAAACGGAACATAAGAGGAATGACGTCAGCGACGTGGAGAGGAAGAGAGGAGATGCGAGCACCTGCAGAAAAAAAAAGATATTGTTGGAGAAAATGTTTGTGATCCAGAAGTAAACTTAGACGAACTGTCTAGAAAGACATTGATATTGATCAGTGATATTACGTGTTGTGTTTAGTATTTTCACCGCGGATGCGGTGATGACACGAACTGCGTTTGTCACCGCATGAAGCAAGATGGCGAGCCACCCATCGAATCTGTCTAGAAATTAGATGCAGCGGATTTTCAGCGAAGTCACTGCTAAGGGAAAAAAAGCTGGACGACAGAGCGAACTGACGCCAGATTTCTTCCTTTTCTCAGTTTATTTCACAACATCTCTCTCTGGTCAACAGGACGGTAGGCCAGAACTGTTATATTGAGCCCTTATCACGGTATGGACGATTGTTTTTTTGTTTTGCATCCAGAGACTGATATTTGGAAGAAAGATAAACTATTGTAACTTTTGATTACTGAACTGTTATTTACATTGACAGTTGTATTTTATTTCATTGCTGTTTATTGCATTGTGATGTTTTAGTTTATATGTTTTGTGAAGTTGAACTGTTCATTTGATATTTAAAGTTACTGGGTATATAAAAATTTAGGGAACTAAATTTAGAATTGGTTAAGTTAGGTAAGTAGAACATTATATTAATAAATAGATAATCAGAACACAAATATAAAATAGGCAAAAAGTTGCATTTATACAAGTCAGGGACATAACATAAGTAAAGTAAAATATAAAAGAGAAAGATAAAATAGGGATAAATAACTTTAAGAAAAAAGGATATCAGAAACAGATTCATTTGTTTTACGTTTGTTTATTTGGTTGTCATTTGCTAATCTTCCTTTTGGCTGTTGTTTTCTGGAGAGAAAACCAAATTCTTGCATTTATCTTTTCTAATATAAATTTCTCATCACAATTGAAACTTACCTGTGTTGTCTCTTCGTTCAGTCAGTCTCTCATTACTGCTCCTACGAACCTACAGTACTGGTCCACGTTTTCCCTTGTATTACTCACCTGGGTGTTATGCAGCCGTGGTGTGTGCAGGAGATCTGAAGGTAGCGAAACATGCTAGCACTTGTTAGTAACATGCTAATCATGCTAGTAACATGTTAATCAAGCTAGCAACATGCTAGTAACTTGCTAATTGTGATAGAATCATGCTAGTAACTTGCTAATAATGCTAGAACCATGCTAGTAACTTGCTAATCATGCTAGTAACATGGTAGAAACATGCTAGGATCATGCTAATAACTTGCTAATTGTGCTAGAATCATGTTAGTAACTTGCTAATCATGCTAGTAACATGTTAATCAAGCTAGAAACATGCTAACAACTTGCTAGTAACATGCTAATTGTGCTAGAATCATGCTAATAACTTGCTAATCATGCTAGTAACGTGCTAATCATGCTTTAAACATGCTAGAAGCATGCTAGCCACTTGCTAGTAACATGCTAATCTTGCTAGAATCATGCTAGTAACTTGCTAAATGTGCTAGAATCATGCTAGTAACTTGCTAATCATGCTAGAATCATGGTAGTAACATGCTAATCGTGCTTTAAACATGCTAGAAACATGCTATCAGCTTGCTAGTAACATGCTAATCGTGCTAGGATCATGCTAGTAACTTGCTAATTGTGCTAGAATCATGTTAGTAACTTGCTAATCATGCTAGTAACATGTTAATCAAGCTAGAAACATGCTAACAACTTGCTAGTAACATGCTAATCGTGCTAGAATCATGCTAGTAACTTGCTAATCATGCTTTAAACATGCTAGCCACTTGCTAGTAACTTGCTAATCGTGCTAGAATCATGCTAATCTTGCTAGAATCGTGCTAGAATCATGCTAGTAACTTGCTAATCATGCTAGAATCATGGTAGTAACATGCTAATCGTGCTTTAAACATGCTAGAAACATGCTATCAGCTTGCTAGTAACATGCTAATCGTGCTAGAATCATGCTAGTAACTTGCTAATCATGCTAGTAACGTGCTAATCATGCTTTAAACATGCTAGAAACATGCTAGCAACTTGCTAGTAAAATGCTAATCATGCTAGAATCATGCTAGTAACTTGCTAATCATGCTGGTAATGTGCTAATCATGCTTTAAAAATGCTAGAAACATGCTAGCAACTTGCTAGTAAAATGCTAATCATGCTATAATCATGCTAGTAACATGCTAATCATGCTAACAACATGCTAGTAACACGCTAGTAACCATCCTGAGTACCTAGCAACACCCTAGCAACCATCCTGGGTACCATAGTAACTGCATAATCACCATGAGCAACTTGCTAATCATGATAGAAACATGCTAATAACTTGTAAACAAACAATTTTAAACAATATGTGCATTTTATTATGATTATTTATTTAATTATGATAGTAACATGCTAATTATGCACAAAACATCTATCTAATCTATTTAAAGATTAGATTAAGCTTTTACAACTGCTTAAAATTTACAGGCTAGGCTTTCTCAAGCCAACCTAAAGTTTGTCTTGACAAACTTTTCTATCTAGTTTGCAATGTAATCACTAAATTTGTTCATTTTAACATTTGGCAGCATTGTATTCCTTTAATATGGAAATATTTTCAGCAAAGAAAAACTGACAAGTGCCCACTGTTGACCATTTTGTTTCAAGTTGTTCAGTGTCTTGCTTTTTTCACAAAGCAGTGTAATTTAGAGTGTCTTACTAAAGACAACTGTTGGAAACTTTTTTCAGCGAAGACCAGGAGACTTGGATTTCCTTGAGCAGTAGTCTTTATTGTAGATAGTGAGTCTTCAAATCAGAGCATACTGCACGGACGCTGCAGTCATCAAGTCTAATTTGAAGTCTAAACACATTGCATATATAGCCATTTCAAGGGACTGCCCCTTGAAATGGTAACAAAGCATTTAGGTGACAATAGAAACAATGGACAAAGAGGAAGTAGTAGACTCTCTTCAGATCCTGGAGTCTCACTCACCCTTACTGGTCTTCATTATCATAGAGATAAAGAAATGTTCACACCTTGGGCCTGTTGTCCCTTCCTGAGTTTTGACCTTTGATTGAATCATGAGCAAATGGTCACCAACTCAGTGGGATATGATGGGTAAACGTCCTAGGAGCCACCCCATGTTCCTATGTTCTTCCAATGCAATATATATAATTTTAGTAGTTTGTGTAAGGATGGGGGAAATGAAGAGAATCAGCTGATTTTAAAGTGATCCTCAAATTTACATTTCCACACAACCATTAGCTTATTTTATGCAACAGCCTTTTTCACTGACTTCAGTCACTTTGATCTTAATGAAATGATGGCTTTAGCGTTACCATTAGTCAACTTATTCTAGCTTGACAGCTCGTCCTCTAGTCAATCAGCCGAATAAGGGAGTGGCGTCACGCCGATGCGACTTATGTCTGCTTATACTCGCACATGCAAACATGGATAGGCATCAAGTGGCTAATCCCAGGCAACCACAGGTAATTAAACAGTTTTTGTTGTTACTGGCTGACAAATGTTATGTCAGTTTTGTGAAATTCGTCTTATATGCAAGGAATTCATTGATTATTTTAACATGTTTTGTTAATTTCAGTTAACTTATAGAGAATGGTAGCTCTTGTCACAATTACAAGAAGCCATGCAACGTTTCCATCTGAATTACTTTTTTTTATCTACACAAAATACAAATGCCATGATACTGGTTACATCACACACAAATCATGAACCTATGCCACAAGATGTAGCTAATCCATTTAGGGCTGAAATGATTAGTCGACGTAATTGTAAAGGTTCAAATTTGAAGAGAGTTAGTTATCAGAGCTAGCAGGGTGCGGAGAAGTTAAATACCCCTTAAAACCAAATATGCGAATATACATTTAGTGAATTAAAACATAACACTCAAAGTCAAATTGTGTTGAACTTTATTACAAAATTGGTATAGAAAGTATTTTGAAAACAATTTGAACTGAATAAAAGAGAAATACTAAAGGTGACCTATTATGCCCACACAGAGTGTGTTTTTAGCTTTAAATTCCCCATAGATAACTTTTTATAGCTTGTTAAAGTTGCCGTTTTAGTGCATGAGAAGAAACACGCTGTTTCTGTGTGTGCCCCTTAAAATGTACATGATGGTGCTGCAGGCTCCTTGTGATCAGACTTGTGATTATGAGTATGACAAATTTGTGTGCTCTACATCAAAGGGCTTTCATGTGCAATATATCAATATTAATATACCACATTCCTATTTACGATCATTCTGGTAACACGGGAAGGCAGCAATGTAAACGGGCAGAGACGGTGGCAACTTTAGCCTTTCAGCATGCTAAGAAGCTCATTCAGCAATTTGAAAAACAAAATATAACATGTAAGACTTACTTCCTCTGTAGCTAAAGTTGGCGAATGAAGCGTTGCTTCAATCTTTGAACAAATCCCGCGTTGAACTGTCCCAAGCTTGTAAAGCTGTCCAACGTGAAATAATTGGCACAAACATATAATACTTTACTTGTTTTTTGGTAACAAATAGGCGGGGTTTTGCCACCTCATTTTGCAACAAAGTGCAGGAATTTTAAACTGCGTATTTAGATAGACTGGTTTTGATTTTAGGGTATTATAAAGAAATAACTGGGTGGATTTTTATCATTATAGGGCTCATTGTTTTCACACACTGCGGCCACTGTGTTCAAACACATTATAAAAGTTTTGCATTATAGTTTTGCAAATATTTTGTTCCATATTCATGATGACTTACAACAGGAGGTGTTAGGTAGAGTGATCATGTCATATAAATTTTTAATCACTTAAGTAAATGCCCATTCTTCTGTTTTAGTTCTAGGTAAAGCAGTGGGCCCATCGATGACATGCTTTTGAGGAGGAATTCTTCTCAGCAGTCCGCTGATGACACGTTATTTAATGTTATTTATTAAACCAAACACTTAAAAATGACAACTTATAACAGGAGATGTTAGGTAGAATGATGTCATGTCATATACATTTTTATACTGTTATTTAAATGGTGAATGACAATGTCTGTCTGCCTATCATCTCATTTTGTGTGCCAAAAAGTATACAAATGTAATTTTATATTAGTAGTAATTGTTTGCAGATTAAAATTGTACTATTCCGAAAGTAAATGCCCTTTTTTCTGTTTTAGTTCTAGGAAAAGCAGTGGGCCTATTGATGACATGCTTTTGAGGAGGAATTCTTCTCAGCAGTCTACTGACGACGCAGTTACTTAATCTTATTTATTTACAGAACACTTGAGTTATAAATGACGCACTTAATGCTGCTGCATGCCTTATTTGAGATTTGTTTAACCTCAAACATAAATATTTTGTCTGTAATGCAGCTGATTAATTTTATTTTAAGGGAACAAAATAATTAAACAATGCTTATAGAGTATTTGTCTGTGATTGAGTTGGACAGAATCAGAAAACTTTTTAGAAAAATCTGAAATCAAAGAAGTGTTTTACTAATAAACAATAAACATCCTATCCAGTCATACATATAGACCAGACAACAAAGATTTTTGGTAATTAATAGTTTATAAATGCATTGATTTGCAATATTTACACTGATATATATGTCACATTTATATAATGTTACATCAATACAGAAATGTAATATATTGCCATATATGAACATGTTAAATATATCTGCTAATAAACTACATAGCATGTCAAACTTTTTGTCTGTGTCCTTTCCTTTATGTTGTCCTTGTATAGTGTAATTTAGCAGTTAATTAATATTTTAATAGTAAATAAAGAGAATTAAAGAGCTGTTTGTGGTAATGTGTTGCTAACTTACCAGTAGCCCAATCATTTTAATAAGGAATAATCTACTAGAGTAATCCACTAAAAATGCACAAGTTTATTTGATTTAGATGTACTTATAACATAAAAACATATTCTATAAACGTCTTATTTAAAAGTACAATTCTATTACGTTTTAGCATCTGGCGCAAACTTTCAGGAATTGTTATAGAAAAACTACAAATGGAATGAATGGAGTTATTGCGACTCATTGCAACTGTGGATGGCTCTGCACATATTGAACTAATTTGTATAGGATAAAGTACAATATAAAAACTGTGTCTTTAAGGTTTTTAACTATGCATTTACCACTTTTTTTAAAACGCATTTGGCGTTGTTCTAAATACAAAGAGTACAAACACGACAGAAATATGTTAAATGCATTCTTGCATATTTTGATAGCATCTGTACAGACTTCAGTATTTGACAATCAGAAAGTATTTTTCTAAATGAGTATGGAATTAATTGTGTCCATTATTATATATGCCCATTGACCACAATTTATTTTAGAAAATTTACAAAATATCTGCAAGGAACATGATCTTTACATTTTGACCCATACAATGTATTGTTCGCTATTGCTACAAATATACCCATGCTACTTATGACTGGTTTTCAATATAGCAAACCTTTCTCTTTATGACAGCAATTAAAAAGGCGCCCTTGGCCATAAACCTGGGGCCTTGTAATGGCTAGTAATGAGCTGTTTATTTTTCGCTTTTTTTGTTTTTTAGCTCCTGAAAGGTATCGTTTTGGTGCCATTTTTGATGTAATATGAGCAGGAATATTACGATTTGCTAAGTCACATCCAGTCGCGAACTTTTTAACAAGCATGTGTAATGGGGACTGCCTGTGTTGCTTATTGGTCGGGTCGGCCCGGCCCTGCTTATACTTTTCTATTTACACAGCTAAAAACACTAAATTGCATAAAAAATTTGGTTGTCAAAATGAGTGAAACTTATTTTAAATATTCTAGTAGGCCTACAAATTTTTTTTAGAATTAGCATTAGCATTATTATTATTGAAATTTAAAGAAAATATAATAATTGAAACGTCAAAAATCAGTGGTCAACTATTTTGAAAATAAAAACTATATTGAGAGGACATCCTAAATCTCTCTTAAGTAATCTCTTAATCTTTCTATTGTTCCTATGAATCTGTGAAATGCAGAGTATTGTTGGGTGGTTGTAACACATTTAATTTAGTCTGCAGTAAATGACTTCAAGCCATATGCTGTTGGCATATGCTGTTGAAGAGGTTAGTAGGCATTTGTATGTATTTTTAACGATTTATTAAAATCTCTATAAATTGAAAGTTCCATGGTCACATATAATTTATCTGCAGAATGTAATTAACTATTCATATTTTCCAGAAACACTCAAGCAGAGGAAAGATATCTGGACATGAGTGTAGTTGAAGAGAGCTGTCTTGTATATCCACCCCCGGAGCTGTCTTACATATCCACACCAGAATCTCCACTCTTTCCTTTATCAAGGTCTGCAACCCCCACCCAATCAGCAGGCCAGCAATCATCAAACCCCACATCACTATCAACAACAGGTCAGGCAACTAATACCCCTACCCCAGCACCAAGTCAGAAATCTGCGACCCCTTACCCTAAAGCTCGGGCACTAATGCCTGAACAACATCAAGGCAGACAAAAAAGGAAAATACCTGTTTCACCTGGTGTAGTATGGAGCTAAAAAAGTGCCAAAACGATTTGAATTTGAATTTTATAAATGTGAAGTTTTGCTATGGCGTAATTTCATAAATGCGTATTTTTAAATGGCGCATTTTTTGTTTTGGAATGTGTATTTTCAGTTGTATGAAATACAGATCAAGCTTTTCAAGACCAGAAAGAAATTCAGATTGCAGAAATTCAAATTGCAGAAATTAAGTATTGCAAAGTTCAGGTCAGCGCCAGAAAGTAGGTCAGGGTCAAGCTTCCGGTTTCCACAGGGAAGAGTAGAAGATCTCGGATAACCCGAGCGGCTCACAGTAGATGGCGGTAGTGCGGAGTTAAGATTGCAGTAGGGGTAAAATCTTTCCGTGGCAGCCGCCACACAACCCGCCACAAGATCACTCACTGTTTACAGATATCTGACTCTTCCTTCGATTCAGGAGAGCAAACAAACATGCAATTCATGCTCTTATTTATACATTTTCATCCTTAACTTATCATTTATTGCTGTGTATTACTTTTAAAGAAGCGCGTCAACCAGCCACATCGCATGGCGTCAAACCAGCCACAAGATCAGTCACTGTTTACAGACACATGACACTTCCTTTTAATTATTATAGCAAACAAACATGCAATTCATGCTCTTATTTATACATTTTCATCCTTAACTTATCATTTATTGCGCTGTGTATTACTTTTAAAGAACGCGCGTCAACCAGCCACATCGCAGCGTCAAACCAGCCACAAGATCAGTCACTGTTTACAGACACATGACACTTCCTTTTAATTATTATAGCAAACAAACATGCAATTCATGCTCTTATTTATACATTTTCATCCTTAACTTATCATTTATTTGCTGTGTATTGCTTTTAAAAACGCAGCGTCAACCAGCCACATCGCGGCGTAAACCAGCCACAAGATCAGTCACTACACTTCCTTTTAATTATTATAGCAAACAAACATGCAATTCATGCATCTTATTTATACATTTTCATCCTTAACTTATCATTTATTTGTTGTGTATTACTTTTAAAGAATGCGCGTCAACCAATACATCGCAGCGTCAAACCAGCCACAAGATCACTCACTGTTTACAGATAAATGTAAACATTTATTTATTGATTTATTTTTTATTGACAAACCAATGACAATGTTAATCATCATTAAACATCCCTTCCAGATAGGGGTAAAATATTTATCTAATGCTTTTCTACAGTGGCAGATGTTCAGATGGATTTTCCACTGAGTGTCAGTCTGTAAACAGTGACTGATCTTGTGGCTGGTTTGACGCTGCGATGTGGCTGGTTGACGCGCGTTCTTTAAAAGTAATACACAGCGCAATAAAAGATAAGTTAAAGATGAAAATGTATAAATAAGAGCATAATTTAATTGTTTGTTTGCTATAATAATTAAAAGGAAGTGTCATGTGTCTGTAAACAGTGAGTGATCTTGTGGCTGGTTTGACGCCATCAATGATGTGGTTGGTTGATAGCGTTCTTTAAAAGTAATACACAGGCAATAAAAGATAAGTTAAAGATGAAAATGTATAAATAAGAGCATAATTTAATTGTTTGTTTGCTATAATAATTAAAAGGAAGTGTCATGTGTCTGTAAACAGTGAGTGATCTTGTGGCTGGTTTGACGCTGCGATGTGGCTGGTTGACGCGCGTTCTTTAAAAGTAATACACAGCGCAATAAATGATAAGTTAAGGATGAAAATGTATAAATAAGAGCATGAATTGCATGTTTGTTTGCTCTCCTGAATCGAAGGAAGAATCAGATATCTGTAAACAGTGAGTGATCTTGTGGCGGGTTGTGTGGCGGCTGCCACGGAAAGATTTTACCCCTACTGCAATCTTAACTCCAAGACTACCGCCATCTACTGTGAGGCATTTCGGGTTATCCGAGATCTTCTACTCTCTTCCTGTGGAAACCGGAAGCTTGACCCTGACCTACTTTTCATGCTGACCTGAACTTTGCAATACTGTAATTTCTGCAATTTGAATTTCTGCAATCTGAATTTCTTTCTGGTCTTGAAAAGCTTGATCTGTATTTCATACAACTAAAAATACACATTCCAAAACAAAAAATTCGCCATTTAAAAATACGCATTTATGAAATTACGCCATAGCAAAACTTCACATTTATAAAATTCAAATTCAAATCGTTTTGGCACTTTTTTAGCTCCATAGTGTAGCAGAGGAACAGCTTATAGACATCTATAGGCAACCACACCCACTGTTTTCACCACATGTGAAGTTGAACAGAACAGAGGCTGAGGAAATGTACTATTTCTCCCTTAGTTTAGTTCCAAAGCTGAATAGACTCCTTCCAAGGAATCAGACCAGGGCTCAAGTTCATATCCTGCAATACCTGGCTGACCTGGAGTTGGAGGATGAACAACTGCGACAACAACCCATACAAGCCAAACCAGCTACTTTAAGCTGAAGCACCTGACAGACATCGCATTTCATCTGAGTCACGTTACGCTTCCTTACCATGTACCATTTGTCCTGTACCATACATTTGGCAGCATTTTAGCTTTATTTAATTTAAATTTTTGTGTTTACTAGTTCAATTAAACATAAACAATATTTTTTTATGCAGGTAGTTTTAATGTTTATACAAGCCATTTTAATGTTTTCTTGTAAGTTAATTTACATCCGGAAATACTAAAACATTTACTTTGTTCTAAATGAAGGGTTTTGACTTCATTCATCAAAATTTATGTCGGTTTAGAGTATGTAAGACACCGCCCACTGGTCCAACGACGGTGTCACGGTTTCACCTTGCACCTCTCGTTTGAACTTCATTCCCCACGATCCTCTGCACCTCACCACCTGTTCACCATCTGGATCTCTCTTTTCCCAAGCCTCAGGGTACCTTTGCTCAGTTTGCTCCTGCTACAAAGTATGTAAATGTTGCAGTAGCTTCACCCCAAGATGTTTCTACCCAATCTGGGAGCAATCAGCGTTTATATAGACCAGTTGCACAAGTTGTTGCGTCACCCCAAATGGGACCTTCCAGTCAGTTTGCATCCCCCCAGGGAGGAAGTAGTGCTTATAGTGCTTATCTCAAGTCGGCTATAGTAAACGTGTTTTTGGAGACTCTAAATCCATCTCATCCCAAACTTTTTCAAGCCAGCCCATCAATATTGCAGGTCCTCAGGGTGTTTCTAGCACTACTACAGGCTCTAGTAGTTTCAGTGGCCCTGTCCAGTCTCAAGGTACCTTTAGCCAGTTTGCTCCTGGATCTCCTTCCAAGTTTAGTTCCTCACAGCTAGTTTCTAGTCAGTCCACAAGTGATCCCGGTTTATTTAGCCAGTACTCTCCAGCTTCACTGATTGGGCCTCAAATATGCACATCGGCTCAATTTATGTCCTCTCAGGGAGAAGGTAGTGTTTGCAGTATTTGCCCCAGTCTCAGTCTGGTTCTAGTAAACTCTCATCTGAGTCTTTCAAACCCATCTCACCTCAGGCTGTTTTCACACAGCAAACTAGAAGTTCTAGTTAGTTGGTTTCTGCACAGGGAGGAAATGGAAGTTTTGGTGATTACAGTCTCAAAGTATCTCAAGTCAGTATACCCCTGCATATTCTACTCTTGTTTCCTTGCCTGCAGCTGTTTCTAGCCAGCCCACTGGCAGTAAGGCTTCCCAGAACTTGTATGCTTCTGGCTCCCAAGGGGGCTTTAGTCAGTTAACAATTTCTTATACCTCTGGCCTGGCACAGGGTGCAAGTAGCCTTCCTAGCAATTTATATATGCAGTCTCAACGCAGCCCCAGTCAACTTAACTTTGATTCTTCTCAGTTAAGCGCAGTGGCTTCACCCCAGACCAGTCGTTATAGTCAAGCTGCTGAAACTCTGTCCCAGGGCCAAATTCCTTAAGGATGGCAACCTTCCATCTCTAGTTTGTGTCTAGGTAGTCAGACCTCTGGTGCAGCTGTGTCACAAAGCAGGTTTTCCCCTCAAAGTGCCCCAGCTCCTAGTAATCTCTCCACTTTGGGCCGTACGGGTCTGTTTGCTCCTGGGGAACCATGCCCAAGGTCATCTGTCTCTAGTTTGTTCCTAGGTAGTCAGTCCGCTGAGTCCCCAGTGCCCGGCGCCTCCGAGTCCCCAGTGCCCGGTGCCTCCGAGTCCCCAGTGCCCGGCGCCTCCGAGTCCCCAGTGCCCGGCGCCTCCGAGTCCCCAGTGCCCGGCTCCTCCGAGTCCCCACAGCCAGCCCCAGAGCGGCCACAGCCAGCCCCTGCGCAGCCTGAGCCTCCAGAGCCAGAGCCCGAGCCTCCAGAGCCCGAGCCTCCAGAGCCCGAGCACCCACCCAGCCTCCCTCTCCCCCCTCTGTGGGTCTTGTGGGTCTCTTCCGGGGGGAGGGGGGTACTGTCACGGTTTCACCTTGCACCTCTCGTTTGAACTTCATTCCCCACGATCCTCTGCACCTCACCACCTGTTCACCATCTGTCATCAATCCCTCGCACTCAACCCCTCTGATCTGCACCGTCTGTTTGGTCATTATGTTGGACTCATTACCTGTATTATTTAAACCCTGTCTTTTGTTCAGTTCTGTGTCTGGTGTTGTTGTTTTTTGGATGTATTTGTTATCTTGCCTGCTTTTTGGATTCTCTGTCAGTCTGCCGTGCATATTTTGTCTGCCTGTAATTCCCCCTCTGAAGTGAGGTCTGTACCAGTTTCTGTATTTCCACTGATGAAGTTCAGTAAAAGATTTGAATCTGAAATTTGCGTGTTCTGCTTCGTCTGATGCACGGTAACAGACGGCAGCCAATGTCAGAAGGGTCCTTGTGCATTACTGTCTTTGTTTTACGCAACATAACAGGATTAAATCAAATGCATCTTCTCATGCATAATTATTACCTCTTTGTTTTATCTGACTCCAATTAATAAAACTTTTTAAAGGTAATCTTGTGATAATAAAATTTGGGTAATGTTTGACCATTCTATTTAACTCATTACTATTATTGTACTCGTTCATTCGGTTGCCAGAATTGCACGAGGTCCTCGCACCGGTCATTATACGGGCCCACGATCAAAAACTCAACCGTATAACCAGAGGTTATGGCTAAAGCAATTTAACAATGTCGCTCATGCTCACTATTGTTAAAAGGTACCCATGTAGCCCCATACAGTCAGCTATATTCAATAACTTAGTTCATGGCTCAAACAATAATCAGAGGTTATGGCCAGCACCGTACAGTATTTTATCTGACCCCATATAGTTAATAATATAACTGCATAACAACTTAACTAAAGCAGAAACAGGTTATGACTACTATGATAGCCCCATAAAGTGAATGCGATTGCATAACAACTTCATTTACATACAGGAGGTAATTTGTGTGAGAGACCTGGGTGGAGTTCATCTCCAGCAATCTACAGTTTCTAACCCAATTCCTTTATCTTCATTGTAGATTTTCCTATCTTTAGAGGAATGAGACCTTCTTACCAATTGCACTGAGATCTTTACAATGACACCAAATACGGTTATGCTCTCATTCACCTTAATTAAAACAGATAATTTTGGGTGAGCTTTGAGCATTTTAAGATTAGCCTTTAAGGAGGGGTGAGAGAGAGGAACAATGAGTAAAGGTACAGAGGTGCGGTGATTGTTTTGGAAGTGGATGTGAATTCCTTAAGAAAGTTTTCAGATGTTGGTTCAAGTAAGAATTTAATGTTTCTCAGAGAATGTCTTTCTCTGGACTGAGCCATTTTGGTACCAGTCTTACAAGTATTACAACAGGCAATTCCATTTTTCCATAAATCTTTTATGTTAAATCAACTTAGAGTGTGGGCTTAGAGTGTATGTACAACTCCACATATATTTCATGTATATATTTCACTTATATTTGTTGATCTGGCAATATTGTATTGGATGAACGAGACATGTATGCATTTAGCAGACGCTCCACAGTGACTTTATTTCTACGTGTTCAATTAGTACATTTTCTTTATTTTAAAATAAAGAGCCAAAACACAATTTTCTTACACGATTTAATGCTAAGACTATATGAACCTATAATAATGTAAGCTCTGAAGATTTAAATGTTTTATTTCTTTAAAAAATCATGGATAATATTGGTTGGTTTAGCATAAGTTGCACAATAAAAACGTATGATTCACTGCCTGGGCCAGAATACCCAAGCAAACCCAGGCAGGAACAGAGCTATAAGGATGGAAGAGAAAAGGTTCACTCCATTGTTATCCAGGATGGGTTTTCCACTTATTCGTTTGACGTTAGGTGACTCATAACTCACAACTTTGCCAATGGTTTCATCGTATCCTTGATGGAGAGAAAACAGGTGTAAAATAGTTACAAATAATACTGCAAGACAAGTACACATATAGATAATCATTAAATTTAATCATTAAGTATTACATTTTTACATTCTTGCGGTGACCGGGAGGTGACCTTCTAGGTTAACTTAGTTTTTTTGTGGCCACAGATATATTAACTCGTGGGAATGTGATAATATGTTGTGGCCACTATATATTAATTAGAGGGAGCGTAATAAAATGTCATTGCTACGAGATCATTTCAAGGTAATGACATACTTATGTCATGGCCAGGCGATGTGAAGTCATGGCCTCATGATCCTATGTTGAGTGAATTAAGTATTAGTTAAGTGAATTTAGTATGACCACGGAGGGTCATGAGAATTAAGGGAATAACTTAACATTCTTTTCTCAAGGCTACGAGTTTAATGAATAAAACCTGTGTGACCATAGCAACCAGGGATTTTCTGAACATTAAATAATAACTGCAAGAAAACATTTGATTCATTCTACTGTAATACATTTATTACATTTATCAGACACGATCTAAAGCGACTTACAAGTTATAATAATATTATATATCTCTGGCTGAACTCTGGCTGTTTTTAGTAAATAAAACATGCCCACAGGTGATATATTTGGAAACTTGCCATTTGTGTTCATATCTTTGTCATATTTTTTACAACAGAGGATTAGTGCCAGGGTAAAAATATGATAACATTACAAGATTAAAGTCATAATATTTTCAATAAAAAAGTAAAAATTATGAGAACAAATTCTTAGCATTACAATATTTTAAAGTCCTTATATTTTGCGAATAAAGTCAAAGCAGAACGTAATAAATAATATTTTGAGAAAAGGCATAGTTTTGCAAACGTGTTTGGAGTCATGTATTGAAGAGCTTTGTGAGATTCAGTACACACCTTATCAATAAATCATACTATTTACAGGCACGTTGATGAGCATTAACAAGCAAGTTTCCCATTAATTCCCATTGTAAACCATTCTAAAGAAGCTTAGCGCCATTCAATACATTAAAACTGTGACATTAAACGACCATACTAAATCATACTATGTACAGGCAAGCAGAAGAGCCCAGAAGTGGAATTCAAAGCATTGTGTTTCAAGTGTGTTCTATAAGAGGATAAATGCATTGATTTGCAATATTTTACATGTGTATGTAGCATTTATATGTAGTTACATTGATTGTTTTTTTTATAAAATACGTTAATATTTGAGGATTTAAGGACCTTTACCTACCTCAAAGGCAAAAACATATTTCAATAATTTTTAATAATTATTTGTATATTAATTATGATTATTAGTATTTCAATAATCACGTACATTTTGTGTCCTTTTACATTTTATGTTGTCCATGTATAGTCTAATTGAATGGTTAATTAATAATTGAATAATTTAAATTATAATTTAAAAGAATATAATTTATAATTTAATATGCCCTCTCCTGGGACTGCCACCTTACCGTGGTGGAGGGGTTTGAGTGCCTGAATGATCCTAGGAGCTACGTTGTCGGGGGCTATATGCCCCTGGTAGGGTCTCCCAAGGCAAACAGGTCCTAGGTGACAAGCCAGACAAAGAGCGGTCCACCCTACCCCTTATGAGAGAAAATAACAAGAAAGCCGTGGCCGATGGCCCGGTATGCATGGCAGGGGGCCTCACCCTGGAGCCAGGCCTGGGGTTGGGGCTCGTATCACGGCCTGGTGGCGGGTCTTACCCAGGGCCCGGCCGAGCCTAGCCGAGAAGGAGCTGACGTGGGGCTGACCTCCTGTGGGCCCACCACCTCTTGGGAGGGACCGTAGGGCAGTGCATTGTGGTTTGGGTGGCGGTCGAAGGCGGGGACCTCGGCGACCCAATCCTCAGACACAGAATCTGACTCTTGGGACATGGAATGTCACCTGCAGCTGGGGAAAGGAGCCTGAGTTAGTGGGAGGTTGAGAGGTACCGACTAGAGATAGTCGGGCTCAGCCTCCACGCACAGTTTGGAGCTCTGGAACCCAACTCCTCAAAAGGGGTTGGACTCTCCACTACTCTGGAGTTGCCTCGCGTGAGAGGTGGCGGGCTGGTGTGGGCTTGCTTATAGCCCCCAGCTTAGTCGTCATGTGTTGGAGTTTACCCCGGTGAGCGAGAGGGTCGTTTCCCTGCGCCTCGGGTGGGGATAGGTCTCTCACTGTCATTTTGTGCCTACGGGCGAATGGCAGCACAGAGTACCGAGCCTTCTTGGAGTCTCTGGGAGGGGTGCTGGATAGTGCTCCAACTGGGGACTCCGTCGTTCTGCTGGGGACTTCAAGCGCCCGTGGGCAATGACAGTGACACCTGGAGAGGCGTGATTGGGAGGAACGGCCCCCGACCTGAACCCGAGTGGTGTTCTGTTGTTGGACTTCTGTGCTAGTCATGGTTTGTCCATAACGAACACCATGTTCAGCAGGGCACCCTAGGGTGGAGGTCGATGATCGACTTTGTGGTTGTTTCATCTGACCTCCGGCCGTATGTCTTGAACACCCGGGTGAAGAGAGGGGCGGAGCTGTCAACTGATCACTACCTGGTGGTGAGTTGGATCCGTTGGCGGGGGAGGAAGCTGGACAGACTCGGCAGGCCCAAAGCGTTCTGTGAGGGTCTGTTGGGAGCGTTTGGCAGAGCCCCCTGTCAGAGGCATCTTCAACTCCCACCTCCGCAGAGAGCTTTGAACAGATTCGAGGGAGGTTGGGGACATTGAGTCCGAGTGGACTATGTTCTCTGCCTCCATTGTCAGTGCGACCGTTCGGAGTTGTGGCCGTAAGGTCTCTGGTGCCTGTCGTGGCGGCAATCCCCGAACCCGGTGGTGGACACTGGAAGTAAGGGATGCTGTCAAGCTGAAGAAGGAGTCCTATCGAGCCTGGCTGGCTTGCGGGACTCCTGAGGCAGCGGATGGAGTACCGGCGGCCAAGCGGACTGCAGCACGGGTGGTTGTGGAGGCAAAACTTCGGGTCTGGGAGGAGTTCGGTGAGGCCATGGAGAAAGGACTATCGGTCGGCCTCGAAGAGGTTCTGGCAAACTATCCGCGCCTCAGGAGGGAAAGCGGTGTCCTACCAACACTGTATATAGTGGAGGTGGGGCTGCTGACTTCGACTGGGGATATTGTCAGATGGTGGAAGGAATACTTGAGGACCTCCTCAACCCTGCCAGCGCCCTCCACAGAGGAGGCAGAGGCCGGGGGGCTCTGGAGGTGGGCTCGGTCATCACCCGGCTGAAGTCAGCCCGAGGTAGTTAAGAAGCTCCTCGGTGGCAGGGCACGAGGGGTGGGCGAGATCCGCCCGAGTACCTCAAGTCTCTGGATGAAGTGGGGCTGTCTTGGCTGACACGTCTCTGCAACATCAGCGTGGAGGTCGGGGGACAGTGCCTCTGGACTGGCAGACCGGGGTGGTGGTCCCTCTCTATAAGAAGGGGGACGGAGGGGTGTGTTCCAACTACAGGGGATCACACTCCTCAGCCTCCCGGGAAAGTCTATGCCAGGGTACTGGAGAGGAGAATTCGTCCGATAGTCGAACCTCGGATACAGGAGGAACAATGCGGCTTTCGTCCTGGTCGCGGAACACTGGACCAGCTCTATACCCTCTTTAGGATACTGGAGGGTTCATGGGAGTTTGCTCAACCAGTCCACATGTGTTTTGTGGATTTGGAGAAGGCATTCGACCGTGTCCCTCGCGGTGTTCTGTGGGGGGTGCTCTGGGAGTATGGGGTTCGAGGCCCTTTGCTAGGGGCCGTCCGGTCCCTGTATGACCAGAGCAGGAGCTTGGTTCGCATTGCCGGCAGTAAGTCAGACCCGTTCCTGGTGAGTGTTGGACTCCGGCAGGGCTGCCCTTTGTCACCGGTCCTGTTCACTATCTTCATGGACAGGATTTCTAGGCACAGCCAGGGACCAGAGGGGGTCCGGTTTGGGGACCACAGGATCTCATCTCTGCTTTTTGCGGATGATGTTGTCCTTTTGGCCCCATCAGGCCAGGACCTACAGCGGGCACTGGGGCGGTTTGCAGCCGAGTGTGAAGCGGCTGGGATGAGAATCAGCACCTCCAAGTCTGAGGCCATGGCCCTCAGTGAGGAAAAGGGTGGCTTGTCCCCTTCAGGTCGGTGGGGAGTTCCTTCCACAGGTGGATGAGTTTAAGTATCTTGGGGTCTTGTTCACGCAGTGAGGGGAAGGATGGGAGTGAGAGATCGACAGGACGGATCGGTGCAGCTTCTGCAGTAATGCGGTCGATGTACCCGGTCTGTCGTGAGTGAAGAAGGAGCTGAGCTGCAAGTGAAGCTCTCGATTTACGGTCGATCTACGTTCCTACTCACCTATGGTCATGAGCTTTGGGTCATGACCGAAAGGATGAGATCCAGGATACAGGTGGCGAAATGAGTTTCCTCCGCCCGGGTGGCGGGGCTCCCTTAGAGATAGGGTGAGGAGCTCGGTCACTCAGGGGAGCTTCGAGGAGTAGATCCGCTGCTCCTCCACATCGAGAGAGGCCAGTTGAGGTGGCTTGGGCATCTGTTTCGGATGCCTCCCGGACGCCTCCCAAGGGAGGTGTTCCGGGCATGTCCCACTGGGAGGAGGCCCCGGGGAAGACCTAGGATATGCTGGAGGGATTATGTCTCTCGGCTGGCCTGGGAACGCCTCGGTATTCCCCCGGAAGAGCTGGAGGAAGTGTCTGGGGAGAGGGAAGTCTGGGCATCCCTACTTAGACTGCTGCCCCCGCGACCCTACCCCGGATAAGCGGAAAGAAGATGGATGGATGGATGGATGAATTTAATATGCTGTTTGTGGTTATGTGAATGTTTTGTTGCATGAGTTTATTTAATTTAAATGTACTAATAACAAGATTTTTTCTATACACTTTTTCTATGTTTTATCATTCAAAAGTTTTTCCCAATCGGTATGCTCCGCTGTAACTCTATGGCATTTTAGCATTCATCGCTAACTTCCGAAACTATTGCGAGGCTCCATGATCCGCCATTGCTGTAGAAAAACTTATTGGAGTGAAGAGTTGTCACAACTTTATCTCTTAATGGCTCTGAGAGGAACAAGCCATATAGCCAATCCCTTATTAAATTAACCGCTTGACGTATACGGTCCCATATTTGGGATTCAAATTTCCGTGCCCCAGAGAGTACGGATGTGGGGCACATCCAAATGTGGGATTTTAGAATGTACAGTGCGGTAACTCACTGCCAGATTCAAATTTGGCTTTTGCAGCACACATAGGGAGATGAGTTGAAGCTGCTGTTATTTATATTTACAAAAATAGCTTCTCATACAGTGTTTTTAGCCACAGGATGGTTCTATTTTAAGTCACAAATACCACAATAAAATGTAGAGTTCATAAATGCAGAGTAAGGTCAGCGTATCAATAAACACGGTTGTCCAATGCGGTTTCACTATGGTAAAACCACGGTTAAACTAGTGAAACCTTTAAAAGCATTTGCAAGTAAACAATAAATAAAATATATCGTTAATAAAAGATAATAGTGAACTTTAGAAGTAAAAACATGCAGATTTAGGTGGTTTATTTCAAGTATTCATGCTGATATTAAAAAAATATTTTAATAAACTGAATTACAGCACCACCCGCAACATAATCCTCTGCGAAGATCACCAGCCGGGAGCGTAGCACACGGAGGGGGAAGACTGTCTGTCATCCTTACTGTCTAAAGGTGCCTACCCTTCCATCTAAGCCAGTAAGGACCACATCATCCCTCATCAGGAAGGCCTACACTGCTGCAGGCCAATGGCGATCCTCCAGGCGTACCAGGCGGACCTTCTTAAGGACGTCAGTGAGGGGCAGGGCATATCCCCTGAGGCGCTGGAGGAGCTCAGGAGGGCCACAGACGTCTCTCTCAGGGCCCTCTCTCTCTCTCTCTGCTGACTCACAAGCAGGGTGCTGCAGGGTGCTGCGTTCGAGAAGTTCCTCCCTAGACGGACCCTCCCACCCACGACCAGTAGCCATGACAGAGTCCACAGGCAGCATCAGCAGAAGAGTGTAGTGGCCTGGGTCCCTCCGAGGAGTGATGGTAGGCCAGCTCGTACTGTCGTGGGGTCTCCCAAGAGGTACATCGACACCAGAACGGTGGTCCAGGGTAGGAGACCACCGTACAAAAAGAGATCCTGATGTCTTTCACCACCCAAATCCGAGGGTCAGCTACGTCAAAGGTAGTTGTGGTGCCACCGCAGCTTACGGTGCCCACAACCCCAAGACGCCCCCGGATTACTAAAACTGCTGAGGCACATGCTGACACCCATGGCCATCTTATACTCTGACCCCTCCATCATCATCAGAGAACAGCCCCGAGCGGCTCGTTCCCTTAGAAGACTTTCTGGCAGCATGGAAACTTCTGCCGAATGTCTCTGCCTGGATACTATAGAGAAGGGATACAGGATCCAGTTCAGATCACGCCCGCCTCACTTCAACAGTGTGCTCACCACTTCAGTAGCCCCGGAACAGGCTGCAGTGTTGGATCAAGAACTGGAAACTCTTCTCAGGAAAGAGGCCATAGAACGTGTACCTCTCCGAAAAACAGAGTCCGGCTTCTACAGCCGATACTTCATTGTCCTGAAAAAGGATGGAGGGCTGCGACCTATCTTAGACCTACGCAGGCTCAACATCTCTGTAGCAAAGCTCAAATTCAGGATGCTCACTGTCAAAATCAGGTCCAAGGACTGGTTTGTCACAATAGACCTAAAGGATGCCTACTTTCATGTCTCTATTCTCCCCCAACACAGAAAGTTCCTCAGGTTCGCCTTCGGCGAAATGTCATATCAGTACCGTGTACTTCTCTTCTGCCTGGCGCTATCTCCGCCAACATTCACAAAGTGTATGGACTGGCTCCACTGCGACTCAAGGGCATTCGTATACTCACCTACATAGATGACAGGCCCATCCTAGCTCAGTCGGAACACATGGCAGTTCAATATCGAGATGTTGTCCTTGCTCACATGAGGAGTTTGGGGTTGAGACTCAACGCCAAGAAAGGCTCGCTTTCTCCAGCTCAAGAACAGCCTTTCTTTCTTTCTCAGGGGTAATATGGGACTCTACAACAATGCGGGCATGTCTCTCCCCCGCTCATGCCAATGTAATCCTGCTTACTGTGAAAGGGCTAAGGCTGGGACACCCTGTGACTTTCAAGCACTTTCAAAGACTGTTAAGCCTTAGGCCAAAGGGAAAGTTTATCCCCAAGACGCAATCCCTTTACCATGATCAAGGTCACGTGCACATGTCTTTGTGCCCTTGTCATGTGGAAGAAACCATGATTTCTACACCAAGGTGTTCGGCTGGGAGTGCAGCACTGTCACAGGACTGTAACAACAGATGCATCTGTTATGGACAGGAGATCACAGCTGTGTCATTACCAATCAGGGAATTCCTACCAAGCCTCAGGGGCCATCATGTGCTTGTCCGGTCAGACAACACGTTGGTGGTTTCCTATATAAATCATCAGGGGGGTCTGAGGATAAGTTTTTATCCCTGAGAGCCATGTTCATCCCAGGACACCTCAACCTAGAGGCTGATGCACTGTCGAGGCAAGCTCTACATACGGGGGAATGAAGACTACATCCAGAGGTGGTGGAAGAGATTTGGAGGAGGTTGGGAAACTTTGCCACTTTTTGTTCAAATGTAAATAAAAGATGAGTAATCATTTTCCCCACAATGATGCCTCTTGTACATCATCTTATTATCTTCTGGGAGACGCCTGTGTCATTTCTAATCAAGAAAAAACTTGCTGGTTGAATAAAAGTAACTTTAAGTCAGAATTTGCCAGGGGTATGAATAATTTCGGGCTTGACTGTACGTAAACTGGGATGTTTTGCTACAAAAACATGGTTACTGTGGTTTCGCTACAACAATCATAGTTTTTTGTAAGGGCTGGGCTCATCTACTTGCCTATACATATGCTTTGGTAATAAATTGTATAATAAATTTGGTTTGTTCACATCACTCTTAACACATTCACGCCAAAATTAAGATTTTATTTATTCTTGTTCATTGATACAACTTTTTTGAGAAAGACTTTTTGTCACAGAGTCGAATACGATCCCTTCAGCATCGGATTCGATCCCACACTTCACCCGTTCTTCATCCCCGGACTATTGAACTTCATTTCCCACAACCCATTGCACTCCGCACACCTGTCCCCGATCACCAGCACTCAGCCCCGCAACCATCATCACCTGCACCTGTCACCCATCATTAAAGACACTTTAAAAACCCTTTGTTTTGTGCAGTTCATTGTCTGGTATTGTTGTTGTTTTGACCGTGTTCTGTATGTTCCTGTGATCAGTAAGTTTATGCCTTGCTCAGTGTGTGGTTTACCGCTGATATTTCTGCCTGTTTGATTCCCCTCTTAAGTGAGGTTTGTACCTGTTTGATTCTCCTCTGATGAAGTAAAAGTAAAGACTTTGATCAGAACTCTCGTGTATGTCTCGTCTGCTGCACGGTGACAGTATACCAGACCAAACAAACCAATATCTTTCTGTGGATTATTTTGTTGTGTCGTGAAGTTGTCTGTGGATTTATTATTTGTTTCATTTGGATAGTTATTGTTACCTGTCATGGATCCCGCTACACCAAGTCCATCAGAAGCCGCCACCAAACTCCTTCACGCTCTGTCCCGTCATCTGAACACCCTGCCTGTCTGTTCCCCTCAGCCGGTAAGCACTGCACCCTCCGGTAGTCCCATGGCCATGCCTAACCGTTTCTCCGGGACAGCGGAGGATTGCAGTGATTTTCTCCTCCAGTGTCGTCTGTACCCCATCTCCATCCCACAGACGCAGATAAAGTTGACTTCACTATCAGCCTCATGCCTGGGTCCGCTTTACGCTGGTCACAGGGCTATTGGGAGGCTGGACATGGCGAGTCTCGCACCTGGGAGGATTTCGTTACGCAGGTTAAAAATGTTTTTGACCATTCTGCTTCTTCCCTCTCCATAGCTGACCAGTTATGCCGGATCCATCACATGGTGATTTATGACGACACTGTTGAGCTGGAAACCTTCATTCAAAGATCCATCAGAATTTCTCAAAGAATCACCGCATGTCAGCGTGGTATTCCTGAAGTCTCCACCGCTCCTCTGCTGCAACCCTTCCCAGCTCCACGTGCTCCTCAGCAGCCGCGTCACACATCATCATTTGCCGCTCCGCCTAACCCTCCAGCACCCGAACCCATGCAGGTGGACACCTTCAGCCTAACTAAAGAAGAACGACAACGACGAATCTCTCTCCGACTCTGTCTATACTGTGGCGAGCCCGGTCATTTCATCTCTGCCTGTCCTGTCCGTCAGCCCTGACCCCGGGTGAGTGCGATTCAGCCGCCTCCGGCAGGTACTAAACTACCATTAACGTCTCTAATCCTTGTTTCCCCTACTGTTTCTCTTTCAGTAAAAGCCTTAGTGGACTCTGGAGCGGCTGGTAATTTCATCTCCCCGACACTTTTGACTCGACTTCAGTTACCTCGTCATCGCATCTCTCAGCTGCTTCCAGTCCACAACATTCTGGGAAAACCCCTGGGTCGGGGGCTCATCAGATATTTCTCTCCTCGAGTGAAGCTGGAATGGGAACCTGCCATGACTGAGGAGTTATCGTTCTGGGTGCTGGAGGGGAGCTCAGTGGATCTTGTCCTGGGACGCCCCTGGCTGCAAACTCACCGTCCGGAGATGGATTGGGAGTCAGGAAGAGTTCTTCGGTGGCCAAAGGACAAGACAGTAAGCAAGTCACAGTCAGTTCCCATATCGATATCTCCTATCTCCGTAAATCTCTCCTCAGGGGACCCTGATGCCTCATGTGAGCCCCGTCTGGACTCTGCGCCGAGGGTTTCGAATTCCTCCCGAGTATGGGGCGTTCCAGGACGTATTCAGCAAGGAGAAAGCAACTCAACTTCCTCCGCATAAGCCATGGGACTGTGCCATAGAGCTGCTGCCTGGAGCCCCTCTTCCCAAGGGTCGTATTTACTCCTTGTCCCTCCCGGAACAGAAGGCCATGGGTGATTACATCAAGGAGGCTCTTCAGCAAGGGTTCATTCATCCATCCACCTCCCCTGCAGCTTCAAGCTTTTTCTTCGTGGGGAAGAAGGATGGAGGGTTGAGGCCCTGCATAGATTACGGAGTACTCAATCAAGCCACGGTGAAGTTCCCTTACCCCCTGCTTCTCATTCCTCCGTCCATTGAGCACCTTCATGGGGCTTCCATATTCACGAAGCTGGACCTCAGAAGCGCCTATAAATTGATTCGAATTAGAGCGGGAGACAAGTGGAAGACGGCCTTCATGACACCCGCGGGACACTTCGAGTACTTGGTTATGCCCTTCAGGTTGGTAAACGCCCCTTCCGTTTTTCAAAGTTTTATGAATGAGATTTTCAGAGATGTTCTGGGTCTTTTTGTTATTGTTTATATAGATGACATCCTTGTGTACTCGAAGTCTCCCGCGGAGCACCAGAGCCATTTTCGACTCATCCTCCAGCGTCTCAGAGACCACCATCTCTACCTGAAGTTAGAGAAGTGCGCTTTCCATCTCTCTGAGGTTCAGTTTCTGGGGTATGTGATTAACTCCACGGGGGTGTTCATGGAGAAGGACAAGGTCGAAGCCGTCCGGACCTGGCCTCAGCCCTCCTTCATCCGGAGTCGACTGACGATTCATCCGTCAGTTCAGCACCATCTGTTCACCCCTCACCTCTCTGCTCCGTAACAAACCCAAAGCCCTGGTCTGGACCCAGGAAGCGACCGAAGCCTTCAACCTCCTAAAGGAAGCTTTCTGCATGGCACCTATCCTTCGGCACCCGTCTCCAGAGCTCCCTTTTGTCGTGGAAGTCGACGCCTCCACCACCGGAGTAGGTGCCGTGCTCTCTCAGCTGCAGGGGAGCCCAGCTCGCCTTCACCCATGTGCCTTCTTCTCTAAGAAGATGTCCCCGGCAGAGCAGAATTATGACATCGGGAACCGGGAACTCCTCGCCATCAAGCTAAGTATCCGTTTATTGTTTACACTGACCATAAGAATCTTCTATATCTCCGTGATGCTAAAAGACTTAATTCTCGTCAGGCCCGGTGGGCTCTTTTCTTCTCACGTTTTAATTTCACAGTAACCTACCGCCCTGGCAGCAAGAACGGGAAAGCCGACGCCCTCTCCAGAATCCACGCTCCTGACACTAACGCTGATCCTCCAGAGCCCATACTCCCTCCAGCCATGAAAATCTCTCCCATAGAGTGGGAGCTCGAGGAATGTATTTGTGCCAACCAACGCAACCAGCCTGCTCCGCTGAGAGGTCCAGAGGGGAGAGTCTTTGTGCCTGAAGATCTGCGCGTCTCCCTGATGGACTCCATCCATAGTGTTCCAGGTTCGGGACATCCAGGTCAGCAGCGCACCCTCTCACTGCTCTCCCCCCGTTACTGGTGGCCAGGGATGTCCCGAGATGTCGCCTGATTTATGCAGGGGTGCTCAGTCTGTGCCATTACCAAGGTTCCCTGTCAACTACCCCAGGGCAAACTGCTCCTGCTTCCAGTTCCCCAGAGACCATGGTCACATATCGCTGTAGACTTCATGACAGACCTTCCCAGCTCCGACGGTTACACCTGTGTCCTGGTGGTAGTCGACCGCTTCAGTTAGGGTTGCAAGGTTCTACCACTACCTGCCTTACCCACAGCCATGCAAACTGCAGAAACCCTGTTCCAGCATGTCTTCAGACATTTCGGCCTGATCGAGGACATCGTCTCTGATCGTGGCCCCCAGTTCATCTCCCATGTCTGGAAGGCGTTCTTCTCCCTGCTGGGGGTCACGGTCAGTCTAACCTCGGGCTACCAACCGCAAGCGAACGGCCAGACTGAGCGCAAGATCCAGGAGATCGGGAGGTATCTCCGGGCTTACTGCGGCCAACATCAGCACAGCTGGCATCGCTTTCTCGTCACTCTTGTGTATGTCTCGTCTGCTGCACGGTAACACTTTTAAAGACTAAAAAAGAATAAAAGACTTTATTCTCAAAATATTGTGACTTTATTATGTGACTTGTATTGCTATGACTTTATTCTCTTTTTTCCAAAAACTAAGTTTTATCTTGCATTATAATGACTTTAATCTTGAGATTATCCGCCACTGTTTTGCCTGCCAGGCCACCACAGAGGTCACGTGACTGAAAACTATGAATTATGATTTTTTTTAAAATTATTATTAATTATTGCAATTTGTTTTGTTTTCTAGTGCTTGGGCCTATTATCGCTGCTTGTAGCTATATTTATTTTATTCCTAATCATTTGAATAAACATATATTATTTTGGTTTTAAAAGATGAAGCCAAAAAAAGCAAATAAGTGAAAAAGCATCAAAATACAGAGATCAGAAAAATTATGACACCTTTAATTTAGACTTATTTGTCGACAATATTAAAAAGACACTACCTGAAAACTGCATGGTTGCACCCAGGAATGAGTCCAGTAGTGATCCAAGCAGACCAGCTATAGCTCCATACAAGATAATTGGCCACTGTGGAACTGCCAAATGCAGCTCTTTAACCAACATCAGCTGGGTAAAGAAATATGCTCCACCCACCGCTCCTCCACCAGATAAACTAGCCATTAGACCAACAGCAGTAACTCCTCCATTAGTACCTTTAATTCACAAAGAATTTTAAATTAGACTACAGAACTCGAGTTATGCCCAATATTTAAATTCAGTAATGTTTATGATGGTTAAGGAATGAACTATCTTCAACGACTTCATTAAAACAGTTCCATCCACCAGTGTTTAACTTCACACTGCCGCCGGCGAGAGTGTCAAAATTCGCTCTGGCTGCCTTGCCAAAAATGCTTTAAAAAGATTTGTGGACGCTCTGATCGGATGCTTGGTCTTTATTAAAAGGGGCCGCAAAGCAAACAATCCATGTTGATCTTGTGCAGACTGAGCACAAAAGTACAAGTTATCCTCATGAAATATTTTAAATGTGAATGTAAGAAATTGATCGATGGAAAGAACTTAACAATTATAGTTACATGTTACCAATACCAATTAAAAGCCATTTGTGTGGTGTGGCTTTTGTGTTCATGAGTGCTAATATAATTTCAATATGCAGTTTATAAGAGACGTTTACTAGCTTTTGTCTTTTTTGGTTTCAACTGTAGTAAAACCATGGTTAATTTTCATAAGGGTCTGATCAATACAACACCTATTTTATGTTTCATCCAATATACGCATATTGGATGAAACATAAAATAGGTGTTGTATTGATCAGACCCTTATGAAAATTAACCATGGTTTTACTACATTATGTCAGAAATGTTTTGCTAAAATAAATAAATGAATAATAAAAATGAAATAATAAAAGACATGCCATTGAAAATGAATGAAAATGAATGACCTCTGGCCACTTTGATGCTCTTGTCGGCGCTGGTGTGAATGCACAGTTACATCATGCCTCTCCCCATTTCGTCCTACAATTATGTCCAAAAATCTTTACTTTTTAAGCTGGATATAACCCATACTTTACTGCTTTATGTTCTACTGATTCCGCTACAGAAATATTTGCTGAGATTGAATCACTGAGCTACAGACTGAGCTACAAAATTATCACTCATATTGTCATGGTTATACTTATACCAGTGTTAAACAAGTGTGGCAGCTGCACATTTTAAATCTGTAGTGCTGGTGAACATGACTTTCTTAGCAACTAAATCGTTACATAACAAAAGATGGACCATAATTAGTGTTTTAATTATATAATGCCATGTACCTGCTGGGACATCTCTCCAGGTAGTGATGAGTTTGGGCTTGCTCTTACTAAGCACAGGACCCACTTCTGAAGCCCAGGTGTCCCCTGTGCTGCAAGCAAGGGCTCCCAATAGTGATAAGCACATCCATGAAGCAGAATATTGCTTGCCAAAGTCTACTGGGATCTCACCAGGACCAGCTTCAATCATATAGAGAAGAGCAAGTTCTGTAGGAACTCCACCATTACACAACACTTGCAACCAGTTCCTTTGGCCTCCTGTAGATGTAGAAACACCAAGAAACATGTTATAACCAGTGGGACATAATCATAGATGACCTAAAAAAGTGGATTTTTTTCCAGGAATTCTATACAGATTTCAACCTTACCAAGAAAAACTTTTATTTGAAAGGGTTTCACCATACTGATAGGTCAGATGTCAATAATTGTTGGTTTAAATACCCCCATGAGGTCTTTATTTATAAAGCATGATTTTAGCAAGATAGTCAAGTAAGTTCTGCTTTAGAACCGTCACATCCATAAGGTTTCATATACCTCAATGCGCACATAAAATTTAAATAAAACTATTTTGAAATATGTTGCCTGGACTTAAGGGTTCCGGAAAATATAAACAGATGGTTCAATATATTGGTATAAAATTGTTTAAAAAAAAAAGACGTCCTGGGAAATAGTGAAAATATATATAAACATGCACATCCCAGGAAATCTGTTACCCCTCCAGCCTCTGTACTGCAGAACCAACATGGGGAAACAGACAGATGTAATATGATTTTTTAAAACACCAACTGATAGTCAAAAATGAAAAATTAAATAAAAATGGAAAGTATTGTGAGCATTTAAGGAACCAAATAAACATTTAAATGACTCCAAAAAAATTATTAATAAATGTTCTACCAGTTCAGTTATAGGAAGACTAAAAATATACAATTACATAGTTATGTTGAAAATTATTCAAGTTGTCTTGCATCTAACACATGACGTACCAGTTACGTAACTTATTGGTACTTTTTTTGTAATTTTATGACATTCCAACTGGTAACATAAATGCAATGTCTTCCAAGGTCTTCCAATTAATGGTCTATTTAAAAAAATCAAGACTATGACCCTGCAAAAGAACTGCATCATCGTCGTGATAGCAGATACCATCCTCGAAAACACTGCAAATAAAGTATCGTCATCTCAGTACATATAATTTATTATTGATGGGGACACCCATCAAAAATTCAACAGAATTTTAATTCAACTGCATTTTAATGAAAGTATTTTTCAACTATTTTAATGAAAGTAATCCAAAACCACAGGAATAGGAACAGGATCTGAAGCAAACATGAAACACATTGAACGACTGACAAATGACACAAGAAACACAAGGGGTATATATGCACAGGGAAACAATCAGGGAAACAAGACACAGGTGCAGGTAATGAACAATGAGTAAACCAGGCAGTAGCTTATGGGTAATTGAGTTTAAATGCAAAGAGTCCAGATACAGGGGAGCAAAACAACACAAAGACAGAATCATGACAGAACCCTATTGCTCAGATTTACAGGTAGGCAATGTCATGTATTATGATACAGTAACCTGATGAATATAACACATTTTTGTTTCATAACATCCTTCATCTGGTAAGGATCATGTTGGTCCTTCCTGTGTCCAGAAAGACGGGACAGGTTGTAAAAGAACACATTTATCGCATGCTTGTGAAATATGAATCATGTGTTGCGTGAACTAATTTTATATGTAAGATTCTTAATGGATCGGATTGCACAGAGCTTTACCTGTAGAAAAAAATTGCAACATACTTTGTTTGAAAAAATGTGTTATTTTCTTACACAAAATCAGATGTAAACATTGGGGAATATATCATATATCAAATTTCTCAGATTTATTACATTGTGGACTAAAAGTGCAAATGGATGTTATATTGTGAACACGGAAGCAGCGGCAGAGCCTATAGAGTTTTCAAATTGTGCTTTAGTTATTTATGTCCATGCAGAGTTAGCCTAAATGCTGTTTTGTGTTCAGATGTCCTTAAATAACATGTTTAGAATATTTGTAAACATGAAAGCTATCCCTACTATAAATTTATGTCTTTAAAATCTGTAGATTGCTGCTAAGTTCACTCAAATCACCACCGTCCCGCTTGCAGGATGTAAAATTTTACTAATGGCTGCCATTGACCAGGTTTGTGATCTGTATTTATGATGCTTGTGAATAATTTTCACTTTAGCATGGTAATTTGTCATTGTCTTTACTTAATGTCTGTACTCTTCTACAGGAGAATACTATCTCAACTCTGCATTTATTGATAAAACTGAAATGACTAAACAGTCTAACTGTTATTGTGTTTTGTAGGACACAGACTTTGAGAATGCCAAGAGAGACGTGGACAATACAATCATTGGAATGTACACCATTAGACCTTAAGATGCAGAACTCTGTGACCCACCATCGGATGTTGGACTCATTGTTGAGGGAGTGAAAGTTAAAGAATCGTGGCGCTATCACCCAGGCTTGTGCTCGTATTGTGGGAGTCATATACACCTTGAATCTCAGTTATCCATCGGATCTGAAGTACACTTTTGAGATTCTCTAGAAAGTGTTACTGGGACTTGACACACAGAAGCGTTCACACAAAATACAGGTTCTCGAAGGTGTTGCGAAGCTGAGGTCCAGACTGAGAAGCTGCAGTTGTGGCGGATAAGTGCATTAATTTAATAGTCTTAAAAAAATAACGATAACATCAAAGAAGTCACTTCTGATTTTGAAAGACAGATAAAATTATAATTTGTATCATAAATAATGCCTTGCAGTTTTGCAGTTAGTTTGGCCTGTTTGTAAAGTATGACCACACTGCTGACATAATCGCAAGCACTCATTACAAATCAGCGAGTTGACACATGTGCATAATCAATGCGAATCAGCAAGGCATATGAGCATTTGTATGAGCACTTGTTTCAGGCAGATAATTCATTTACGGCTACCTCACCTTCATGTTATTCTGAAAGACAACTCGAACGCTTTCGTTATTAATAAGGAGGATGTTTAAAGCTAAAACACTTACAAGAATGTATTAATGATACCACAATCTTTTATATATCAAAAGCTCATGGGAAATTTAACTCATGGGATTAATTAGCTACCACTTTAAAAGAACCCTTTACTGAACTAAACTCTGTTAAAGAGTTATAAAGGCATAGTTTACCCAAAAAGAACCTTGGTAAAAACATTGGTCTCCAAAATACGGACAACAAAAAACTGAGACAATTCTCAAAGTATCCTATTTTGTGTTCTACAAAAAAAAGAGTAATATACAGGTTTAGAACCCAAGGGTGAATAATTATTCAAGGGTGAATAAATGAAGACAAAATATTGAAAACTAACCTGTTCTCTTAGAAATGGGATTACTGTTCCTTTAAGATTCTAACAGAAAACTTAATATCTTAGAAATAAAATTTAAATAACAATGACACAATGACCCACGTTTTCACTGTTTAATAAATAGCAATGCATACTAACCTTCTTTGTATTCAGGGTCGATTTGTTTCTTGATTTCTCCCTTCCATTTTGTCAGTTTGCTGGATGTCACGAAAAACATCAACAACGTTGAAAAAAAGCTCATGTTGGCCATAGTAAGAATGAAGCCGACCAGCACTGCTGCAAAAAGAATGAAGATTTATGCATTAAAGACATTTACAATGTCTTTGACTGCAAATTTTGCAGTCTTTGGTTTAACTAAAAGGTAATATAAAAGCTGGCCAAGTTTTCATTAGTTTGAACAACTCTTGCGTTCTTCAGCTGTGGCACCGTCAGAACCATTTATTTATTTACTTTTTACTGTTTATATTATTGCATGCCCAATGCCGATGCTTACACATCATTCCTAAATTCGGCTTTTAGTTCTGGACAGTGGATTTTTTGTGTTGACTGCATTGCTATTTACCGCATCTCTGGCAGCATCTCAGGTTTTAAGATTTAAATGGACCTGTGAATAGTTCTAGTACCACCAACAACTAGAAGGAAGGTGTGCCACTTACAATAGACAATAAAATAGTCCACATTTATTTGGCAAAGTCACTTTTATCCTGGTCAGAATAAAGCAGAGACATGCCTGATGTAAAATTGTAAATCAATTAGTGTTATATTAAATATTTTAACCATGATAACATGTCAAACTTCAATACTAATAAGGCTTAAAATATCATGAAATTCAGCACATGCATCAGAGTTGTTGTCTATGGGTCATAGGCAAAAGCATGCTCGGGACAGTAGACTGGATTGTCAGTGGCCCGATCGGGCCAGTCAGGACTCTGGACTGCGACCATTGTTTTCAGCCAGTGCAACTAATTATTTTACAAGATCGCACCGGTGCGACAGCAAAAGTAAAGACTACCTATACAGTATACAGAAATGTTACACACGATTAGATTTACAGCGCATCCAGTGACAGTCCTTTTTTTTTTAGGGGCTGTTTAGGGGCTGTCTCTAAAGTTCCATTAAATTATATTAATAATGTATTAGTATAGTATACTAATGTGTATGTTACTTTACAGATGGTCCCTCAATTCAGGAATCTCGTGAATCTCGAACATCAAACGTCTGGTCAACTTTATCGAATTGTACTGAAGCACAGCCCCTCCCGCTTGATCGAGATGAGATTCTGGTAAAGTTTATTACATTTTATCTTATTGCTTAAGCTAGAGGCCGTACACTCCTCTGAAAACATCTATGTATATTATATTGCATTTCTGTTATTAGATCCTCCTAAATATTAAACATCGCACCTTTAAAGAACATACAAATATGCTCCATACCTCCTATGGCACCACCATGGTCAAGACTTTTTCTTTTAAAGGCTCGGAAGGTGATTATAAGAGGGATGAGCACTGAAAACAGCCATCTCCATGGTGATACTGGTTGCACTGTACCTGTAAAAAACATTTATAAATATAATATAAATTAGAGAACTGCTATTCCAAAAATGGATATAACACTATATTAATTTTCACATTACAGTTATTCATTAAAGAGACAGTATGAGACAGTTTGTTGACAGTATGTTTAGTATACATCACCACTGACTAAAAAGATATTAAAGACACAAGAGGTTAAGGAAGTCTCACCATAGTATGTGCTGGCAGTTATGGACAGAATCCAGAATGACAATGAAATGGCGAGTGTAAAACACAACACAATCATGTACGCCATAATCCGGATGTAGTCTTTGATACGCACACCATCCTCAAAATGCATTATCCTTGACTGTAAATCTACAAGAATCAGAAAATCAGATAGAGCTGTCAATAATCTTACTACTGCTGATAGCTTAACTGCTACCATCCGTTACAAATACATACCATGTTAATTTTCTAAAGGCTCTCTATTGTCAATCAACAATAACAACTTGAAAAAAGATTAACGTTTTTTTTTTAAAGAAGACATAAATAAATGTGATTATAAAATAAACATCACCTGAAAGGATTCTGGATCTCTTTCCATGTTTCGTTAAATTTAGTCAATTTAACAATTAAAAAAGTTAATAACAACAAACATAACAAAATTAAATTTTAATAAAGTACAAATCCGTTTTGACAGACTTTGGTGCCTGAATCAGCACGCAGCAGAGCTTCTTCTTTATCAGTAGCACCATCGTTAAGGTGCATTATCGCCACCTACTGCTTTGGAGTGTGGACCAGAGGCGATTCTAGGGAGGCTCAGCCCCCAATGAGGGTGTGATTATTATTATTTTTTTTAAATGAAACATAAATTCCAAAATATTGAACTCATGTTAGTTCATAACTTTTTTTTAGCTACATAAACAACTGGGTAAGACTGTTTTCGCTTAAGATAAATACTGCTGACAGCAGTATTTTATTAATGATGAAAAAAATATTCGATTTCGTTATGGAAATAAAGAGATGAGTGAGTGAGTTCTTAGTATTTTTATTTTATTTTACAATACACTGTAATAATGATAATATATTATAACATGTTGCCTTTGGCATCTGATAAAACGTCTTGCAATGTTTTTTTTCATGGAGTGATAGAACAGCCTCAGTCTGTCAAACACTGAACGAGCTCTGTGTAGCATTTGGCGACAATTATTATAGAGTTAGAAGTACGGCCTGCACTGTAATTTGGGCGATTGTTTTGTCTCTCTAGTGATTGTCTTGATATAAATACACTTTTTGATAAAATATGCCAAGGTCAATATGTGACAGAAATTACATTTATTAAATTAAATTATAAGAAAAAAATATAAATAAACGAAATAGTTTTAGTAGACACCATTTGAGAAATACTGATGATTATATGTGTGCATTCATTATTTTATATTCTAAATGTATAATCTAAAGGCATGCAGTTCAGTCAAAAATACTACACTTTCTCGTTATTGTTGTGCGTTCTCATTATGCTTTATTGCTAAACATCATTATTGATGCTCATTCCAGCGCATTATGCCATAATCGCGAGGATCATCACTATTTTTTGCGTTCTGTTTGCGCTTGCGCGTGTGATTGCAGATGCATATGTGTGTTGAACGCTTTTTTGTTGAACTATCCAAAACACAAGACATTCCAAACAAACCACCTTTAAAACGAAACCATAAAACATTTTGTTTTCTGACAAATAAATAATATTTGCCACATTGCTTAGCCACATGTACCGACTGTATGTTGCGTTGAGAAGCATGTATGTTATGGGCTTCAAGGTTCCCAGCATGTTTAAAACATTGATAGGTAATTTAAAATAAATTGATAATGGTAATAGGCTTACCGAGTTTTATATCAACATTTTATTTATTAATTAATTATTATTTAATTTATTATAATTACAAGAAATATAAATATAACATTTAAAATCCTAAAATAAATAAAATGTGTTTTTGGACAATGCTTGATAGTTTGATGCTGTCTTGTGGCTGTCTAGTCTTATTTTTCTGTTTTTCTGTAAAAAAAAAATGTCTTTTGGCAAATCAATGTTTAAGCAGAATGTTTTAAAATGATACATAGAAATATAAAACTCCAATTGATCAGGGAGAGAATCTCTCCATCAGTATGTAGGTAGCAGCTTAATAACAGGGAAGTTCGAGCTCCTGCTGTGGCACATTTTTTGTATTCCTATTGGTTAAGCAAACGTGCATTTGATCCAATTTGATCCAACATTTTCGGAGATGTGAGCTCCAATCAGCGGACGCTCAGCGCTTATTTACACGCCCAACACAGCCTCATCTGGGCAAGTCCAGCTGAAAATCACCGCTGGCTGTGATGTCTCTGTATTGAGTAAACAGTGGATATAATTCATTTCAGGTATATCTAACAGGTAATCTTGGTATCAAAACAGGTAAAATGGTATCAAAAGTCTATTATTTGTTCCTGAGCAAATCGTTTTAAATAAGTGCAAAGTTTAATTGTATGAACTTTATATTTTTATTTAACCTACTGGACAGGAAGTGACGCAATTTCGCACATGCGCAAAAAAATCTTGTTTCCGGTAAGGATTGAGTAGTGACAGGGACTACAATTCTTTCCAGAGGCGATTCTATAACTTTTTAATATTAGTGGGGGCTCAGCCCCCAATGAGGTGTGATTAAAAATATAAAAATTGAAAACAATGAAATTTCCAAAATATTGAAGTTAATTTAACCTTTTTAATTATATAAAGTGAATTGATGTTATACCACCTGTTACCGTGCATGGTCAGATCAGACAGAACACGAGAGTATCTTAAACAAGTCTTTTACTGAACTTCATCAGCGGGAATACACATGTAATTCAGACCTCACTTAAGAGGGAGTAATCACAGGCAGATCAAAACAGGCACAGAAGCATGTCAGAGAATCCTGGTATAACAAGATGAAAAAACAAACCCCACACGACCAAACGAACAACAACACCAGACAAAAACTAAAACTAAAAGCAGGCTTTAAATAATACAAACAATAAGACCATAATGAAGGAAAACAGGTGCGGGTGATAACAAGATAACTGGTGAATAACAAGATTGCAAATGGTGAACAGGTGAGCGGGGTGAAATGGATCATGGGAAATTGAGTCCAGAGGGAGGTGCAGAGAGGAAAACGAAGTCCAAACAAGAGGTGCAAGGTGGAATCATGACAGTACCCCCCTCCCCCCGCCACAAGATCCACGGAGGGGGGAGAGGGAGGCTGGGCGTGACTTTGGACATGACTTCCCAGGAGTAAATAGGCTTGGACGGTCTACAGTGGAGGGATTACTAGGAGCTGGGGCACTCTGAGGGGAAAACCTGCTCTGTGACACAGCTGCACCAGAGGTATGACTACTTAGACACAAACTAGAGACAGATGGGTGCCATTTTTGAGGATTTTGGCCCTGGGACAGGGATTCAGCAGCTTGACAATAACTACTAGTCTGGGGTGAAGCCACTGTGCTCAACTGAGAAGAACCAAAGTTAAATTGCCTGAGACTGCATATATGAATTGCTAGGAAAACTACTTGCACCCTGTGCCAGACCAGAGGTATAAAAAATGGTCAACTGACTAAAACCCCCTTGGGAGCTAGAAGCATACAAATTCTGGGACGCCTTACTGCCAGTGGGCTGGCTAGAAACAGCTGCAGGCAAGGAAACAAGAGTAGAATATGCAGGGGTATACTGACTTGAGATACTTTGAGACTGTAGGGACAAATCACCAAGAGTTCCATTACCTCCCTGTGCAGAAACCAACTGACTAGAACTTCCTGTCACTGGTGGTCTAGAACTGCCCATAATTGCTGCATGCTGGCTTTGGAAAGCCTGACTGCTAGCGCTCTGGCTGGAGAGTCTTCCAGCCGAAGACAAAAGCCTTGCATGTATACGAGACCTGCTGGCAGGCTGACTGGAAACACTAAGTTGCTGTGAAGACCCACTGTAAGAGCTACCCTTGGCCTGAGAGGCAAAGTGACTAACGCCTGCTAAAATAGTGCTAGAACTGCCCTGAGAGCTTGCAACACTAGTTTGCTGTGTGAAAACAGCCTGAGGTGAGATGGGTTTGAAAGACTCAGATGAGAGTTTACTAGAACCAGACTGAGAATGGGGCAAATAACCACTGCAAGCACTACCTTCTCCCTGAGAGGACATAAATTGAGCTGATGTGCCCATCTGAGGCCCAATCAGTGAAGCTGGAGAGTGCTGGCTAAATAAACCTGGACTACTTGTGGACTGACTAGAAGCTAGCTGTGAGGAACTAAACTTGGAAGGAGATCCAGAAGCAAACTGGCTAAAGGTACCTTGAGGCTGGACAGGGCCACTGAAACTACTAAAGTCTTCCAAAACACGTTTCCTAGAGCTGACTTGAGATTGGGCAAGGGTACCACTATAAGCACTACTTCCTCCCTGGGGAAATGCAAACTGATTGGAAGGTCCCATTTGGGGTGACGCAACAACTAGAGCAACTGGTCTATATAAACCCTGATAGCTCCCAGATTGGGTAGAAACATCTTGAGGTGAAGTTACTGCAACATTTACATACCTTGTAGCAGAAGCAACCTGAGCAAAGGTACCCTGAGACTTGGGACAAGAGAGATCCCCATCGCTACTTCCTGTCTGCACTGGGACATAACTAGAGGTTGCAAACATTGTACTTAACTGACTTGGAGCGCTGGACAAAGACACACTGGTGTCACTTGAGGGCGGACTAGACCCTCCCACAGGTAGGGAACTAAGCTTGCTAGTAGTCACTGAACTAAGGGGATATAGGGTAGAGATCTCTTGAGATGACATGAGAAAATATTTGGAGGGGGCGACCACATTAGCGGGGGTGGTGTCTGGGAACTCTAGGACGGAGTCTGGGGACTCTAGGGTGGAGTCTGGGAACTCTGGGAACTCTAGGGCGGAGTCTGGGAACTCTAGGGCAGAGTCTGGGAACTCTAGGGCGGAGTCTGGGAACTCTGGGAACTCTAGGGCAGAGTCTGGGAACTCTCGATCGGCCATCTTGGCCGGGACATGGGGCTCTGGGTCGGCCATCTTGGCCGGGACATGGGGCTTGGGAGCGGCCATCTTGGCCGCGGCACAACACTCGGAAGCGGCCATCCTGGCCACGGCAGAACTCTCGAGAGGCCACCTTGGCATGGCTTAGGGCAGAACTTCCGAGGGGCGCCACCTTGGCCATGCAGAACTTCGGGCTGCCATCTTGGCCATCTTTAAATAATACAAACAATAAGAACATAACGAAGGAAAACAGGTGCGGGTGATAACAAGATAACTGGTGAATAACAAGATTGCAAATGGTGAACAGGTGAGCGGGGTGAAATGGATCATGGGAAATTGAGTCCAGAGGGAGGTGCAAAGAGGAAAACGAAGTCCAAACAAGAGGTGCAAGGTGGAATCATGACACCACCCTCATGTCCTACAATGTTCCCCCATGTCTCTACAATGTTCTGATGCACAGATATAGGTGTTCTAAAATGAAATGTTAAGTCTATGGGATTTTTCGCCCCATGAAACTGTACCCCCAATAGCTTAGAAAAGATAAAGCACACCTCTCCTCTGTAAGCCGGACGATTTGACCCCTCATTCATGGGTCTGCAACAAACGGTACGGTGACTGCGGAACAATGTGTTATACCAGTTTTTTTTTAAGTATTCAAATATATACATATATATACATACATATATATATATATATATATATATCTGTTTTTAAGTATTGTTTACCTTAGTCACTTTTATGCATCAGCATACCAAAGCAAATATTTTGAAAATTCCAAATTCAGATATTTTGTGTTCTTCAAGAACGAAAGTCTACTATATCTAATATAAAAACATTTAGAAAAAAAAAAATATATAGACTTAATTACTGCTGTAATTAAGTATACTTTTTGAGTATCTGTAACTTCACTTGAGTGTTATTTTTTTCAGGAAACCTTTTACTTCATTACATTTCTATCAAGGTCCCTAAAGTAGAAAGTTGTTTTTACATAGCTTTACAAGTTGTAGGGTCACGTGTTGTGAAGTTAAGTAATTTTTGCACATTTCGATTTTAGAAATCAGTAATTCTTGCAGTGATTTCTGCCTAATACAAAAACTCGCTATCCAGTGATGCAAAGATTCACAAAGAAATCACTTCAATCATCTTTTAGACCCAAAATAGGTCATTATTGTGTACTGTATATCGTGTTAGCCTTAGTTTTGCAGGATCTAACGTTAGCTAGCATACTTTTCATTCCAAATATAAGACACAAGATGTTCTGTGCAATTCATAATGACACGGTTTGAAAATAACACCCCTCAAATGCCGGTCAAAATCAACTGTGGAGGGTATAATGTCAAGTCACTAGCAAATCTGGCGGGTTATGTATTTCAAATTACATTTACTCCATCTGCTGCTGAAGTTTATGTAATCTGTACAGTTTTAGCGACAAACCTCTTAACATTGATTACACTGAAAAAAATGGCAATGGGGGATGGTTGAATGTGCAAAAATTAATTTAGTATTTCCAATATGATTAATTTATGTTTCTCATCTAAACATATTTTAGTCTTGTGCAATTCATTTAATGTTCAACTTTTTAGAATCAATCATGTTGAAATGTAAGAAATGAGTTATGTTTTCTCTGGAAACTCCGCCCCCTGGGAACGCGCAAGGAAAACCAATGCTGGCCAGTCCGCCATTTTCTCTGTCGTTTTGGAGCTGGAAGTTGGTGGATGTATATCTCGATCTCAACGGTGTGAAAAGGTAATTAAAACATTGAACTGAAATACCATTTGAGAAACAGTTAGTAGTTCCTTTTAACGTTTTTTTTTCACTGAGGTAACGTTTTTATGTACTGGTTTTATCGAGCAACCCGATGGAAAGGCAAAGTTAGTGCCAATGTTTAAGGTGGTTAACCGTAACATAATCCCTGTGTAATACCATGACGTGTATTAACGTTTTTTTTAAATTGTGTACAATCATTCAGGCATATTTTATGCACATATTTTTTTTTCTGTGTATGACGACTAATAAGTTATGCTTCAGGGAGTGATTTGTGGCGCCATCTAATTTGAGGTGGGGGAGGGAATGCTACTTACAAAATGTTAAAATGTCTTCTGACTGAGCTGGATATCTCAAACTTTTGATCATAAAGAAAATACTTGTGATATTCTATAGACTGCGTTTATTGCAAATTCTCTTTCAAGGCAAGTTATTTCACGCCTTGATTGCAACGAATGGGGAAATCCTGTCAGGCAGTGACTGTTGGCGCCAACTTATTTGAGGTGGGGGAGGGTAATTTTAAAATAATTTTACATTTTAATAACGCATTTTAAATCCATACCAAAACCCTACATGATTTGTCTTAAAGATGTGTCTTATGCTGAAATGTCGTTAAGGTTCAGGTCAGCCATGCCAATACTCATAAGTGTGCGACTCAGGCCACTGTTTCTAAGGCAAATTGAGCCTCTAGCTCCAGCTGCAGTAGCACAATGATTGGCCTTTTTATTTAGAAGGCGGACATATTCTGCCATTTTGCTTTGCATTTTTCTTCCATTCATAGTGTTATTAATGCACTGTCTTGGTTTACAGTCATTTTTACTGCTGAAAGACCTAGTAACTGGCTTATTTTTAATGTATTTTATTTTATTGCCTCAATCAAAAATTTTATTTGTAAACGTTAATGCACATTGAACTAACAAACAATGAGTGACTTTTTTTTAGCTCAATAAATACTGAAACAAATGTTTTATTAATTTTAGTTTATGTTATTTGATCCATTAATCGAATACTGTTCCCTAATGAAAATATTCTTAAGTGTTACTAAATAGGTTTTATCAGTTATCAGGTTATCAGAAATATGCTGAATTCTCTGGAGCCTTAACTACCTTTGGGAAAATGTTACTGCTTTAAAACTAATGCATTGTTTTTAATATTTTACAGATAGCTGATACTTATCTACTCATGTGCAATTTGATTTGCCAAGGCTCTATAGTAGTGGTGAGTATTTGTCAATTGTAACACCACGCCAGCAGAGTTTTGACTGTGAGCTCTTCCTCTGCAGCTACTTCCTGTTTGGTGGCCATATTAATCTGGCCACCACATGGCTTCCTTGCGAAGTATTGCCAGTTTACCCTGCCTTACCAAGCGTTAGTTTCTGTCTTGTTTTCCTGTGTATGACCGGTTTTCATGCTACTCTTGACTACTCTTTTGGATTGTCCTTTTGTTTGTTTGCCTGTTTGGACTGCCTTTTGTGTACCGACCTCACTGCTTGTCTTACTAACACTGAGCTTGGAATTGTTGGAACTGTTTAATAAAAACCCTGCATATGGATTCTACTTTGGCTTCCGCCTCAACTCCGTTACATCAATAAACTGCAATTATATTTGATTTTTTTTCTTTTTCTTTAAATATTTCTCTCTATGAAAAAAAAAATCTGTCTCCCTCTCTAGTGAATGTGGCAGTGCAAAGGGTGCTCAGTAGCAGTTTCCAGTAGATTGGCACTTCTAAACCATTATAAGGTCAAGCATCCTCATTTTGGACGTACTCTTTACTGTTCATCTCTTTCACTACACCTGTTTGACTGTGAATTGTCTTTTAATTGTTTGTTTTGTTGCATTTTACTGTATCAGATCTGGTCTAATGACACTAAATGTTGTAGTTTATGGTCATCCGTTCATGGAATTTAGCCCATACTCTGAAAAATTAATTGTACTGTTAAAATTATACAGTGATTTGTCTTGTCTTACTGCTTTTAAAATTGAAAACAAAATCGCCAAGGGAAGCTTTGGACTACTTCATGCTTTTCATTACTGTTCACCTTTTTCACTACACCTGTTTGATGGTGTCTCGTCTTTTACTTAATGACAGTGGATGTTATTTTTGTTCATAGTCATTTGTTCATGGAATGCTATTTTTAACTTCACACAGAGAAAGCTTTATTTCTGTATCCCATACTCTGAAGAATTTATTGTACTGTTAAAAAATACAGTGATTTAATTCAAGAAATGTTTTTCCTTGTCTTATTAATTTTTAAACTGTACAGTATTAATGTTGTAGCTAAGACAAGTAGACGTACAAAATACACTAAGGAAAGTCATCCTATACTATTTTGATAGTTTTGAAACACCACTGCATATATGAAAAACATAAAAAATCATGTTTGTATTACAAACATAAATTATGTATCTTAAACATACATAAATCATGTTAATTTAACATATATAAATCATGTTCTTTTAACAAACATAAATTATGTATCGTAAACATGCATAAATCATGTTAATTTAACATGCATAAATCATGTTAATTTAACATATATAAATCATGTTACGTAAACATAACTTTATTATGTGCAACCAATGTACATATTTTTTTTATGTTAATCCAACAAGTTTTTTTTTTCAGTGTATGGCACATTAAAATAACACACAATTGTATTGCCATTAACTTCAACAAAGATGAATAAATGCTGAAAAACTATATTGTTAATTGTTAGTTCATGTAAAAGCTAATGCATTAACTAATGTTAACACACACAACCTTATTATAAAGTGTTACCATTAAAATTTACTTTTGATACTTAAGTACTTTTTTTAAAGCAAGAACTTCTTTAACTTTACCTTAAAAAACTGTCTTTACAACTTTCACATGTAATGGAGTAATATTTGAGCAGTAAAATCTGTCCTTTTACTTAAGTAATGGATTTGTGTAATTTGTCTTCCTCTGATAATAGAATAGAATAAAATAGAATAAAATAGAATATAACTATTTTATTGTCTCCTAATATTTGTAAGTCGCTTTGGATAAAAGCGTCAGCTAAATGCCTAAATGTAAATGTAAATGTAAACTACAAAAAGGTCACCTACCGAAACAAAGAAAGGCATTAATGACTGGTATATCTCAGTTCAGTTTCTGTATAAATGCATGATCATGCTTGTCAAACAGAAAAAAGCATCACATGATACTTTTAAGGGTGTGCTATGAAATGCTTTTAATGGCTGATTTCCACAGTTGCCAGACTCTCAGCAGCTCAATAACTTCATTCATTAGTGAAGCCAATCAGAGAATGAGAAATAGAAAACTGTAAATTGTACAGAGAAACTCATCATATCATGCCAAAACACATATTTTTATCAAAGAAAATAAATAAATAAGTATTCTATTCTTTACTTTTAACAAATAAATGTAAACTTTTTTACTGAGCTTTTGAAAGAAAAGATGTCACTTTGTTGCAGTTTGCAAAAGAGAAAAAGACTGGATGAAATATATCAGAAGAGCATTGAAACTGTGATTTTGGATGACTTCAAGTCTGTTAATTTAACTGATGTGTGGCAGAGAACTATTGCTGTGAATGGTGAAGAGACCATTTTTAAATTAGGCACGGGCTGCAGTGTCACCCATGTGAAGTAAATAAAAGAAACAGCTGCACCCTTTGCTCAATCCATGCCTTGTCGTGCACCTTTGCCGATGATGGATAAGGTAAAAGAGGAGTTTAAAAGGATGGAGGACTACGCACCTATTGAAGAAGCAACTCTGTAGAGACAGAGACATTCTTACAGCTGTGGATGAAACACTTGCTAAACATAAGTTCACAAGACTTTTGACTACTGTATCTTGTAGACTAGAGTCTTTGCTACAAAAGGATGTGAAAACCTTTCTGCCCACTTTTTCACCTAAAAATATATAGATTTTTGAGTTAAAGCATATACAGTAACTCACAGAAGTAAATACACCTCTTATATTTTTGTAAATATTTTATTATATATTTTATTTCTTCATGTGACAACACTGAAGAAATGACACTTTAAATGACATGTTATTGCTCTCACTCTCTCACACTGGTCACTGCAAGTTCAACATGCCACCTCATGGCAAAGAACTCTCTGATGATCTGAAAGAAAAGAATTGTTGCTCTACAGAAAGATGGCGTAGGCTATAAGTGTCACAGCCCCATGTGTTCTCCCGGACTCCATTTCCCATAATCCCTTGCACTCCTCTCACCTGTTTCCACTTACTTGTCTTCTGTGATCACCTGCCCACCGTCATCAAGGACTCTATTTATACCCTGCATCTCCCCTTTGTCTTTGTCTCGTGTTAATTTTATGTCAAGAGTGTATCGTGTAGTTCTGTTCCGTTCCTGTATCAAAGTAAAGATTATTCCTTGTGTATTCCTGTCTCCAAGGTACACCGCACCGGTAACAATAAGAAGATTGCCAAGACCCTGAAATTGAGCTGCAGCACGGTGGCCAAGACCATACAGCGGTTTTTAAAAATATTTTTTTAACAAATTTTTAACCAATTAGTTAAAAAAAATTCACTAATTAAAAAAGAATGACTATTTAAATGAAAGACCTTAACCATTTCAATTTTAAAACACCATATAACATATTGAAATCAATTGCCTTTATATTTTTTTAATCAAATCCTTTTTTCTAACGTATTGACACTTATTCTTCCATAAGAATTTAAAATAATTAAAACTGTAGTCTATTTAATATTTTTATTGAAGGATCGTAGGATCTCTCTGCAGTCATTGGTTTAAAATTAATTTACACTTATTTATATTATTCCATACATACTGTTTCCCAAATACTTTACTTTAATTTTTAATTTGAATGTTATATAACGACTTTAGTGGGCAGTGTGTTTCACATTTGTCTAGATTCAACATTAAACCAGAGGCTTTAGAAGATTATTTAGCAGAACACTAATATATAAATATATAAAAATAATAGTGGCGAGCTACCGCACCATTTGCGAATTCCTTTTTTAATTAGAAATCTTGTACTGGTTTCATGACCTAGAGATTGTTACCGTGCAGACGAGGCAGACACGAGAAATTCAGATCAAGTAGTTTACTTAACTTCTTCACATATCCTCACTTAAGAGGGGAACAATACAAGCTTTTAACATCCATGAAACAGGTTCAGAAATCCAGAAACATATCACACGTCAGAACAGAACACTGCTACAAAAACAACAACACCACCAGACAATGAACAAAAGCAAACACACACATTAAATGATGTCCATAATCATAAGGGACCAGACGGTGCGGGTTTGCGAGGCTGAGTGACATTGATTGATGGCAGGTGTGCGGGGTGCAATGGAATGTGGGAACTGAAGTTCTTAAAAGTCCGGGGATGAAGAGCGGGTGACGTGATGTAGCGAACCCGATGCCTTCAGCATCGACTCCGTAACAGAGATACAGAGCTATTGATATCATTATAATAAAACTCAATCCAAATCTAAAACAATGCAAAGTTTTTAGAATAAATGGGTGCTCGACAGCATCGAATGCTTTATAGAAATCTAAAAAAATAATATACCCTCTCCCTTAAACCACTTCACTGTAATCTAGTAAATCTAACACCAATCTGATGTTATTATGAAAAGACCTTTCTGCCAGAAAACCTGACTGGGTCTCACTAATGATAGTAGAAATACCCTTTTTCAGTCTTGCTGCAGTAGCCCCAGAGAAAATCCCCAACTTTGGGAATTAAAGTAATTAACTGTTAATTACTTAACTTGTTTCATACTTGTTATTTTTTCCCCCAATACATTCCTTTAGGGCTTAACATTAAAGATTTCTAACATCCCCCCCCCCTCGAAAAAAAGAAAAATAACTAGTGAGCCCATTTGTTTACGGTCATCTTTCTCACAACTGAACCTAAATTCTCAATTTTAAGATCCGAATCACATAGAGATTCAAAAGAGTCCTCAATATGTATAATATTATTCAGAATTTTTCCAAAAAAAGAGATCAGACTCTTCTGAAGAAAAAGTTATTCTTATTCTAAGAATATAGCTTAGAATAAAACTGAAAAACTTCTTCTTAATTTTATTATCTTTGCATTCTGAATTTTAAAGAAATTTTAAGAACTCCCATTTACTCATATTAGATTCGAAAGAATCTTCCAACTCAATGTCTTTGATCAATCCCTTAATCTTTTTGCAGAATTTTTCATAAGACTGCCATTGAAGTTCCAGCAACCTTTCCCCAGGACATTTATTAAAGCATATCGTCACGGTTCCTCCAGCATCAGATCCCAGCACCCCAGTCAACCGACCTGCTTCACCGGACTTCTGAACTTCACTTCCCATCATGCAATGCCGCCGCCATTTTGGATTACCTTCACCTGTCACCGATCATCATTGCCATCACCTGATTCTCATCACCTGGACATTATAAATAGACTCTGTTTCCCCTCATTTGCTGTCGGTTCTCGTTTATGAATGGAGTGGTTGTCCCTAACGCATACGTCAGCTGTCTGACCTGTTCTGAAACCTGGAGTGGTTTCTGTAGGCTGTTTGTTACCTGGATTGTCTTCTGTTGGATGTTCTGTTATCTGCATTACCTGTGTTTGTTCTGTTGGATGTCTTCATGTTCTGCTCATCATTCAGTAAACCGTCTGCATTTAACTATTTACCGTGTTTGTCTCCATCTCGCACCTGTTATCCCGTTACACATATTGCCACACACACTTCCATACTGATTAGATCAGTAACTGAAAAAAATCTCATCACCCCATTAATTGGTCCAAAAGGATGTATCTGAATCGGAACAATGAGTCTCTCGTAAAAACACAATTAGATCCTTGCCCTTTACGAAATAAAAAGATTGCTTTTTGTTTAACAATATTTTTTAAGCTTCTAACATTCAAAGAACCAAACTGGATTTTGACATTAATCATTTGCACTAGAACATAAACAACCAGTAACAAAAGAATTTGTTTATGTATATACAAACAAGAATAACCTACCAATAAGTAGGTTGTTATGTCAATGTATAGTTATTATAGTTACAAACTCGCTGTATATAAAGAAACTTTAACCTTTACCTTTAACCTTTAATCTTTAAAAGAGCTACATCGTCCCATTAAAGTTTCCCACTGTACTACAAATGAAATTGCATCCTTTCAGCAGAGGTCTGTCAGCAGAGATCCGACGCCCTTCAATGAAACCATAAGGACCACGAAAAAAGGCCACTTTACCTGCTTTCCTGGCTTGATCAAATCAAATTTCTTCATCCTTGGAGACTGCAGCGCCTTTGCTTCGTCTCCGGATTTCTTCTTTCACTCTAACAAAATACTCTAACAAACAAAATGATGACATTCCTGTTTTTATTGTCCATTTTTCTTCCTAGCCTGTGTACAATGTTCACAGCCTCCTCCATCTTTGACTCTGTGGCAATTTTACAGAGAATTTGAATGACCTTAAATCTGACGTATTTATATTTCTTTTCCTCCATGCCTTTAATATGGAGACACCACCTCATCCTGTATATTTCTTGTACTCTGATCCTCTCTTCACCATTCTCTTTTCGCAAGTTTCTGTTTTGTAACTCCAAGTTTTTCATCTACACTCTTCTCCAGGTTTAAAAATAGAATGCTTTTATTGGAGATTTTAGGTCTCCGACTGTTGCTGACTTAGCTCTCTTCTCCGTCAGGTTTTTATTTGGTGTTGAAGGAACCAAACCATCTCTGCATCCTCTTTTATTTTTCATAGACACATCCATTGCGTAGTCGTGATCTGTCCGTCTAACCTCCTCTTCCTTCCCTTTGAGATCCAGTATTAGTATTAATAACCTACTTATTGTAGACTAGAAAGTGAGCAGTTTTAATTTTGAAACAAGTATGAACTTTCTCTCTCATGGAAAACAGGGGGGGGGCACTATCTGGTAGGAACTCAGGTGTCAGGATAATTTCCACCAGCTATGACTGATAGCATTGGTTGTAGAAGCCTACACCCACAAAGCCTGATCCCACAAGAAGCCCAGTAGTCTAGTGGTAAGAACTCTCATCTCATGATCACAAGGTTGTTGATTAAACCCTGCACAACCCTCAAAAATTAAACACACAGGATCTTTATCTGACCCACATTATGCTTGTTTATTACACAGAAGAGAACATTACCTGACTGTTACATTCTGAGTAATCAAACAAATTCAGCATGAGCAAGCTAAAAATCCCAGAACCTACTTATTGTAGACTAGATAGTGAGCAGTTTTAATTTTGAAACAAGTATGAACTTTCTCTCTCATGGAAAACAGGGGGGATTACTATCTGGTAGGAACTCAGGTGTCAGGATAAGTTCCCCCAGCTATGACTTATAGCACTGGTTGTAGAAGCCTACACCCACAAAGCCTGGTACCACAAGAAGCCCAGTAGACTAGTGGTTAGCGTTTTCAACTCATGATCAGAAGGTTGTTGGTTTGAGCCCACCATAATTCAACACATAGTATCTTTATCTAACCCACATTATACTTGTTTATTAAACAGAAGAGAACATTACCTGACTGTTACATTCTGAGTAATCAAACAAATTCAGCATGAGCAAGCTAAAAATCCCAGAACCTACTTATTGTAGACTAGATAGTGAGCAGTTTTAATTTTGAAACAAGTATGAACTTTCTTTCTCATGGAAAACATAGGGGGCACTATCTGGTAGGAACTCAGGTGTCAGGATAAGTTCCCCCAGCTATGACTGATAGCATTGGTTGTAGAAGCCTACACCCACAAAGCCTGATACTACAAGAAGCCCAGTAGTCTAGTGGTAAGCACTCCCATCTCATCTCATGATCACAAGGTTGTTGATTTAACCCTGCACAACCCTCAAAAATTAAACACACAGGATCTTTATCTTACCCATATTATGGTAGGAACTCAGGTGTCAGGATAAGTTCCCCCAGCTATGACTCATAGTGTTCGTTGTAGAAACCTACAGCCTCAAAGCTCCAAACCACAAGAAGCCAAGTAGACTGGTGGTTAGCACTCTCAACTCCTGATCAGAAGGTTGTTGGTTTGAGCCCAGCCCAACCCACAATAATTAAACACATAGTATCTTTATCTAACCCACATTATACTTGTTTATTAAACAGAAGAGAACATTATCTAACTGTTACATTTTGATTAATCAAACAAATTCAGCATGAGCAAGCTAAAAATCCCAGAACCTACTTATTGTAGACTAGAAAGTGAGCAGTTTTAATTTTGAAACAAGTATGAACTTTCTCTCTCATGGAAAACAGGGGGGGGCACTATCTGGTAGGAACTCAGGTGTCAGGATAAGTTCCACCAGCTATGACTGATAGCATTGGTTGTAGAAGCCTACACCCACAAAGCCTGATCCCACAAGAAGCCCAGTAGTCTAGTGGTAAGAACTCTCATCTCATGATCACAAGGTTGTTGATTAAACCCTGCACAACCCTCAAAAATTAAACACACAGGATCTTTATCTGACCCACATTATGCTTGTTTATTACACAGAAGAGAACATTACCTGACTGTTACATTCTGAGTAATCAAACAAATTCAGCATGAGCAAGCTAAAAATCCCAGAACCTACTTATTGTAGACTAGATAGTGAGCAGTTTTAATTTTGAAACAAGTATGAACTTTCTCTCTCATGGAAAACAGGGGGGATTACTATCTGGTAGGAACTCAGGGCCCGGTTTTTCAAAAGGTTTAATCCGGATAGAATTGATCCGGATTTAGTAAAACTTTTTTTGCGATCCGTGATCACGTAATCCAGCTTACTTTTGGAGCCAGTTTTTTAAAGCAACATCGGATTGGATCAATCTGATCCGGATAGGAACTTTTCAGGATCACCAAATCTGGATAACCAGTGCTCAAACAGGAAAGGAAATCACAATGTAGAACTATAGATATGTAAAGAGCAACAAGTAGAATAGCCAGTGTGGGGTCAATATAAGTTTATTTTTATTTGAAATGAAAACCCACACATTTAAAAAACTAAAAACAAGAAAAACCCCACCCCATCCTCTTCCAGCAGTCCTATAGACCTACAACACAAACACTGTACATTGAGGATATTTATAACAAGTATCAAGTATAGATGTATTGAATTTTAAAAAAAGACTTACTGTAAAATACTCCACAATAATTTCATACTTCCTCATCTGATGTGGAGAGACCAGCTTGTCTGAGTATTAGCTTTTAGGAGGCGGATCTCAAGTCTGGCCTTGGTTTGCTGCAGTTTGGTCAGAGTCAGTTGTTCCTCTGCCAGACGAAGCTGTGCTTCTGCCCTTTCAGTCTCTTTTGCAGAAGTGCCTTGTAATCATCATCTTTGTTTGATGAAGGGCTTCAAGCCTTTCCTCTGAGATCCTGTGGCAACTACCACTGGCTCAACCAATGAGGATCCAGCTTCTTCCTCAGGAACAGAGCTGAGATTCAATATAAATACGCTCTCTGGATCAGCCTCAGGAGGAACTGGCAGATTCTCCTCCTCCTCCTCAATCCAAGGCTCGCCATCCCCTACAACACCTTGAATACCATGGAGAGCTTGCGACTTCTCACCTCCAATGATGTCGAGGACCACATCTGTGTAATCTCCCCTCTTAAATGGCTTGTTGCCTGTTTGTGGGTTTTTGGCTTCAGCATGGTCCTTTGTTGCCCTGGCCTTAAGATTCTTCCCACCGCAATTTGATTTGGTCTGTGGTCCTCCTCTGGCCAGACCCTATGGCATTCACATTTTCTGTGATTAAAATCCAAACATCATTTTTTTCTTTTGTTGGTATCCTTAGCAGAATTAAAACTTCCCACTATTGTTCCATAATGGCACCGAACACCCTCTAGTAGTGCATTGGTTTAGCAGCAGTGAAGTTACAGCTTCTTGAGTCCATGGTACCGTTGCTTTACTATAGTGAACATTGTTCATCAATTATAGGCCTTGGGTCCAATTGCCTCAATTGAACGCAAGCCAAAACTAATCAGTTGTAATAGGTGGGTGTGTTTGAAAAGACCAACTACACTGCCATATAGATCAGCCTCTCAGAGGATTCACAGAGAGACAGTGAAATGGCAGGTGTTGTCCACCGCCACCACCACTTTGCCAGGAGAGGATACCGTCAAAGGGTGTATGTTGAACGTACCAAGCCACTGGAGCAATACACCACTGAGGAGCTGTATGTCCGGTTTCGCTTTGGGAAGGCTGATATAGAGTACCTTGTGAACCTTCTCAGGCCAAAACGTCAACACAGAACCCAAAGGAGTCACGCGGTCTGTCTGTGGAAGACCAGATCCTCATTGCTCTCCGATTTTATGCATGTGGGACTTTCTATCAAGTTGTTGGTGACTATATGGGAGTGGTGAAATCAGCTGTGTGTGATGTGGTGAGAGATGTGTCAATCGCACTAGCCAGCCTGGTCAATGAATTAGTTTCTTTTCCAAAGGACAACCAGATTGCCCAGGCCAAGCGCAGCTTTTTTCTTTTGGGGAATATGCCCAATACTATTGAGCAATCGACTGCACACATGTGCATATACAAGCACCTCGTGAGAATGAATGGGAGTTTATAAACAGAAAGGGGAGGCACAGCATCAATGTCCAACTTGTGTGTGATGCTGACCTCATCATCACCAACTGCGCTTGTCAAGTGGCCTGGGTCTGTCCATGATGCACGATCCTGAGAGGAGAGCGCTCTATATAGAGACCTCCAAACCAAACGACCGGATGGCGTAATATTAGGAGACAGTGCCTACCCACTCCTACCATGGCTGATGACTCCTTTTCTAACAGCAAATACACCGGCGCAGGCACGCTTCAACACTGCTCATTGCAGAGCAAGATGTGCAATTGAGCGTTTAAATGGAGTTCTTAAGAGGCACTTTGCATGCCTTAACTACCTGAGAGCGGAACCACAGAAAGCATGCAACATAACCCTTGCCTGTATTGTCCTGCACAACATCGCTACTTGCTTAATGTCCCTCTCTGTGCTGACAATGATGCACCTGAGCCCCTTGGACACCCTAACCAACCTCCTGCATTCTGCCAGAACGAGCAAACAGGACGTGCAACAAGGGGCCTTAATAGTTAGACACTATTTCTGATTTGGATTTGTTTTGGATTTCGAAAATCAGTGATTGCCATTCTTTGCATTTTTTTGGTTATTCTGTAATCGTTGCATGCATCACTAATAAATATTCTAAAAACAAAAATATTTTCGATTGTGATGAACATATATATCAATTAGTGACAGAATAAAATTAATTGTTTTTGGTCAGCTGTTTGGGGGATTATTTTATGAGGCCAAACTCTTTCTACTTTGCTGTAGGCCTATACTGAAAGGCTGAATACGTTAAAGCCTACCTAACCACTGTAGCCTGACGGATGAACAAATAAAATTAAAACCTTATGAATAAATAGGATATCTTGTAAGATACTGCATGATCCAAATATAGTATTATTTTATAACTTAAAAAATGTTTCATTACATTTTGGCCATGAAATCCACGCTGAATCCACCCTTCTGATGGGATCAGTTTAATCCAGATTTTTTGGATCAAAGTGATCCAAATCCTACAAAAAAGTTCTAAAAAAACCCAAACTAAAGGTTTGATCCGGATCAAAACCAAGATTGGATTACGTGATCTAATCCGATTATGCAATCCGATTTTTCTTTTGAAAAACACATTTTCAAGATTTGATCCAATCCGTTATCCAAAATCCTAGTGGATTACTTTTGAAAAACCGGGCCCAGGTGTCAGGATAAGTTCCCCCAGCTATGACTTATAGCACTGGTTGTAGAAGCCTACACCCACAAAGTCTGGTACCACAAGAAGCCCAGTAGACTAGTGGTTAGCACTCTCAACTCATGATCAGAAGGTTGTTGGTTTGACCCCAGCACAACCCACCATAATTCAACACATAGTATCTTTATCTAACCCACATTATACTTGTTTATTAAACAGAAGAGAACATTATCTTACTGTTACATACTGAGTAATCAAACAAATTCAGCATGAGCAAGCTAAAAATCCCAGAACCTACTTATTGTAGACTAGATAGTGAGCAGTTTTAATTTTGAAAAAAGTATGAACTTTCTTTCTCATGGAAAACATAGGGGGCACTATCTGGTAGGAACTCAGGTGTCAGGATAAGCTCCCCCAGCTATGACTGATAGTGTTCGTTGTAGAAACCTATACCCTCAAAGCTCAAACCACAAGAAACCCAGTAGGCTAGTGGTTAGCACTCTCAACTCATGATCAGAAGGTTGTTGGTTTGAGTCCAGCACAACCCACCATAATTGAACACATAGTATCTTTATCAAACCCACATTATACTTGTTTATTAAACAGAAGAGAACATTATCTTACTGTTACATTTTGATTAATCAAACAAATTCACCATGAGCAAGCTAAAAATCCCAGAACCTACTTACTGTAGACTAGAAAGTGAACAGTTTTAATTTTGAAACAAGTATGAACTTTCTCTCTCATGGAAAACAGGGGGGGCACTATCTGGTAGGAACTCAGGTGTCAGGATAAGTTCCACCAGCTATGACTGATAGCGTTGGTTGTAGAAGCCTACACCCACAAATCCTGATACTACAAGAAGCCCAGTAGTCTAGTTGTAAGCACTCCCATCTCATCTCATGATCACAAGGTTGTTGATTTAACCCTGCACAACCCTCAAAAATTAAACACACAGGATCTTTATCTTACCCACATTATACTTGTTTATTAAACAGAAGAGAACATTACCTTACTGTTACATACTGAGTAATCAAACAAATTCAGCATGAGCAAGCTGAAAATCCCAGAACCTACTTATTGTAGACTAGATACAACTAGATAGGTTTGATCAACGTTTGCTAAGACATTTCGATAATAAATTGTGGGAATTAATCACAGCTGCACTGTCAGAAAAAAGTACAAAACTACCTTTTAGGGTACAAGTGGCCGTCACTGGGGTTTAACTAGAGGTACAAAATTGTACCTTATAACTTTGTATCATTTAAGAGGTAATTTTGTAGCCCCAAGGAACAAATGTGCATGCTGCAAAATACACAAAACTGTACCTCGTTAAAAGAAAAGGTACTGCCCCAATTCAATCCCATGTAGTAAAAAAATCCTAAAGAATTGGCTCACATAAATGCTAATTTATTCATAAACCTTCCTTCACAAAGAGAATTATTTGAAATTCATTACATCATTGCACAACATCAGGTTTGAATCAAGACACAATAGTTAATTATACATAACTCTCAAGACATTGGGTTAAACAACAATCACCTGATGTAGACGTATATATAGCTTATATATATAGGCGGTAGCTGTATTATTTAGGAGGCATGGCGCACTTGGCACTGCTTGAGGATATAGCGGCGCGTGCTCTCAGGAGAGAGCGCGTCTTTAGAGATCGCATAAATATGTTTGCTGAGAGTGACGAATGGCTGTTCAGTCGCTTTAGATTGCCGAGAGAAGTCCTTATGGTTTTATGTAACTCTTTGGAACGACACCTAAGCCATACCACCAACCGCTCTCACCCAGGAACTCCACATCTACAAGTTCTAGCTACCATTGTTACGGGGTCGATGCCTTCAGCATCGGATTCCCTTCATCACGTCACCCGTTCTGCTTCCCCAGACTTCTAAGGACTTCATTACCCACGTTCCTTTGCACCCCGCACACCTGTTGTCCATCCCGCACTCATCACCCCTCTGATCTGCACCGTCTGTTTTCTTATTATTATGGACTTATTGTCAGTATTATTTAAACCCTGTCTTTTGTTCTGTTATTTGTCTGGTGTTGTTGTTTTGTGCACGTGTGGTAACCCTGTTAAGATGTTTACGAAGTCTCTGTAAGTCAGCTGTACATTGCCTGCCTGCTTGTATTTCTCTCCTCTGTAGTGAGGTCTGTACTTTTTGTATATCTCCACTGATGAAGTTCAGTAAAAGACTTGAATTGGATATTATCGTGTTTTGTCTCATCTGACCACGCTGACAACCATAGGATTTCTTGCCACAGGAACATTCCAAAGGGAAACTGGGGACCGAGCGGGAATTTCACAACCCTCCATGAGCCGTGCCATTCACAAAGTGGTAAAAGCTATTGTAAGGCTTATGCCTACTTATGTAAAATTTCCTTATAACGCGGAACACCGAATGGTAGCAAAGAGGGGGTTCTATGAGATGAGTGGCATACATAATACCATCGGTGCAATAGATTGTACTCATGTGCGTATCAAAGCACCATCCGCAAAGCAATAAACTATGTCAACAGAAAAAATTACCACTCTATCAACGTTCAGTTAGTCTGCGATGCTAGCTGCAACATATTAAATGTTGTTGCTTGCTGGCCCGGAGGAACACACGATTCTTTTATTTTACAAAATAGTTATTTGGGACAACGCTTGGATGCTGCAGCGGTTGGAGACGGGTGGCTTCTGGGTGAGTAGAAGTGCACAGAATATTTTGATTAATTTATATACAGGTTCATTACCATTACATGCTTATTGTAGGTGACCGGGGTTATGGTCTAAAAACATGGCTCATGACACCCCTAGCCAACCCAACGACCCCCCAGGAAGTGCACTACAACCTGAAACATGCCCATGCGCGCTCAACGATAGAACGAACAATTGGGTTACTCAAATCTCGTTGGATGAGCTTGGATGCAGCTGGTGGAATGCTCTTATACAGGCCAGAGAAAGTCTGTCAGATTATTTTAGCCTGCTGTGTACTGCATAACATCGCGATGGCACGGGGTGTACCTATCCCTTATGAACCGCATGCTCAGCCTTTGGGTGACGAGATGCAGGTAAACGTTCCCGCCCAAGCAGCGCTTCAGGCGTAGCAGCGCTTTCATGTAATGTCCATTATAGTTTTGCTACAGGTGGAATTTGTAAAAGTTTTAGAGGATATTTAAATACTTCAAAGTAATCGATATTATTTGATTCAATACATTTATTCACATTCATGCATTTATTTGACTGCTAAGCAATGCTAACAATTTATTTAATGTGTCATTTATTTCCCGTAGACCAGCTGCCAAGTCCTTGACAGCAACGATGAGGGCATCTTGACTGGCGAGCAACTCGTCGGTTAGGACTCGTGCACCGGTGCTCCTCTGTGAACGGAAGGTAGATGCATGGGAAGTAGACGGCTGGACCTCAGTTTCTTCAGTTTCATCTGCTGTATGTGGATGTTTTGCAAAAGCCAGTGGAAGTTTTCAGTTATAATATGCATTACTTAAATACAGAATTAAAATTATAAAAAAAATTAATCGAAATACCATGTTGTGCTCCTCCTGTATTAGGTCACTCTCACCCTCAGTTCTTTCTATAATTCCACTCAAGCTGGAATGACCTATTATAACAGCCATCCTTTCATCAAAGGCAGATAAATCATGTGGCCCCTGCCCTCCACCTGTGTCTTTTTTTTCTCCGTTGAACTGAAATTCTTCTTTTGGCTTCAAACTTCATATCAAACCACTTTTTTTATTTCGGCAACCGTCCGAATTTCTGGGGAAACCACATTAACTGCTTCTGTTACCGCATTCCATGCTTCTTTTTTACCCGTTCCCGTTACTCCTGTGGACACACTTTTGAATAATACGTGTTTTCTTGCTTCCACCTCTGTTAACAAAACCTCACGTTCATTTTCCGTAAAGTTCCTTTTTTTTTTTTTTGCTTTGGTGACATTCCGGGATCGTTTCTCAGAACAAGTGCTCCTTTGCGGAAAGCCCTTATATGGAGGTGCTTTGGGCGTGTATTATGCAAATTAATAATCTTGTGCACGTGGCCGCTCATTAAGAACACTCCTAATTCACTAACATGATGAGGATTTTAAGATCAAATTCATGTGCGTATGCACATGTTGTGAATTAGGTGGAAAGTTTTCGTGAGAAGTTCAAACGTGCGTATAAATACGAATAATCTACGCAAATATTAGTGAATGAGACCCAATACTTTACAAGTATATTTAAGATATTTAAAACGGTAACACATTTAAAACAGTAAGACCTTCAAAAAAGGTAACAGAAATATAACATGAATAGTGTAGAAACATTTCCAAACAATATAGGTACGATAAAGGGGCACAGAGCAGTTGAAAAGTTAGAGAAGCATAGGAGCTGATCTTTAGCAAGAATACCTAATGCTGATAAATAATCTGTCATTGACACTGTATACATCTAGTGCCTGGTAGTCAATCTCTTCACCCGGTGAGAAGACAGACCATTCTTCTTCATATTTTACACTGTATGAATAATAATGATGACAAAAGGATTTAGGTATCAAACACTTTCCGCACAATAGCCAGTCTGTGTCCATGTTTAGAATGTATTTAATCTGAAAAAACAATGGAACTTCTTCAGCATGTAGGTGACCAACTGTAAATACATCTTTAACACAATATTTGACATCATTAATCCGTATTTCTGTAACTCGCTGAAGTTGTTTGCCTTCAAAATTGACATGGCTGTACTTCTTGCTCACTGAAGGTAAAGAGTGAAATGGTGTGCTCATACAACATCCAGCAACTTTCTCATATTCCCCCAACATATTAACACAAGACATTTCCCAACATTGTCTATGCTGATGTCGGTTACTTAAAGTGGTTGAAATGTTAACAAAATTTTTACAAGTACTAGCTACCTGTTTGAAATATTGATGTTTGCCTTCAAACCTCAAAAACCATAAAGAACGTGAAGGCCCCTAACATAACATCAAACGTGAATAATGGATCAAATAATGACATTTTGGCGTAAGAACATCACCAAACTCTTCAATTGTACATGACAAAAACTCACAAACTAAGAGATCAAGAGTGGGAAGCCATTCTTTTTTTTTTACAACTGGTGCCATTATAATGTCAGAAATTTCATGACAAAGTAAGTAGACATGCCAATAGCTACAGCCCTCAGGGATTCTGTGAGCTACCAAAAAGGGCAACAGGCGAAATAAACACCATTTCTGTGAGGCAGATCCTACGACATTGCAGTTATGTAGAAGTCTTAGAGAAAGTGGAACAGGCTTATTTTTTTATCGTTCTGACCAAAAGCAAGTTTTCTCAGCTCCTCGTTGAACTCTTCTATGGGTATGATTTTCTCTCTGTGAGCTTTACTTAAAACAAGGCGCAACACTAAAGGAACTACACCTTCTAAAAAGTCATGCATCACATCCGGTGGAAGTGAGGTTGTGACACAAAGTAGTCCAGTTTGTGAAAAGGACTGTCTCTGGTAACACCATAAATGGCTTTCAAGTCAGGATTTTCCTTTACACACTCCAAGTGGTATCTGTGGACATCAGCAGTTCTTAAAACAAAGTCAGATTCATTAAAACATCTTTTCATATCAGTATGTGTGGCCATGCAGTACATGCAGATTCTACCAACATTAAATGACATGCTAAATCCCCCTATTAAGTGAGAGGAAAGGTTATCAGCAGATATAACTGCAACCGCTGCACGAACATTTTTTTCCACGCCATCAACAAGTACATTAATTCCTTCAGTTGAAAGTTTTTTAAGATCATCTATCAATGGCTTCAAAATTTCATCTAATCCAGATTGTTTAATAAGGCTATAGTGAACAAGTAAAGCTAAATGAATATGTTTTAACTGAGAGCAATACTTTGTACCCATATTTCCAATTGTATAGTAAACAGCACAGAGTTTGTGCTTGTTACGTTTAGACCCCAGGGGATTACATACTTCAAATTCATCTTCATATATATGCCTTAGAGCTTGTGGGTTATGTGCAAAAAAATTGTGGTTTTTTAAATAAAGTCCATCTTGATAATCATTCAGAACAAGTTCATCTTTTTCCATGTTCAGCTCAGTTTGTATTTGGTCCCAAATGTCCTCATGAGAACAGTATTTGCTTAAGACTTTACAAATAGGAACGTAAGAATAACTTCCGCACTTGTTACCACTTGAGTCTCTTAGTGTGTACTGCACAGGTTCAGTTGATTTACACATCTTTCTGAACATTGTGTGGAGACCTAACAAGTCTTGAAATCTGAAAAAAAGTCAGGGGACTGTAGCACTTCTTGCAGTTCTGGGCATGCAGCAAGATCAAATCCATTTTCTCTAGGTGATATGCAAGAAATGCATCATAGTTCTCTTTGAAAAAACTAAACAAGAAATTAATTAACACAGAAATTAACAAAATTTCTTGCTGTACTGACTGAGGCAGGTGATTTTTTTCTCTGCATTTTAGAACAAAAGCAAATAGGTTCTCTCTGAATTGTAGCAACAGCCCTTTCATGTTTGGGGGGCAGACACTACACTGTCATTTGTACATTCCTCCTCAACATCCTCCAAAAGAGGCAGAGGAACATCAGTCATAGTCTGTTGTAACACTGTCTGTTTATGCTTTCGATAAACATGGCATCTAAAGGACTCGTACTTTGAAAACGTTCTCTGACAGTGATTAAGACCACAAGTTATTGAAAAATTTGGCTCATGTGCATGAATGAGACCAATGTGCTGAATTAATTTGACAATCGTGAACGTTCTCTGAGAACATTTTGGACAACAGAACAGGTGAGGCATTTTGGCAGACGTTAATCTAAAAGGTTGATTACTCGGGTAACTGGGGTAGGTAGAGGCTTGTCACCATCCACAGTAAGTTTCAAAACATACCGCTGAAGAAACATCAGGGTGTTCTTCAAATGAGATGGATATGTCAAAATGAAGACGAAATAGGCACCAAATGCAGCAAGAGCCCCTTCATCCACACCACAAACTCGGCAGATCTCCATCCCATCAACTTTGACAACTGCAGTGACTTTTCTTGTGAGCACAATTTTCCAGTCAGTTTCCAGTACTTGAACAGATGGATACGGTGAAGATGGTTCACTCTAAAAGACAAAAGCACAAATAAGGTCAAATGTTCACAGTATACGATTTCAGTGTGTTAGAGAAATAGCCTATGTCCATTAGGATTAAGATAATTATTATTCACCCCTTTTGTATGTGTGCAGTAAATACATTTCAAGAATTATGGAAGACATGGGAAACATACCTCGCCAAGCACAATGAAATGTTCAAGCTTCTCTCTGAACAAGGCCACTTTGAAATCAATTCCTGAAACAAAAGATATGACATGATATTACTACCTCTCTTGGTCTTGAAAGTGCCAACTGCATAGTGTTACCGTGCGTCAGACGAGGCAGAACATGAGAGTATTAGTTTCAGATCTTTTACTGAACTTCATCAGTGGGAATACAGATACAGAAATAGACCTCACTTAAGAGGAGGAGAACAGGCAGATAACAGCATGCACGGCTGACTTTAACAAAACACATCCAGAATCCAACACGTACAACATAACAACAATACCGGACCAATAATAGAACAAAAGACAGGGTTTAAATAATGATACAAATCAAACTAACATAATAACAAAACAGACGGTGCAAATGAATGGGGCTGAGTGCGCGGGGTTGCTGACAGGTGTGCAGGGTGCAAAGGAATGTGGGTAATTGAGTCCTTAGAAGTCCGGGGATGAAGAACGGGTGACGTGATGGAACGAATCCGATGCTGAAGGCATCGACTCCGTGACACATAGGTCTTCATTTGTTACAAAGCTGAATGAAAGTCTCACAGGCATGAGGGACATGACATGAGGGTGAGAAATTAATGAGAGTTCTTTGGATGAAATAGCCTAACCCTTTAATAAAGAGAATAAAGTTTAAAAAATAAGTTCATTACCAAGAAGGTCTTCCATGAGAGATTCTTCTCTAGCTTCCTTGTGTGGCTTTACTAAAAGAGATTTCCCTTGAGCAAGATGTAGCACCCTGGATGCAATGTTTCCAAAGTTTTCTTGAAAGCATCGGCAGAGATTAACAGACTTGTACAGCAAACCAAATTCGTGATAAAGCTGAAATTAGTTAACACATAAGCATAAGAAAATCTGAATTTTATACAGTATACATGTTATTGTGTTTGTGTACTTTTTCTCATTTGCCCACTTGTATTTCACGAGTTCACACTTACGTATAATTAACTGGGGTATAGTAATGCGTATTTGGCGAACCCAGAGTACCCCCCGTATAGGTGTAGTAAGAACTCGAAGTGAGGAGATGGGGTGGTGGAGGGATGCTGGTAAGCATCAAGAGGTAAGACTTGCAGGCGGCAAGTATAGGAGCCTGACTAGGAGAACTCGGGAGAATTTCTTGATTATCATAGTTGTCAATTTATAAATCTTAAAGGATTAGTTTACCCAAAAATTCTGTCAAGAAAAAAGAAAATTCTGTCATTAATTACCCTTATCTAGTTAAAATGCAAACTTACCATTGCTTTACAGTGAGCTGCGGTGCAGTCGCGAGTTGCTCGAGCACGCTGCTAACCTATGCGGTATGAAACACACAGTGCTCAGGCACAAGACGCTGCAAAAAGGCACGGCAAACACGTCTGTCTAGCTCGTTTTGAAAAACAATGGGGAAAATAGCACTGCACATACTGTGCAGTTATTAGCGAAATAAAGCTGATCGCACTACAACAAAATATGCACTCGCACAGATGCTACCAAATATATGAATTATCCCTGAATTATGTTAAATTATTAACTCTTATGACTTCATAAATTTAGGTTAAACAAGTGGATCACTTCAATGATACCTTTCTGGACATTTAAAGTGCCAGTTAAGCTGTCAACAGAGTAACAGAAATGTTTGTTTTCTTTTTGTATTTTTGCCAAAAACGTCAAACATTAAAAAAAAAAACCTGCAATACCTAATGATATAAATGCAAGAAATTAATGCAGCACTAGTAGAATTAGAGTAAATGAATATGGGGTAGCACAGGAAAACCCCAACATTAAACATTAAATAGCACCAACCTTGTTCCACTTGAAGATTGTAAAAGGCATTCTGCAGGCACAGGTTCAAGTGTTAGGGTCACCGTTTCCTTCACGTGTTGGACAAATCTGTGGAATTTTGCTTGCTTCTTAAATGATCCCTCAAAGAGGAATGAAACCATTGACTCCGTCAAACCAACATCAACAGTCTCTCCATCCACATCATTGTCTATAACATAAAAGATTATATTATAAGAGGTAATCCGTAGCGATGCCCGTCCGCCGAAAGCTCCCGAGACCCTTATAACGAATTAAAGACTGATAGTATGGACTTGAATAAATGTGTGAATATATTTGTGTATTTTTTATGTGCTTTTATGGGTGACCCCGTCAGGGTAGAAAAAAGAGGGGCGATCAATGAATTGAGCTGATTTCCGTGGTAAATGCCCATATAATACATATATTCCAAGCCAAACACACACGTCTAGTTTATACAATGCATAATAAGTGTACACATGTGCAGGGCCGTAGCTAGAGGATTTGGGGCCACCTGAAAAAATATTGATGTGGGCCCCCACAGAATACAATATTTTGTATTCTTATAAAATAACAATCAGATAACAAATAAATGTAAATAAAGGTTTTTACTGTAGTCTACATCTGTGGTTTTCATTAAAATCTCTGGCATACAACTGATATAAATATTAGAATTATTCACAGAACCAGGGCCTATATTGTATAACTGCTGGATTTTGTGGGGCCCCCTGGGCAGTGGGGGCCCCGATAATTATCACCACCTTTCACCCCATCACACATTTCACCCCATTCACACCCTGCACATGCGACAAAGCTGCGGAGAGATCGTAGGCTGAGTCCGAAATCGCGTACTGCCATACTATATAGTAGGCGAAAATCAGTACGCGAGGCGAGTAGTATGTCAGAATTCATAGTATTCGAAAAACAGTACGCGAAAAGTACCTGGATGGTCTACTACTTCAGTAGGAGCTGAGTCAGCTAGAGAAGAAGACGGAGGCTGCCTTATTTTAGAAAATGGCGGAAAGCGGGAAAAATTTGTGCTTGTGCTTTTATTGCGCTTGTTTAACATCGTCCAAATAAACGACTAGTTTATTAAACTTTTAAACAACGTAAATCGATGGAATATGTTTGTAAATTGGCTGTAAAATATCTTTAATCATTGGTATGACAATAAGCTAATGTTGTTGCTATACATTTGTTGTTAAGAAGTTTAATAAAGCTACAAAATGAAAGAGAATTACATTTTATTTATGTTTTACCAGTGTTGATATATTGGGAAATACTTGTTTGCTATATAGCAAGTCACTGTAAATATGCATCAACGTGTCAATGTAGCATTAATAGATCATGATCATTTATATAATCACTGATGTTTAAATATTAGTTTGATATTACAGGGACTGATGAACACACCCAGCTTCTCATCCAGTGGAGTGTGGCGGGCTCTTTAAATGTTCAGGCTGCTATGAGGAATGTATGTCACGTGATGCATAAAATGGCGGACGTAGTACGTCCAAATTTCATTCATACTTCCCGTATTCATACTATATAGAACATACTGGTTTGACTGTTGATAAGTAGGCACTACTTCTAATTCAGTACGTACTGTCACAGTACGCGATTTCGGACGCAGCCTTAGTAAATCTGCTTGAGAAATTTGTTCCCCCCCTGTAGGACCCCAACATATAAGTCCATCGCGATACCTGTCCGAAATCGGTTGTAGCAAATTAATAGGATCAATTAGGTAGTAACAAAAATATACATTTACTGATACAAATAATATTAATATATATATTTTTTTTTTGGTGACAGTTTTTTTTTTAATTGCTTTTATATAGTCACACTATATATCACATTATACATTATGCAGAACACTTTAAACAATATACATATTGAAATACAAACAACAGAATCCAGAGGGTCTAACATTCCTTAGTCAAAATTTGAGTATTCAAAAAAAAAATTATAATTCTTCCTTGCTTTCTTATTAACTACATTGATGCACTAGTCCTTAGTCTCTTGAATGAAATGATAAAAACTTGTCTAGGATCCTGCCTACTTCTTCTTATGTATGTGTTGTTTACTCAAAATAATAAAAAGTTGTACAAAATAATTTAAATTGTTATTATTTTTACTGGAATAATATACACAGATTACAAATACATTTAACTTACAAATAATATCTGTTTTCCTCCTAAAAACATTTTCCATATTAACCCAAAAAGTATATATGCATGTACAGAACAGATGGGCAATAGTCTCTTTTTCTAACAAAAAAAATCATTCCTTATATGTTTATTAGAACACCTGTGTTTGAGAATATCAATTTCCCTTTTAAACATTTAACGTATCTTATCTCAGAATTAGGGTGAGGTGCCATTGGAATTTAAAAGTTGTAACTAATATAATATATAATAATATAAATAATTAATGTTTTGTAATAAATACTTATGTACTCAAAGAAATGTTTCATTATATATTCCATACCTTTAAAAACAATTCAGACCTAAAGCTGTTACGGACACGCCAGGCTCCAACATCGCCCAATCACAACACTCTCCCTCTCCCGAATACTGATTACTCGCACCTGCACATTGATATCATGCCCACATATAAGACGCTCACACACATTCACTCACTGTCCGGTCTCGTTTGCACAAAGGACTTACCTGAATGCTCACCGCTTGGACTACTTACCTGTTTCCTCGTCTCCTCGTTACCCCTGTGTCTCCTGTGTGTGTCAGAGCGATCTCTCCGTCTCCATTGCTCCAGCAATCTCCAGCGCCACTTCTCGCCATTCTAAAAAGGACAGTACTCGTTCAGTTCATATTCTCGTCTGTGTTCCAGTAATTATCTGCTGTGTTTTAATAAACATCTTACCTGTGATCCACTGTCTCCGTCTCTTCTGTATCATAATAGAAGACTGGACCGCAGACGCAAACATGAGCCAGCCGGATCCCTTCCAGGAGTTGGTGGACGTGCTACGCCGTTCACTCACCGAGCACCCCACACCTAGTGGTGGGCAGAGCGAGGCTTCGTGAAACACTGAAACGGTCGAAGCAAATGTGTCGAGGCTTCGAAACGTTTCGACAACCGTCTCTAGGGTGACACCTAGTGGTTATTTTCAAGTATTGCTCTGAAACAGCGTTGACAAAGAAACAGTTGAGCGATTTAACGATTTATAACTTATGTTGTGTAAGTCTTTTCACAAAGTGGTTTGGGGAGTGGTTAGTGTGCTCGACTGGTATGCTGTTACCTTGGGTTCGAATCCTGGTTAACACCGTCATCTTGACAAAATTATAAAAAACAATTAAAATGTGTGTTTTTATTGTTCTGTTCTTGTGTTGAAACATCAGTCTGACGTCTGAATGAACTCTTTGTGAATAAGTGTTATTTTGGTAATGAAAAATATACAATAAAGTCCATCAAGCCACTTTTTTACATATAAAGATTTTTATTTAAAAATTTTAAATGTTGTGCTGTTGATGGACTTAGCCTACTTCTTTTTTTACATAGAATTTCTCCAGCCTTTGAAAAAATCCTCTCACAAGGGACACTTGTCGCTGACATGCACAGATACTTTTTAGCTAGAATGTACAGATTAGGAAAAATGACTGCTCTCTTTGGTGTTTCAAAAGAGTCCCTTTTAATATATTATGCACATCTGACAGACACGTGGCATGGAATCTTAACTAATGAAAATGAGGTTCAGTCAAAGGGTAACTGAATAAACTCAAGTTTGTGAGGTGTTATTTTTAAATATACTCAGTGAAGCTATTTTTAACATGATTGTTAATTGAGATTGGGATGTTAAATTGTAGGATTTAGGTTGACATAGGCCTAAGTCTATTTAAAAATATGGATTTTCTAAACAGCGTCTCAACACTTTGTGATCTGAATTAGATTGCATACAATGCATACCTTGCTTAGATGGCCCAGCAGTGTCAATAGCAGGCCTAGGTACAGGGACAATGTTACCATCCTCTGCACCCCCCAAAAGGGCAGGATGAGTGCTCCTCAAATGGTGCATAATGGATGATGTATTATTACAGTAGGCTAGCTGCCTATCACAATACATACATCTCACTTTATTTTGTGTTTCCAAATGGAAATGCTCCCACACCACAGATGGACGCCATCTCTTGCGTGGAGCTTCCATTATTATGTAATCTATCAATATGAAATAATCTATGTATCAACTAGCCTATGATATCCTATCTCTAACTTGCTGTGCATCTCAAACTTATTTGAATGTATATGTATGCCTATGACTGTATCAGTATATTTATCCTAATTATCTGTCAATGTCTATAGCCTATCTATCAATATCTTAATAATAACTTTTAATGTAGCCTAAATATAATTAACCAAATTACACTATAAATATCACTATATCTCAAAATCTCTCTCCTCTCACAAAAACCCACGAAGTGAAGATGCGTTAACTCCACTTTTATTGTGTGATTTGTTACCGACCCTGTCAATCAAACGCAGAATCGCAGTATGCCACGTCTCGAAACAATTGTGACACGCCCTGATGCTACGATCGCCTTAGTCATGTGACATGGGTGTTTCGAATCGCCTTAGTCACGTGACATGGGTGTTTCGAATCACACTTTGGAGATCTCGACACCGTGTCGAAACGTCAGTTTCGCGTCAGCCATCCCTACCCACACCCAGGCCGGCTCCGTCATTCAACACTTCCGCAAACACCGCCACCTCTCCTTCACCAGTTCTACTCACCAGTCCCATGGCCCATCCAGCGCCCTACTCTGGCTCGGCGGATGAGTGCAACAGATTCCTTCTACAGTGCTCTCTAGCCCTGGAGATGCAACCGCACTTGTTTCCCACAGATCGATCCAAAGTATCCTTCATCATTACCCACCTGAGTGGCAAAGCCCTCCTATGGGCAGAACCCCTCTGGAATCAAGACCACCCCATCATTTCATCCTACTCTGACTTTGTTACACACTTCCGTAATGTATTTGGAAAACCCGCCTGAGATTCGTCAGTTGGTGAGAGACTTTACAAGCTCAAACAAAATAATATGTCAGTTAACGATTATGCTCTGCAGTTCAGAACTCTGGCTTCCAAAAGTGGAATGAACAAGCTCTCCTCATCGCCTACCGTCAGGGATTGGATCCACAAGTGCGTTTGCATCTCGCTGCATACGAGGAGTCCATGGGACTTGACCGGTTTATACAACTTTCCATCCGATTCGCCACTCGTATGCAGTCATGCCTCGAAGAACAACAGGGTCAGTTGCAGCCCACTACCACCCTCTGCCGGCCAGACACTGTCAGTGCTCCAGAATCAGCTTTTGAACCTATGCAAGTGGATGCCTCCCGTTTGACATTCACTGAACGGCAGAGAAGGCTGGTCCATCGACTTTGCCTCTATTGTGGAGCCCCCCGGCTCATAATCTCTGCATGTCCCATCCGTCATCCTCGTCCCATGGTGGGTGCTTTACTCCATGTCATTAGTAATATGAAACCTCTCACAACAGCCATGTCCACCGCGTACCAGATCCGCTCCGTAACAGGAAGACCTGTCATCCAACAAGATCACTGTTAAGTTCCGGTATCCCCTTCCCCTCTTCCCTGCAGCCCTGGAACAGCTCCGTGGTGCCACTGTGTTGTCCAAGTTGGACCTCCGCAGCGCTTATAACCTGATCCGGATACGTGAGGGGGACGAGTGGAAGACCGCCTTTGTTACACTTACTGGCCATTACGAATACTTGGCCAACGCCCCCTCCGTATTCCAGGACTTCATTCATGAGGTGCTCCGGGAGTTCCTCCATAAGTTTGTGTTAGTTTACATTGACGATATCCTGATTTACTCCCGGAGCCTGGCTGAACATCACCACCACGTTGCGGCGGTCCTAAGACGCCTGAGGGAGTGCCAGTTGTTCCTCAAGGCGGAGAAGTGCTCCTTCCACCTACCCTCAGTGCAGTTCCTTGGTTACAACATCGACAGCAGTGGTATCCAGATGGACGAGGGGAAGTTGACCGCAATCAAGAACTGGCCACCTGCCACCACTGTGAAGGAACTACATCGCTTCCTAGGCTTTGCTGACTTCTACCGTTGTTTCATCAAGAACTACAGTTCTATTTCCAGTCCACTCACCTGTCTCCTGAAAGGTAAACCTATGTCTCTGTCCTGGACGCCGGCGGCCGAAGAAGCCTTTAAGATTCTGAAGGAAGCCTTCACGACCGCTCCTCTCCTGGTACATCCAGACAAGGCCTTTGTCATGGAAGTTGACGCCTCTACAAACGGAGTAGGAGCGGTCCTCTCGCAGCAGCAGGGGACTCCTAGTTGCCTCCATCCATGTGCCTTCTTCTCCCGTAAGCTCAGCCCGGCGAAGGTCAACTACGACATTGGCAACCGAGAACTGTTAGCCATTAAGCTGGCCCTCGAGGAGTGGAGGCATTGGCTGGAGGGGGCCTGACATCCTTTCCTTGTACTCACAGATCATAAGAACCTGGAATACCTTCGAGCAGCTAAACGACTCAACCCATGACAGGCCCGATGGGCACTGTTTTTCACCTGTTTCCATTTCACCATCTCCTACTGACCTGGACCCAAGAACACTAAAGCAGATGCACTTTCCCGGCTCTACACTCCCGACGATTCTACTGAGGAACCCGAGCCCATCATACCCGAAGAACTGATTGTCAGCCCCATCTCCTGGTCTGAAGACACTCTCCCCTCCGTTAATGCCTCATCCCACATGCCGCCGGGCTGTCAATACCTTTCCAGAGCACGACGCACTCCAGTGATACACTCAGCCCATACATCACTTGGCACTGGCCACCCAGGGGTCAATGAGACCCTCTCGCTCCTGAAAGAACGGTTCTGGTGGCACACCAGGGCATCGGTTTAGAAGATACGTACAAGGATGCAGGGAATGTGCCATCTCCATTGGCACATTCAACCATCTGACGTTCCAGCGGTCGATTATTGGTTCCGAGAGAGTGAGAGGGTCTGGGACTCAGCACACCATCACCTGCACCGCGCCCTGTTTTGACGTAGACTGACAGCCGACCGCCGTCGCTCCGAAGCTCCCGCATATCAGCCTGGGCAGAAGGTCTGGCTGTCCACAAGGGATATCCGTCTACGTCAACCATTCCGCAAGCTGAGTCCCAGGTTCATTGGCCCATTCACCATTCTGGAGCAGATCAACCCGGTCACCTACAAACTTCAGCTCCCACTTGAGTACCGCATTCACCCCACATTCCATGTTTCTCTGCTTAAACCTTACCATCCTTCTGTTTCTCCCTCCACAGAGCCTGGCGTGGATACAGTGGAACCCCCTCTCCCACTTCTGCTGGAGGATGGAGCGGTGTATGCAGTGAAAGAGATCCTGGACTCCCGGTGCCGTGGTGGCCAGCTTGAGTATCTGGTGGACTGGGAGGGCTATGGGCCTGAGGAACGAGCTTGGATCAATCGCAACGACATACTCGACCCCAACCTGCTGGATACCTTCCACTCGGCTCATCCCAGTAGACCTGCCCCTCGTGGAAGAGGACGACCACCACGACGTTGGGGTCCACGGCCCTCAGGAGCGGGCCGTGGGGGGGTACTGTTATGACACGCCCGGCTCCAACATTGCCCAATCACAACACTCTCCCGAATACTGATTACTCGCACCTGCACATTGTTATCGTGCCCACATATAAGATGCTCACACACATTCACTCACTGTCCGGTGTCATTTGCACAAAGGACTTACCTGAATGCTCACCGCTTGGACTACTTACCTGTTTCCTCATCTTACGTTACCCCTGTGTCTCCTGTGTGTGTCAGAGCGATCTCTCCGTCTCCATTGCTCCAGCGATCTCCAGCGCCGCTTCTCGCCATTCTAAAAAGGACAGTACTCTTTCAGTTCAGTTCATATTCTCGTCTGTGTTCCAGTAATTATCTGCTGTGTCTTAATACACATCTTACCTGTGATCCGCTGTCTCCGTCCTTTCAGTATCATAACAATAGCATATAGTTAATTCCAAATAGTTAATTCACATCTCCAAAAACACAGTTGCTCTCGGATTATGAAACGGTTGAATTTTTAATTGAAATGGACTGCAGATATGAGTGAAATTGTGTAAAGTAACTTCATCACACTGTATAAGGCTTTGATAATTTATTATCAAAGCCTTACATTACACCGCTCACTAGTACGGTTTAATCTTAGCCGCTGTACTCTGCTTCTTATGTTGTTCACCGATTTTTCTGTGTGTTTTCCTGCTTTTATTAATGTAAAGCTGCTTTGAAACAATTAAACAATTGTGGGCTTAATATTAATGAAAAGCTATATAAATCAAATAAAATTTATTTTAATTAAATAAATATATGCACAGACGATCTGCGAATAATAATAATCACGCCTTCCCTTAAATTTCAGGCCTCACTGACTCCATTGAATGTTCTTGTGTGATAAAGAAAGTGTCTCTTTTCGTGTGTGTGTGGTGTGTGTGTGCTGTGTGTGTGTGTGGCATAGATTAAACATGACCAGGTAGTGTTCAGTTCAGTGTATCACTCAGGGCCTGTGTGGCCAAACACGGACATGGCAGTGTAAGGCTGGATGGGAAAAGCCACCCAAAAACCACCCACTGGCCAAATAGCGTAGGAGTCCAGTGGTAATGGCCCGTCCCTCAAGGGTTTCAGCTTAACAGGCTCTGTCTTTTTAACAGCATTAATAACTTATTCATATTTTACTTTTATTTCTCAATTTTATCTGACTCCAAAGATAAAACCTTGTAAAATTTCTCATGTTAAGTTAAGATTCTTAAATTTAGATAAATGTTTTATCATTCTATGTCAGATCAACTCACTATTATTATTGGACTTGTACACCAAGGTTCTCAATGTAGTCATTGATGCACAGGTCCTCGCCTAAATTGTCAAATAACAATATTTAAATAAATGTGGCATGTTGTCACGTCTATCACAAACTTCGAGTGTTTATAACCAGAGGTTATGGCTAAAGCAATTTAACAATGTAGCTCCGCTTACTATTGTTAAAAGGTACCCATGTAGCCCCATACATGTGTCTGCAAAACTGGTTGTCCTGATGTAGGTGGGATCAGACATCTCTCTGATGTCTGGTCTCCAAGGTTCCGTTGTTTTCAATCTCAGAGAGAAACAGACATTACAGAAAACAGTTTACAAATCTTTGGGCAATTTAAAATTAATTTGCACCATGTGGTACAATCTGTCTGTGTGAATGGCCGGTTTTAACATGGTTAATGTCATCAGACATCTCTCTGGTGTAATATACCATTATTCAAATCTTTATCATTCCAAGTTTATTTTGAGAGATCAGATTAATATGTTTATTCAGATTTGGACTGACTGCCTCTTGCAGTGCAGTCAGAATGCATTACACCTTAAAGATGCACTTACAGTAAAGTTTTCACAATCTGATGTGTTGTATGGGTATTTATGGGTGACTTCATCACCCTCCATTTTGATTATCCTTAATCTCTGTGATCTCTAAAGACTTTGGAATTTCTGCCTGATGTTCTGAAGGTTTCAATACTCAATTGTTAAAACAGTACTGATGATTCGGTTCACTATCGCATGTGTCATGGTATTTGCAGTGTCACTGCAAGGCAAAAGGCAAAAGCATACCCCCCTCTTTGGCACTGGGTCGTGAACCACTGAAATCATACATAAAAAAAGACATTTCTTTAATCATCTGAGGCCTGTCTGGCCGTTATAATATAATATACATCATAATGTGGTTACAATGTAAATTATATTATATTAAAATAATATAAATTAAAAAATAATTTTATTACTGGTCTCTTAAGGGTTTTTAGAAGGATGTTTGTAAATTTGTAAGATGTTTTTGTTAATCTGTTTGGGTATGAAAAGATTTTGGAACTTGGGCTGACTGATCTGAAGCACAGATATTCCCACTGATTCACACTTACACGAATTTTACATTCCTATAGTGATCTCAGGACTCAGCTTTGAGCTCTATTGTTTAGGGCTTTCCCAATCTTTAGACAACTGGACACAAATTGTCCTTTTTAACAATTCTCACAGACTCATGGAGAAAGGGCCAAGCTTTAGCTTCCACAATCTTCAGACAACTGGACTAAATTGTTTCTTTAACAATTACCACAGTCTCATAAAGAAGAGATCAGACCTAAAAATCTCAAACAGTGTTGACACTGTATTATGTCCTGGTGTTAAAATGGCACATTTGCTTTCTATAGTTTGTGCTATTGTCACATCAGTCAGTTTAACCCAAGTTCTCTTTTCATACTTAGACACATTGACTTGTACAGTGTGGGATATGAGTTTTACTGTGTGACTTTTCTTATTAATCAAACTGTGATTTATCATTTAGAAGTTAATTTCCTTTTAATACATTATTAATGAGTGATTAAAACAATGAGCTGTGTGCCATTATAAATGTGCTTGCTAAGTGGAAAAGTACTGAGAGGCAGAATGGGAAAGTGTGAGAAGCGTGCAAAGACACAGAGCCTCAAGGTCAAACAAAACTGCTGTTTTATCTCTACGTGATAAAGAATGTGTGAGAAGGGGAAACAACGGCCAGTGGAGAATTACTGTAACATTTGAAAGGTGTTTGTGCAAGATATGTTATTTTTCAGGAGATGGAGTCAGAAGAGACGAGCGTCATGAGCTGATTGGATGAAACCCAAGAGCCATACCCAATAACAGAGAAGGAGTCAAGATCACGAGGACAAGAATACAAACTGTATAAATATGTATGTGACTCTGTTCCTGGGTTGTTGTTGGTTGGATTTATCACGTTATAGCCAGACAACCCAGTACTGTTATCCTTTCATATCTGATGAATAAATTTCAATATATTTTAACTATTCATCTCCAGTGAGATTTTGAACATGCAGGACTAAAAGGATTAAAGTCCAACAACAGTCATTTTAAGATATCCAAACTTGTTCAATTGCTCAGAATGAGCTTATTTTCTTTACCATTGTTATGCATTGTGATTACATAAAACAATCATAAAGCCAGTTTACTTATTTACATTAGTCCTTCATTTTTACCCTCAGTCGAGGACCAGAAAAAAATTTGGATGATGTTACTCCAATTTAACATGATTTTGAAAATCATTAATTTACAAAGCAAGAGAATTTGGCAAAAAGAATTGACTTACCACAACAGCTGTAGAAATAGAAGTTCAAACCTTGCTCCACGCAACTCCTGGTGTTGCGCTTGAAAAGACGTAACTCGCTAGTTGGAGCATCACGTCGGGGTCACCACTTGTAAGGCTGGATGGGAAAAGCCACCCAAAAACCACCCACTGGCCCAACGTAGGAGTCCAGTGGTAATGGAAGAAAGTTTCAGGCTCTGTCTTTTCCTCTGCGCTTATTCTTTACTTTTATTCCTCAATTTTATCTGACTCCAAAAGATAAAACCTTGTAAAGGTTAAGTTAAGATTCTTAAATTTAGATAAATGTTTTATCATTCTATGCAACTCACTATTATTATTGGACTTGTACACCAAGGTTCTCAATGTCGCACAGGGTCCTCGCACCTAGCAATTTAACAATGTAGCTCCCGCTTACTATTGTTAAAAGGTACCCATGTAGCCCCATACAATCGCCTATATAATGCAATTGCATAACAACTTAGTTAAAGTTAAGTAATTTAGATAACCAGAGGTTATGGCTAAAGCAATTTAACAATGTAGCTCCCGCTTACTATTATTAAAAGGTACCCATGTAGCCCCATACAATCGAACTCTTCTCTGACTAAACAGAGGATACACAAAACTCTTCTCTGACTAAACAGAGGATACACAAAACTCTTCTCTGCCTAAACAGAGGATACACAAAATCCGACTGCATAACAACTTAATTATTTCAATATACTTAACCCTGGTATTGCGGTAACACGGATGCATCATAGTCTACTAAGCCAATAATTCAGAGTATTTAGAATGGATACAAACATAACAATTTATTAAACAGGTAAACGACAACAATGATTCAATATCTAATTTAAACAATTTAGTAAAGTGATCAATTAATGTGAAACAGTCAATAATGCAGAAATGAGAGAATTTAGAAATGTTTACCTGACAATCAAAACTACGCACAGCGAATGTGCGGGAGATCCATTTACAGACTCCGACTATAAGAACTACGCACAGCGAATGTGCGGGAGATCCGTTTACAGACTCCGACTATAAGAACTACGCACAGCGAATGTGCGGGAGATCCATTTACAGACTTCCAGAACCTTTTGCTTGCTTCCCTTAAATACCCAAATCAAAGTATACTTCCTCCAAATGGAGATGTAATTTACATTGAAAAGACTCTGAACCTGATCAGGCCCAAATGGCCATTTCCATGAAAGAGCCCAGGAAGGACACACCCACAGCAGTGAGCAGAATATCTCCAAACTTCTTAAACCTTTGTTATGATCTGCTCTACTGTTGGGGATAAATTCATTGTGTAAGTAGCACTGAGACATTTCAAATGATATGAGACATGAATATTTAGATACTTTGATCACACAGAATGTGGTATATCTTAAATACAGTTCATTGATGAGTTTTGGGGATCTCTGAGCTGAGGGGAAGTAGATGAAGAGAGGGGGAGAAAGAGACAGATGTGAAGGTGTGAGTTCGCAATCAGCATCCTTTGAGGTGTGCTATTTGAGATGGGGACGCAAACTCTGTGGGGGAACTCAATATGTTGGAAAGAGTCCTTTGTTCCCCAGGATGTGATGTCCTGTTGGTTTGGACATCTTGGCACCAGTCTTACAGCAACAAGTCAAAATCAAATACAAGAACATTCTGCAGAATAGTAAGGGCCCTGACTAATACTTAACAATGCACAAGCATATATTGTACCCAGACGGTGCCTGCTCACACATTGTCTGTACTGTTTTAGCAGTGAAAAAGAATACCCACAGACAAGGCACGGGTGGTGGGTCACCAAAAGCTGACCTCACCCCAGCAGAGGACATAGCCTTGGAGCTGAATAAAGGCAGGCCCGTGTTGGAGGGGATCCCTGGGGGGAAAGAGACAAGCATAGGTCCCTCCCAAGATGCCACCCGCTTAATACAAGGTATGTCCTTCCATCTCTACATGGGACACAACCACATTCATGTTGAATCCATTTGGACTGTCTGACTTTGGTTTGCCTATTGCCTTGCAGTGTCTGGCAGCACTGTGTTACTGTTAGAGCCACCAGCACAAGCGCCAGACGATGCTGATCCAGTGAGTACTCCATCAAAGGCATACTGTAGGCCTGGCATGTCTTGTCTACTAGCTTCAATATAAATCAGATTAAATGTGATAGGGTGAAGTGCTGTTGCTGCTGCACTGGGGCCATGACGGTGATGATGATGATGAGGAGACCATCTCTCTGGATTCCAGAAGGCATGAGGTATCATGTCAAGCCTGTGAAAGTACTATTAAGTCTACAATGGTGAGGAGTCATTATTTGGAGCCACACAAAATCACAAAATCTAATTTCTGTAACAGGACCCAGATGCTGTACAGTGGGAAAGCCAGCCTGGCAACATAGTGCGTATTAATGAAAGGACACTACATCGTGCCAAATTCCCACTGCGCTAATTGTATTGTGTTCACAGAGCTCACAAGCTATCAGACAGTTGTATGGCAACCACCTCCGGCGCCAAATAGAACTGGCAGATATAGACATTCAGTACAAGAAGAAAAAGATGGAAAATCTTGCACTGGAGTCCGAAATAAAAAAGAGGACATTTAGGAAACTGGACCTTGAAATAAACTTGAGCGGAAGGTGAGTTATGCCTTCAATGTACACTATACACTATATGCTAACTGTAACAGAAATGTATTAATCATTATTCTCCTTTCCTCCCCCAGCTTTGCATTGCCAGTGATGTGCATTGATTGGTTTAACATTCCTAATATTGGTTTAATCATCTTATGATTTCAGATGGTCTGCAATGCTGACTGTGTGATCAGCAATGTTGTGGCAAAATGGCCTGGCTCAGTCCATGACTCCAGAATCGGGCCTCTGAAATCTATCAGCGCCTATCACAAGGTGAGCCACACAACCCCTATTAATAACCACTTTTTACATCATGGCTGTGTCAAGAATATCACTGTGTTTATGAGGTAGTCATGATGAGATTTTGTGTTGACAGGTGAATTCTCTGGTGTGTTGCTGGGAGACAGGGGTTATGGCTGCCAGCCTTTTCTCCTGACACCTTTCACAGACCCCCAGGAAGCACAGCTGGCCTACCACCATGCCCATGCCAGGACCAGGGCCAGAGTTGAAATGACCTTTGGCCTCCTGAAGGCACGCTTTCACTGTCTTCACAAATTAAGGGTCAGCCCTGTGAGTGCATGTGACATTACTGTGGCTTGTGCTGTCCTCCACAATGTGGCCTGCTTGAGGAAGGAGAGGGCCCCCAGAGTGCCACCAGCCATGGACTGGGACAATCCGGCAATCTTCCCTGATGACGACAGTGGTCGGCTGCTGAGGGACCAATATGTGTTGAATTATTTTAGTTAGTATGTGTGCTTTACATTTTTGTTAAATATGTCCTGCGGTGGCTGAAGAATTTGTGTTAAATTAACAATTTGTAAATCAACATTTGTGTTAATTTGTGTTGAGGGTTTTGTGTTAATTTTTTTTTTTTTTTAATTGATTTGGCCTCTTATGCTGTTTGTGCTGTATACTGTGTGTAATACGAGCTTGCAGGGAGGCTACTGCGTCCATTCATTTGTCCAGTTGACGTGTATGGATTTGTCCTGCATTTATTTTAGTGTGCAGACATGCAGGGTGTGTTATATACAGACCTTTGAATGTGTATTTATCCTTTTGTTGTATAATATGCTTTGATTCTGTGCTTTCCATCTCGTAGAGTCACTGTGTGACTTCAGTTTCGAAAGGAGCTGATGGTTTAACTGCTTTGTTTTATCCTTATTCAATAAAGGAACATAATGTTACACTTTGTGTTTTTATATTTATATGGAATGTGTATTTTATACGACAGAGCATTAGGGCCACACTGAGGAAGAAGGAAAGTCATAAACTTATGAGGCTGGTTCTTTCTGCGGAAAAGATGCATATTCTTTTTACAGTCCTGATACTTATGACAATGTGATGCTGATGTGCCAAAAGATTAAGTATGTCCTTGTGTGTGAAACCATACTGAAGAACAATTCCACGAAATGCCCCACAGCTGTCAGTTTAACAACTGTCCTCCTCTAAATGTCACGGACACGCCAGGCTCACAGATCACACAATCCCAGCGATCACCCTCTCCCGACTACTAATCTTCAACACCTGCACCTCATTACACCACCAGTATAAAGACACTCTCTACAGTTCACTCAACGTCCAGTCTCATTTAAGAAACAAAGGACTTACCTGTTACAGCGCTATACTTACCTGACGATCTCCACTTCCTGATTCTCCCAGGCATCTTTTTCTCGTTATTCTCCAGTTCCTGCTTCAAGTTTACAAAGGACAGTATTAGTTTCTATTGATATCTTTACTTTGCAATTGACTTTGAGTTCGTGTTGTTGTTAATAAACCTCCTTACTTGTTATCCGTTGTCTCCGGCCCTTCTGTGTGTAACACTAAAACAACGGGTTACAATATTATGACTTTATTCTCGAAGTCTGTGAATTCTTTTTTTTCCTCTGTGGCCCTAATATTCTATCATTTTATATATAGCCTTATAGTCTATGGGAAACTGTAAATTATCTAATGATAGCAACGTCATCTAAAAATCATCATTCATCCAAAATGATTGAAATTAATGATCACAAACGTTTAAATAATGACAGTGGGTCTAGTTATATGTGATAACAATGTATAGTGGGCAGTGGAATAACTATTGGTTTCCGTTTGTGGTGACTGCTGACTGACATAAGGGATGAGATTAAATAGATCCTGTAATTTAGCCTGGTCTGGAGCAGGCTAGCTCCACAAAATAAATCTCCATGGTAACTTATACCATAACATCCCTACTGCCCCCTATCCAGCTTTAGTGCAACCGGATCACGGATAAATTGAGCCAGGATCACCAAGATATCCCGGCTTAATCCCTTATCCTAGTTTTGTGCAATAGGCCCCAGGTTTTGCTTAATATCTTATGCCATGTTACTGGCATTGTTTTGAGTTTGGTTTGGTCTTTGCCACAGAACAATGTAATATAAAAACAAAATCAAAGAAAAAAGATTTGTCTCTGATGCTATAAATGTAAGCTGTTCTTTCTGTGATCTTTAAACTGAGGACTTGTTTTATTTTGTTTTGGCACTGTAAAATATGTAAACCATCTCTGGAAGAAGTTACTGGACATTTTACACCTTCTGATTCCTGGTTTGTGGCTTAGACTTAAAAATGTAATATTTGGTTTTGTAGAATATAAAAAAGAAGAGTCTGATATGTTTATTAACCTTATTTGATTAAAACAATTACTTATTGATTTATTTGATTATTTATTTTATTAACCAGATTTGATATCCTCCACTTCTATTAGAAAAGCTCTGAAGACTGATAGTCTTTTATCTCACCCCTGGCATATAAAAGCTTGTCATTCTGTATTCTCTCTTTGGTATTAATAATAAAAAAGGTATAGCTCTGTAGTTCAAAATCGAAATATAGCTTTTAAGGATTTTTTCAGGAAAGATTGAGAAACAAAATATGCTGCTTTAATCAGAAGGACCAGAGATTTGAATCTGGTCTGTGTAACGCTTCACAATTCAATTTTCAGACCATATAGTGCAAATGCAAAAGTAAAATATTGAAACCAAACGTCCATTTTCCTTTTTTCCCGGATACTTATATAAATAGATAATTACATTTGTTCCAGTTTTCTTTGCTTTAAAGTGTAAATTTAAATTAGTTTTTTAATTAGTTTTGTTCTGGTCATGGTGCATTTTTCAATTTATAGCAAGGGAAAAGAGGGAAAATTTGTGGTCGTCAACATACCATATTTTTTAACAGTGGTGTCTTTTGGGATGCTCTGGACATGTAGATGAACATTACACACCGCTTGGAGCCATAAGTAGGCTATAACAATGATATAAGTGATATTTCAGTTAAAAAAATATCCCAAAAGGTATCATCATGTTTAGTCTTGTTATTTAGTGTGGTATTTTCTAAGGTTTCTATTTTTATCAATAAAGCAGGTTTTTTGGGCTAGTAGTCTTATTGAAGGTTCCAAGTCTACTCAAATTTAATATAAAATTAAAGAAAAAAAATTATAATAGCAATTGTAATTAAATGAAAAGTAACAATAGCAGTTTTGTTGGACTTTAATCCTTTTAGTCCTGCATGTTCAAAATCTCACTGGAGACGAATAGTTAAAATATATTGAAATTTATTCATCAGATATGAAAGGATAACAGTACTGGGTTGTCTGGCTATAACGTGATAAATCCAACCAACAACAACCCAGGAACAGAGTCACATACATATTTATACAGTTTGTATTCTTGTCCTCGTGATCTTGACTCCTCCTCGGTTATTGGGTATGGCTCTTGGGTTTCATCCAATCAGCTCATGACACTCGTCTCTTCTGACTCCATCTCCTGAAAAATAACATGTCTTGCACAAACACCTTTCCACAGTCAGTAATTTTCCACTGGCCGTTGTTCCCCCTTCTCACACATTCTTTATCACGTAGAGATAAAACGGCAGTTTTGTTTGACCTTGAGGCTCTGTGTCTGTACACTTCTCACACTTCCCCATTCTGCCTCTCAGTACTTTTCCACTAGCAAGCACATTTATAATGGCACACAGCTCATTGTTTTAATCACTCATTAATAATGTATTAAAAGGAAATTAACTTCTAAATGATAAATCACAGTTTGATTAATAAGAAAAGTCACACAGTAAAACTCATATCCCACACTTTACATAAGGCAACATGTTTAAAATCTGTCTGAATTGATAGCCTAGGTCTGTCATCTATTCCCTTTTCCTTTCTTTATAATTTTGTTAAAGTTATAAGGTTTTGCAATTTTTTTGTTAGCTTTTATTCACATCTTAGCCTACATGCAAACATACAAAATATTTGGGCCTAAATAGTAAACTAGTTGCAAATGTCTTCACTTAGTGATCATCATTCTTCATTTCCACGGCAACAGTGAACTTTTCATTGAACACTGCTTTTCACATCTTCTCGTGCCCTTAAATTTATCAGTTATTAACGCGGTCCATTACAATAGCCTATAAGCCGTTAGCCGAGAATGATAGGCTTTGATATACCTATATACATGTAGGCTATAATGATATGCTGCAAGTCAAGAGTAGCGGATTCATAATTTGCTTTGGTTAATTATCAAATGGCGAGTTCTTAAATCATTCAGGTACATGGAGGCATGCATCAATATAACCTGATAAAGTAATAACAAATAAGTAGCCTAGATAAATACAAACCAGCGGGCGAAATAAGTAGCCAGGCCACTGTTTTGCCCGCTGCTCCCGATGGCCAGACCTGAATTCTACATTTAGCACAGTTATTAACAATAAAAACTATGGCGTCCTCTGTATTAGCCTTTTAAACTATATAAGTTACTTCTCAGCGTGCACACAGGCTAGGCTATAGCCTACACTACATAAACGAACAGTCCGCGACCTCCCCCCGCTATATAGCACAGTCCATGTAAATTGGAAAATAAAATCGGTTAGATTTCAAGATAATTTCTTAAGTCATAATTTGGCAAAAGGAAATTTGAAAAAAGGAGAGAAGTGGCAAATATCCACTGATGAAGTAACCGAAAAAAAAAGGAAAATGGACGTTTGGTTTCAATATTTTATTTTTGCATTTGCACTATATGGTCTGAAAATTGAATTGTGAAGCGTTACACAGACCGAATCTGTTCTAATATTTTCCATTTTAAATGATCAAAATATATTGATCATAATGAGCAAAAAATAATTGGAAAGTGCGGATTTAGAAAAGTTAAACATTTTATATGCGTTACCAAAAAATATTTAACTTACTTTCATACAAATTCTTTATCTTTTATAAAGTCAAATTCTTTTTATACAACATTTATACACGTTTTTATTGTTGTATAAATAAAGTATTTATCATAATTGCAAATATATCTACTGTAAAAAAAAATAAAATAAAATAAAGCTTTACCTTTGAGAGAAAGGAGGATACGAAGTCAGAACTGTTAAGTTTAACAGGATTTACTGAAGTAGAGGCTACCCGCTGTTCACCAGACAGCGCAAACTGAGGCAAAAACACAGTACAGATAAATATCCAAACACTGAGCGAAGCAAAAACAGGTACTCACCCACAAACTGGAGCACATGCAAAAACAGGCGAGGATTCAAAAAACAAGTAAGTATCCACAACAGGTAAGTTTCCAAAACAGGTAAGTAAATCCAAAAACCCAGGCAGAGATTCAAACAGGCCATATATCCAGACAGGCAAACAATGAAACGACGGGTAACAAACTGGCAGGAACAACAATACCGGACAAAATCAAACACAAAGAACACAGTATAAATAGAGTCCTGGTAATTGTGAACAGGTGCGAGTGAATCAAGATGGCGGGTGATCGGGATCAGGTGCGGTGAAGTGCAAAATGTCATGGGAAATTGAGTTCTCAGAAGTCCGGAGATGCAGAGCGGGTGTAGTGCGGGAACGGATCCAATGCTGAAGGCGTGACAGTAACAACCAGAAATTAAGTTAGATATTTTAATTGTAAGGTATATACAGTGGGGCAAAAAAGTATTTAGTCAGCCACCAATTGTGCAAGTTCTCCCACTTAAAAAAGATGAGAGAGGCCTGTAACTTTCATCATAGGTACACTTCAACTATGAGAGACAAAATGAGAAAAAAAATCCAGAAATTCACATTGTCTGATTTTTAAAGAATTTATTTGCAAATTATGGTGGAAAATAAGTATTTGGTCAATAACAAAAGTTCATCTCAATACTTTGTTATATACCCTTTGTTGGCAATGACAGAGGTCAAACGTTTTCTTTAAGTCTCCACAAGGTTTTTACACACTGTTGCTGGTAGTTTGGCCCATTCCTCCATGCAGATCTCCTCTAGAGCAGTGATGTTTTGGGGCTGTCACTGGGCAACACAGATTTTCAACTCCCTCCAAAGATTTTCTATGGGGTTGAGATCTGGAGACTGGCTAGGCCACTCCAGGACTTTGAAATGCTTCTTACGAAGCCACTTCTTCGTTGCCCGGGCGGTGTGTTTGGGATCATTGTCATGCTGAAAGACCCAGCCATGTTTCATCTTCAATGCCCTTGCTGATGGAAGGAGGTTTTCACTCAAAATCTCACGATACATGGCCCCATTCATTCTTTCCTTTACACGGATCAGGCGTCCTGGTCCCTTTGCAAAAAAAAAGGCTCAAAGCATGATGTTCCCACCCCCATGCTTCACAGTAGGTATAGTGTTCTTTGGATGCAACTAAGCATTCTTTCTCCTCCAAACACGACAAGTTGAGTTTTTACCAAAAAGTTATATTTTGGTTTCATCTGACCATATGACATTCTCCCAATCCTCTTCTGGATCACCCAAAAACTTCAGACAGGCCCAGACATGTACTGGCTTAAGCAGGGGGACACGTATGGCACTGCAGGATCCCTGGCGGCGTAGTGTGTTACTGATGGTAGCCTTTGTTATTTTTGGTCCCAGCCCTCTGCAGGTCATTCACTAGGTCCCCCCGTGTGGTTCTGAGATTTTTGCTCACCGTTCATGTGATCATTTTGACCCCACCGGGTGAGATCTTGCGTGGAGCCCCAGATCGAGGGAGATTATCAGTGGTCTTGTATGTCTTCCATTTTCTAATAATTGCTCCCATAGTTGATTTCTTCACACCAAGCTGCATACCTATTGCAGATTCAGTCTTCCCAGCCTGGTGCAGGTCTACAATTTTGTTTCTGGTGTCCTTTGACAGCTCTTTGGTCTTGGCCATATTGGAGTTTGGAGTCTGACTGTTTGAGGTTGTGGACAGGTGTCTTTTATACTAATAACTAGTTCAAACAGGTGCCATTCATACAGGTAACGCTAAAACAAGCTAACAAAGCTGGAATTTGCGATACAACAAGATATTGTGATAACAACTTTTGGATAAGGCAGTTAAACAAGCTACCAATTGTAGTTGGGGTCCTAGGGGGAACAAATTCCCCGGGGGGGAACAAATTAATCACCACACCGGCGTTACCCTTTATTATTATGCTAGAAGAGAGAGATGGCGCCAAGAGAGAAGCATTCCTGCGCTGGGAAAGCAACAGCTCACGCGGCATTACTGGCGACATTTTCTACTGAACGAAGCTAAGGTTAAGTCCAAAAGTCGCCAGATTTGTCGCTAGTCGCTTTTTAAAAAAAATAAAGTCACTAGGGGGTCTGAAAAGTCACTAAATCTAGCAACAAAAATCACCAACTTGGCAACACTGCTGGTCACACCTGCAGCGTTCTAGTCTGTGTACCGCAACACAATCAGATGGTAGAAATCCAAATGTCCGCAGTTTATTTACTCTCTCTGTACATACAATAGAGGTACATGCATTCAAAAGTACTTAAATTAAACAGCTGTTGATAGGTTTACTCAAATGCTACTATCAATAAAGACAACAATCAGACCAAGACTGGTGTATAATACTCGCGAGGGAGAGAGCAGTCTCTCTGATCCAAAGATCATCAGCGCCTCTCTCTCAGTCTTCTCTCTCCTCGCAGCCTTTTTATTGTGGTTAGTAACATCCATATAAGGAGATATAACACATAGATCTTGAAGAACTTTTGACCTCGATATACAGATCATGAGACACATGCTAAAAGTAAAAAGCAGAACATGTCTTAAATCATAGGCCTCGCTAAAGTAAAAGACCATAGCGGACCGGTCATGCTAGAAAAGGAACCATACATTGCTTTAAAGAATAAAGGATAAATCATTAACAGAAATATTCATGCCATAGTAATTTTTACCATACATTGACTTTTACAAAAACAGATACATAAATCTTAACAGCTGTTTTTAAAGTTTTTTTTTCAGTCACCATGCATGCTGCTCACTTTTACTTTACCTAAAATTTTATGTCTATTTAATCAACACAAAATGGCCAAGTATAATCTATGTACCTCTTGTGTTGAGTCACATCATTGCCTAACAAAATGTCGTTGTCACTAGATATTTTATATATATAGTTTTGGCCAAATATACACTTTAAGTAAGATATAAAAGTGTGTATGGGTAAAGAGCGGTGTCACACCGATAATAATCCTTTAGAAAACCATCGAATTTCTTAAAAGAATACCTCAAAATATGACAACATACCTTCACATTTTTTTCTCTCCTCTTCAGTGACTTCAATCCTAAATTGGATTAGCTCCTTTATTAATTTAGCAGTAGACATTTTCGCCAATTCCATTTTTGAAGACAATCTCAGGTACTTTTCGCTGGATTAAAGCAGGAGAACACGGAGTCAGACAAATTCAATAAAACGTGATGAAATATATGAAAAAATATATAACATTAAACAGCATTTACCTTAAAAATGTGTCCTCCAAACATGCTTGTCTTGCGCGCGGATACTCAACCGCCTCAGACCGAGTGAAGCGGGAAAATGTCTTAAAGCAACAGTAACATCTACACTTGTTTTGATTAATTACTTTTTACAATATAATTAGTTGTTTCATTCATCACAGTATTTATTCCAAATATAATTAAGCATCTTAAAAATTCCTGTTTTAATGCAAAAATCAAAAATGAATTAATAAATTAATACAGTTTTTAAACAAAATTTAATGCAACATTACAACAAACATTAACAATTAAACATTATTAAATACATATTCACAATTATACTATTATACAAAATATTTCATTTAAATAATTCATTAACATTTTTGGAACATTTGTCTCATTAGGTGTGAAGTGATGGTGAAGTATAAATTATTATACTATATAAGGTTTCAAAAGGTACAAAATTAGACCTTTTACATCTAAACTTAACATATTGTACCTTTATAAGTCATTTTGGGTACATAATTGTACCAAAAGGACCTACTGTGGACCTTTAAAGGTAAAGTTATATTTTTTGTACCCCTAGGATCAAACTTGTACCTGCACAGTACCTTTTTTCTGACAGTGTGTCATGAGCTCACGAAAACACAACCGTCAACCCGCCATCTTGCTCCACCACCATCACCTCGGCAATTGACCATTTGCACGGAGCTCTCTTTAAGAGCTTCAGTAACGAGCCATACTCAGTTTACTTGGTACTGCAGTGCATACAACAAAGAGGAGGAGTGATAGCAATGACTACGGAGGCCGGAGCGCCACTTAAAGAAACATTGTCAAAATGACAATACATTACATCTCCCCTCCTAAGCATGAAACAAACAAATGCTAACAAACACTTTGTATACATATACAGTTACTACAAATATCAAACATTGCTGAATGTGTTCTTTAATTCTAGAATTTGTATAAGACTTGCATATCCATATAATAATAAAGAAATGTTAGCACATCTTGTATGCAACTTAGTCAACGACACAATCTATCACAACAGTGAACTGCTGAACATCAACATGTGTAACTAGGAAGGAGAGGTTGCTAGCACATCACTTCCATAAGGCGTCTTTACCACGCCTTTCCCTGACTACAAGCAGAGCCTGTCAGGAGGCTTCACAACTCTGCCTCGTCTGGTAGTATACTGCCCAGCTGACAACGTCTGCTTAGCAGTCATGAGTTCTGTAGGTGATGCTTGGGATGAACTGGGATTATTCACAGACTTTGGCTCCTCGACACTCACTGGCTCTGATATCTCTAGCCATTGATCATCATTAAGCCTGTGACGGGACTCGTTGGCAGCTGCTGTGCTCTTGCGAAGATGCTGAATGTTGCGATGGTACTCTTTACTTCCACAGTCAACAACATAGGATCTTGGGGCACAGTATGATCTCACAACAACTCCAGGAGACCATTTGCGACTGCCAGGATGTGGTTGCATCCTTACTTAATCTCCAGGCTTCAGCCCAGCACGAGGACCACTTGCCCTCTTGCGGTCGTAGTAAAACTTCTGAACGCTTTTGCTTTCGTCTAGTTGCCGCTTAACTTTGAGGGGGTCGTACGCTGCTGGCGTGAGCAGCAGACGGGCAGCAGGCAGGTTGTTGCGGGGCTGCCTGCCCATCAGCAGCTGAGCTTCTGTAGTCAAGCAGTGCAAGGTGTTTGTTTGGTGTCTTGCACCAACAGTCTGGACTGCACACTCTGCCTCACCGTTGGAGTGTGGCGTATGTGGGGATGATGTTTTGTGAATGATTCCATAACTTTGACAGAACTCCTTAAACTCATCCGCTGAATATTGTGGATCATTGTCTGTTCGAAGAATGGTGGGGATTCCATGTCTACAGAATTGAGCCTTGAGCTTTTCTATGACAGCATGACAATGTAAGTGCTTCAGCTTATCCACTTCAATGAATTTTGAGTAGTATCCACCAGCAGAACATAATGGTTTGCTTCAAACTCAAACAAGTCAGAAGCTACTTCTTCAAAAGGAGGATCGGGTGTTTCTGTTGGTTTGAGTGGTTGTCTAGGCAACCTGTTCTGAAAATCTGCACACTTGCTGCAGTTCTTCACCATTTGCTCTATTTCAGAACTCATACCTGGCCAGTATAGGACCTCACGAGCTCTCTGCTTGCTCTTCCCTATTCCTAAGTGAGACTGGTGTATAAGCTTCATCATATGTTCTCACATAGGAGGAGGAACAACTATACGCAGGCCTTTATAGACGACACCATCGGCAACAACAAGTTGGCTTTGTGAGTCCCAAAATGGCTGTACTGCATTAGGCACATCACGCCTGTGGTCTGGCCAGCCTTGTTGGATTGTTTTTTGAAGACAGCTGAGCTCCTTCTTTGTGGAGTCTTGAAGCTCTGAATATTTCTGCTCACTGACTGAAACAAAGAAACGGAAACACACTCAAAGCCTTCCATTTCTGGCTTGCTTTCGGGTAACTGAGCTCTAGACAGTGTGTCAGGCAGTTCCATATCCTTTCCACGTCTGTACTTAACAGTCAGATCATACCACTACAGGCGGAGGCGCATTCTCTGTATGCACATGGGGGTAGAGAGCAGCGGCTTCCTGAAAATATCTTCTAGAGGCTTATGATCATTGTACACTGTGACATGGTTTCCAAATATGTAATTGTGGAACTTGACATACGCGTGAACTATTGAGAGCATCTCTTTCTCAATTTGCGCGTACAGCTTTTCTGTATCCGTCAGTGACCTGGATGAGAAAGCAACTGGATGACTGTCCTGTAGTAAGACAGCACCGAGGCCATTGCTGCTGGCATCACTGAAGATCTCGACAGGCTTGGACGGATCAAAAAATTGTAACACAGGGGACTTCGTACATAAGTCCTTGAGTTTGTCAAAGGCTTGTTGTTGTGCTGGTTGCCATGCAAACTCAACATTTGCTTTTAGGAGCTGTCTTAGAGGTGCGTCAACTTCACTGAGGTTTGGCAGGAATTTTGACAGATAGGTGACGAAACCTAAGAAACGGCGAACACCATCCTTGTCTGTTGGCGTTGGCATGGACTTGACAGCCTCTAATTTCACTGGGTCTGCTTTCAGACCATCTGATGTTATCAGGTGTCCTACATAAGGTACAGAAGATTTCCTGATGTGGCATTTGTCGAAGTTGAGACTCAGATTGTAGCTTGTTGCTCTCTGAATTACTTCGTGGAGGGTCTCATCATGTTCCTTTACTGAGGGTGCTGCGATGATAATGTCGTCCATGACACTTATTGCTCCACTGATGCCTTCAAGCATCTCATCCATTATGCGCTGAAAGATTTCCGGTGCGCATTTCAGGCCAAAAGGAAGCCTAAGCCACCTAAATCTACCAATGGGCGTGTTAAAGGTTGTCAGAAATGATGATGCTTCATCTAGTTCTATTTGGGATTTCAATTTATTTGTATAGCGCTTTTCACAAAGGACATTGTATCAAAGCAGCTTTACATGTAATGACATAGCAGTCAGTGGTCAGGGATTCAAAAAAACTCTTTAGGAGAGAAAAAAACCCCTGACATGACGTGTTATAGGTGCAATCCGTAGCATGTGCAATCCGGAATAGGGGACACAAATTGCCATTGATCGCATCCATAACTCACAATGCAGTTTACAGGATACAGATACAGACATTATAAGATGCAGACTTCACTATAAGAGAGTTAATAAAAAATGTTATATGTTAAGTGTAATGTGGTAAATTTGATTTTAATATAACAGGTGCCGGAGGTTGTCCTGGGTAGTCGTCATGAAGCAGCACCAGGGTGGGCATCAGGTGGGGCAGTGTTGCGCCAGCTGGAACTCATTCCTCAGGATACCTCGGAGAAAGGGGTAGGGGGATAGAGAGAGAGAGAGAGAGAAAAGGAGAGGAGGAGGGAGAGAAGGACAAAACAGAATTAGCGTGAGCAGCCATTCCTATGTTGATTGTAAGCAGTTTTATGTGATATCACATGCAGTATGTATTATGTGTGTGTGCCCGGTTCCAGTTGAGGTTAACTATTGCGGCCTTAGAGAGTTGGGTCAAAGATTATGTGAATGCAAGTGTAAACAGATAAGTCTTTAATGTAGTTTTAAACTGTTTGACTGTGTCTGAGTCCCGGACTTTACTGGGAAGGTTATTCCATAGTTTAGGAGCTAAGTAGGAGAAAGATCTGCCACCTTTAGATTTCTTTGATATTCTTGGAACTATTAAGAGCCCGTTGTTTTGTGAACGTAATGTCCGTGATGGGTTGTATGCTGATAATAGTTCACGGAGGTATAGAGGTGCTAAGCCATTTAGTGCTTTGTATGTCATTAACAGAATTTTAAAATCGATGCGATATTTTACAGGTAGCCAGTGCAGTGTTGCTAGGAGTGGACTAATGTGGTCATACTTTTTGATCTAGTGAGAACTCTAGCAGCTGCATTTTGAACCAGCTGAAGCTTATTTATTTGCTTTGCATGACATCCCCCAGTAATGAATTACAGTAGTCGATTCTGGAGGTCATAAAGGCGTGGATTAGTTTCTCTATATCCGAGAAAGACAGCATATGGCGCATCTTTGAAATATTTCTAAGGTGAAAAAATGCAGTTCGGCATGTATTAGAAATGTGACCATCGAAAGACAGGTTCTTATCTAGAATCACACCTAGGTTCTTGACAGCGGAAGAAGGGATAATGGTGCAACCTTCTATAGAGAAGTTGTGGGCTATTGTGTCGTGTTTGGAGCTATTAGGTTCAATAATCAAAATCTCTGTCTTGTTGGAGTTAAGTAGAAGGAAGTTGTTTGCCATCCATTTTCTAATATCGTTAATACAGTCTATTAGCTTAGTAAAATGGTGGGGTTTGTTAGGTTCTGAGGAAATATAGAGCTGGGTATCGTCAGCGTAGCAGTGGAAGTTGATGTCATGTTTCTTAATAATATCTCCGAGGGGTAGCATATATAGTGCGAAGACAATTGGGCCAAGAACTGATCCCTGTGGTACGCCGTATTTTACCTGAGAGTAGTAAGATTTTTCATCGTTGGCATACACAAATTGGTAACGATCAGTTAAATAAGATTTAAACCAGGCTAAGGCTTGACCATTAATGCCAACATGGTTTTTCAGTCTATCGAGTAGGATTGTATGATCTATTGTATCAAAAGCTGCACTGAGGTCGAGTAATATAAGAATAGATGTCTCATTGCGATCTGATGCTAAAATGAGGTCATTTGTCACTCGGAGCATAGCTGTTTCTGTACTGTGATGAGGCCTGAATCCTGATTGAAATTTTTCATAAATGCTATTTTCGGCTAGGAATGTCTGTAGTTGTTTGGACACAACCTTTTCTAGTATTTTTGATAAGAAAGGGAGATTCGAGATTGGTCTATAGTTGGTTAGGTCTCCTTGGTCGAGATTAGGTTTTTTAATGAGAGGCTTAATAACTGCCATTTTGAAAGCCGCTGGGACGTAGCCTAGTTCTAAGGATGAGTTAATAATGTTGAGTACAGGTTCCGAGACTGCAGAAAAAACTTCTTTTAGTAGTTTTGTTGGGATGGGATCTATTATACAGGATGAAGATTTAGATGAATTTATTATTTTTGTGAGTTCATCTATTTTAATAGCATTAAATGATTCTAGTTGTACTAATGGCATGAAGCGGGACGGTATACTATGCGATATAGAGGTGGCAGGCTGTGTAGATGCAATATTGTCCCTAATCTGCTCGATTTTATTATCAAAAAATTTCATAAAGGTATTACTATCGTGCTGTAGTTTAACATCTTTTTCTGTAAATGATTTATTTCCAGTCAGCTTTGCGACTGTGTTAAAAAGAAATCGCTGGTTATTTTGATTTTCTGCGATCAACTTGCTAAAATAGGGACGCTTTGGTGGTTTTAGAGCCTGTTTGTACTTGTTGGTGCTCTCTTTCCATGCATCGCCATACTTCTAGGTTCGTAGTCCTCCATCTACGTTCCATTTTTCTGGTTGCTTTTTTTAGGGCTGAAGTGTGGTTATTATACCATGGTGCTGGCGTTCTATCTTTTATTCTTTTTAATCTGATGGGTGCGACAAGTTCTAAAGTGCCTGAAAAAGCTTTGTTTAATGTTTCTGTTGTACTGTCAAGATCCTCATTTTATTGATTACATTATGGGTTTGATATAGATTCGGAAGTTTGTTAATAAAACTATCTTTGGTGGTAGAAATGATTGATCGGCTTGATCTAAACCGAGGTGTAGGACGAGGGGGTTTGTCTAAAAGTACAGTGTAAGTTATGAGGCAGTGATCTGAAATAGCATCGCTCTGAGGTAATATTTCTACGTTATTTATGTTTAGTCCAAATGATAGAATTAGGTCTAAAGTGTGCTTACATTTATCGTGGGACCTGAAACCTTTGGCTAACACCAAGCGAGTCCAGGATATCCATAAAAGCTATAACGTGAGCGTCTTTTGGATTATCAATGTGTATGTTAAAGTCACCAACGATTAGGGCTTTATCTACATTAACTACTAATTCTGACAGAAAATCTGCAAATTCTTTTAAGGAAGTCTATATGATGACCCGGTGGTCTGTAAATGGTAGCCATTATGAAGGACAAATGTTTGTTGGCGACCGTTTGGAAGTGACATATTTAGCCATTATTTCAAAGGAGTTAAATTTCCTAGATTTAAGATTAACGCAGAATATGTTGCTATAAATTGTGGCAATACCGCCACCTCTACCTTTTAGACGAGGCTCGTGCTTATAGTCAAAGTCTTGTGGAGTAGACTCATTTAGACTAGTAAAATCATCTGTTTTAGCCATGTTTCCGTCAGGCACAAGCATCTAGTTTGTGTTCTGTAATAATTTCATTGACAATATATTCTTTGTTGGAAAGCGACCTGATGTTAAGCAGGCCGAAGTTTAGCCATTTTGTTGCATCTATTTGTAGGTTATTTTCTAGTTTAATATTAATTAGATTTGTATATTTTGGTTTAGAGTATAATAAAGGTTTGTTTGTTCGGGAAACAGACACAGTCTCTATATGTTGATAGGTGGGTTGTAAAAACTCTATATGCTGTAATTTATGTGACTTGAGTGACATGTCGTGGCAGCTTGCAGACGGATGGATAGGCCGATTCGTCTGCTTTTGCAGGAAGCCAGATTTTGCATCCAAAACCGAGAAGACTTTAGCACCAAGCATTGTGGAAACTACCTCTTCGATCGTGTGCATTGGGTAATGTTCCCTTTTTATGACCTTATTCAAGTCACTCAGGTCAATGCAGATCCTTATTTTGCCATTACGGACAACTGCTACCATTGAACTCACCAACTCGGTCGGTCAGCTGACTTTTGTGATGTATCCATCTTTAACCATCTCATGTAGTTTCTCTATTATTTTCTTTTTCAGTCCAGCTGGTTGATGGCGGACAGGATGGACCACACCTTTTGCATCAGTATCAATCTTAATTGTGTATTTGCCTGGTAAAGTTCCAGTAGTGCGAGTCAGCTCTGGATAATCATCTAGCCCATTTAGCACATTTTGTTTTGTTGTCGTCTGACCAGAATGTGTCCTGTTCTTTTCTTTCTTAGTAGGCTGCAATGTATCAAGCCGCATAACTAAGCATAAGGCTTCCGCTGTTGCACCACTGAGCACATTTTCTTGAGAAATGTCCACAATCTCAAATTCTGCTAATATCTCAGCATCCTTGTATTTAGTGAGAAGGTCAACCGCAGCTATAGGCTTCAGCTTGTGATTAGAGTAGGACTTTAGCACTCGATTAGAGCTTTTAAGTTTGCCTTCATGCAGGAGTGCCTGATAATTGCTTAAAGTCAACATGTTACATGTTGCACCAGTATCAATTCTGAATGGCACCTTCTGAGACAGAATTTCAATGTCTGCTGTCCACTTATCATCATTGTGCTCATCTACATTTATGCTCAGCATCTCGTCATCTTCTGTTTCTTCCCCTTTGTCTAACAGTCTCTCTTGGACGCGCTTTTCTCTGACACCCGTTATTATTGCATCGATCAACATATCATCTGGATCGCCATACTCACAATCCATGAGCAGAAGTCCCAAATCCTTCACAAAGTGATCAAAACCTTCGGTGACTGTTAGTTTTCTTTGTTTAAAATGGTGTCTGGCTATTCTCTTATTTTTCCTCGGCCTTATATAGTTAGCGAATTTGTCCAGGACTTCTCACCTTCGCCCCAGTGCAGTGTCTTATATATCTCTCTGCCTTGCTCACCGATCCATGTGCCCAGCCAGCTTGCACTCTGTTTTGCTGTTTGCTCCGACAGCGGGCCATCAAAGACGAATGTGACGTGGCTCCGAAATCTTTCGAACTCTTGATACAGATCTAGAGCATCCCAGTCGATCTTAGGATGATCAAACTGTGATGATGTCATACTTTGCTTATTATCTGTTCCTGACAGACTTCTGACACCATGTTAAATAATACGACTGACACAGAGCTTCAGTAACAAGCCATACTCAGTTTACTTGGTACTGCAGTGCATACAACAAAGAGGAGGAGTCATAGCAATGACTACGGAGGCCGGAGCGCCACTTAAAGAAACATTGTCAAAATGACAATACATTACAGCTGTGATGTCTCTGTATTGAGTAAACATTAATTTCGAGTTTATCTAACAGGTACGGAAGTGGCCATCCATTGTTATTTTTTCTTGTATTGTTTTCACATGATCTCGACTTAATTTTCTTGTGATCTCGACATAACAAAGTTGTCTTCTTTTGATGTATTGCTTTATTGTCTCCTGATATTTGTAAGTCGCTTTGGATAAAAGCGTCAGCTAAATGCCTAAATGTAAATGTAAGTTGTTTTCTCATGATCTCGACTTAATTTTCTCATTATCGCAACATAATGAAAGTTGTATTCTTGTGACGTGCTGGTTTACTCCATAGAATGTGGTGTTTTTGTTTGGAGACAGCAAAAGCATATTTATCAAAAATAGTTCCGCAAACATCCACTGTCCAACTTTATTTATAAATCCATTGTGAAAATTAGGCCGAGATCGCAAGAAAACAACAAAATTCCCTTACAAAAAAATCCTGCAGGTATTCCTGAAGGAAAAATTCTGCAGGACCTGCACACCTGCAAAAAACCTAATCTTGACCAAGGAGACCTATCCAACTTCAGACCAATCTCGAATCTCCCTTTCTTATCGAAAATACTAGAAAAGGTTGTGTCCAAACAACTACAGACATTCCTAGCCGAAAATAGCATTTATGAAAAATTTCAATCAGGATTCAGGCCTCATCACAGTACAGAAACAGCTATGCTCCGAGTGACAAATGACCTCCTTTTAGCATCAGATCGCAGCGAGACATCTATTCTTATATTACTCGACCTCAGTGCAGCGTTTGATACAATAGATCATACAATCCTACTCGATAGACTGAAAAACCATGTTGGCATTAATGGTCAAGCCTTAGCCTGGTTTAAATCTTATTTAACTGATCGTTACCAATTTGTGTATGCCAACGATGAAAAATCCTACTACTCTCAGGTAAAATACGGCATACCACAGGGATCAGTTCTTGGCCCAATTGTCTTCGCACTATATATGCTACCCTCGGAGATATTATTAAGAAAACACGACATCAACTTCCACTGCTACGCTGACGATACCCAGCTCTATATTTCCTCAGAACCTAACAAACCCCACCGTTTTACTAAGCTAATAGACTGTATTAACGATATTAGAAAATGGATGGCAAACAACTTCCTTCTACTTAACTCCAACAAGACAGAGATTTTGATTATTGAACCTAATAGCTCCAAACACGACACAATAGCCCACAACTTCTCTATAGAAGGTTGCACCATTGTCCCTTCTTCCGCAGTCAAGAACCTAGGTGTGATTCTAGATAAGAATCTGTCTTTCGATGGTCACATTTCTAATACATGCCGAACTGCATTTTTTCACCTTAGAAATATTTCAAAGATGCGCCATATGCTGTCTTTCTCGGATATAGAGAAACTAATCCACGCCTTTATGACCTCCAGAATCGACTACTGTAATTCATTACTGGGGGGATGTCATGCAAAGCAAATAAATAAGCTTCAGCTGGTTCAAAATGCAGCTGCTAGAGTCCTCACTAGATCAAAAAAGTATGACCACATTAGTCCACTCCTAGCAACACTGCACTGGCTACCTGTAAAATATCGCATCGATTTTAAAATTCTGTTAATGACATACAAAGCACTAAATGGCTTAGCACCTCTATACCTCCGTGAACTATTATCAGCATACAACCCATCACGGACATTACGTTCACAAAACAACGGGCTCTTAATAGTTCCAAGAATATCAAAGAAATCTAAAGGTGGCAGATCTTTCTCCTACTTAGCTCCTAAACTATGGAATAACCTTCCCAGTAAAGTCCGGGACTCAGACACAGTCGAACAGTTTAAAACTACATTAAAGACTTATCTGTTTACACTTGCATTCACATAATCTTTGACCCAACTCTCTAAGGCCGCAATAGTTAACCTCAACTGGAACCGGGCACACACACATAATACATACTGCATGTGATATCACATAAAACTGCTTACAATCAACATAGGAATGGCTGCTACGCTAATTCTGTTTTGTCCTTCTCTCCCTCCTCCTCTCTCCTTTTCTCTCTCTCTCTCTCTCTCTCTCTCTATCCCCCTATCCCTTTCTCCGAGGTATCCTGAGGAATGAGTTCCAGCTGGCGCAACACTGCCCCACCTGATGCCCACCCTGGTGCTGCTTCATGACGACTACCCAGGACAACCTCCGGCACCTGTTACATTAAAATCAAATTTACCACATTACACTTAACATATAACATTTTTTATTAACTCTCTTATAGTGAAGTTCTGTATCTTATAATGTCTGTATCTGTATCCTGTAAACTGCATAGTGAGTTATGGATGCGATCAATGGCAATTTGTGTCCCCTATTCCGGATTGCACATGCTACGGATTGCACCTATAACACGTCATGTCAGGGGTTTTTTTCTCTCCTAAAGAGTTTTTTTGAATCCCTGACCACTGACTGCTATGTCATTACATGTAAAGCTGCTTTGATACAATGTCCTTTGTGAAAAGCGCTATACAAATAAAAATTGAAAATTCCTGCAAGTTCCTGTAGGATCCCACAGGATTTTCGTGATCATTTTCCTGTGGGACTCCTGCACGAGTCACACAGGAAAGTTACTGAAATCCTACAAAAATACTACAGAAATCCCACAGGAATGCTACAGAAATCCCACAGAAATCCTACAAGAATACTACAGGAATGCTACAAAATTCCTACTAGACTTACAAGGGGCTTCTACAGGAAATATAAGAAAAAACACATCTGACAAATGTATATTTATTTAATTATTTATTTGATATTTTCACAAAAGGGCTCAGAAAGTGTAAGATAAGAAAGAAAAAAGAAAAGTGTAAATAATAAAGAATACACAATAAAGAAAAGATTCTGGACATCTGAAATTTTCACAAACAATTCTGCTGGATTTTTTGTGGGAAACGGAGACAAAGGACCAAAAAAAACAGCTGATGGTAGTCCACGAACACTGCGCACACACTTTGTATTCTGAAGAGACAAAAATGTAACAAAAACGTATAAGCCTGCTAGCTGAACTAACAAAGCTTACATAGATTTTTGAGCGTTGGTGAATTTGAGTGTGCTTACTTTTATTCACATGTTGCAGTGTTTGTACCGTGCCTGTTCTGTTGCCTATAATGGCAAATGGCAATATGTAACATACTTAATATAATCATACATTCCCTTACAGAATGAGGTTAACTGTGCAACACACGAGGTTAACATGTTAAAATCACATGTGAAACACACATGAAACGTGTGATTCTGAAAAGAAATTAACCACTTGATCACTTTTTTTCAACATAAAAATATTCCAAGACACGTTTCGTGTGATATGTGATTTTGACATGTGATTATAACATTTGAAACTTGTGACACGTGTCGCTCGTGTTTTTTTTTCCGTAAGAGTCAAATCAGAAGCTTTGCACTGAAAAAAAAAACTGCATTCATACATATACTCAATATATTCATACATATATCAACAAATTTAATGAATGAGATGAATAACAAGCACTTTCTGACACTGGATATATACAGTGAAAACATGTACCTTGATAGCATTTTGTGTTCATCATTTAGTTTTTCCCGCAATGAAGCTCTTAAAAACTTCCGTGGTATTTCTGGGAATCGACTCTGTACAGTGTCTGTATTTAAAAAAATAAAAATAAAAGAGAGAGAGAGAGAGAGAATTTAAGAGGTACTAAGAAATCAGGACTACTAAACTAGTTTTTAGATATTTTAACAAATATATAGATATCCTTGTTAGCCACTTACTTAAAAGAAGTTCCACTTTAACTGGATCTAAAAGTGGCTTGGGTTGTGATCCTTTGTTGGCATTACCAGGTTTTCCTGATAAGCCATGTGTGGCCAGCATATTCCTCCCAAAAACAGCCACTGCCAAATCTTTGATCATAGCTGACCGTGAACTACCTCCTCTTCCACATGCCTGGAATGTCTCTTTGGTGATGTTTAGTTTTCTGTGGACTTCAACCTGTGCAATAAATCAAATAAATGGTAAGAATTACCAAAAAAGCATGCAACAAACTTTTAATTTTTGGAAAACATGAGAGTGAGTAAATAATGATAATTAATTTTTCTCTATTTTATTTGGATGAACTGTCCCTGTGATCTAAAAAATAAAAATAATAAAATAAGTTAGTGAGTGATTACATGAGGATGTGACTGATTAGCTGGATGAGCAGCATCTTTAGGAGATGTAGGTGGTGGACAGGTTTGTGCAACAGATCTGCTTCTATTTGGTAACAACTCCTCAAATCTGTTAATAATGTCTAAATAGGAAAAAAAAAAATCACAAAAGTTCACATCAGTAAAAACATAAAAAGGAAGTGTTTTTATTTTTTATGAGGAAAACGTATGTACCTACCTTTTTGTAGTTTAAAGTTGAGTGCCTTTATTTCTTGATTTTCAGCTTTCAAGGCCTTGATTTCTCTTCTAAGTTCATTCAGTTCATTGTTTTCTTTGGCTTTTTCTTGTATTTTTTTTAACAACAATTTGTCCTTCTGTGGTTCGTCAACCTAAAAAGTAAATAAATAAATAACATTTTATGCAACAAAATATTTTTGTGAAATGATTTATCAGGAAGAAAGATTTTACTCTTTTGCATCTCTTCTCTGGACTTGGCGATGGACTGTTTTCTGGACTAAATATTTCCTTCCTTTTTATTGGTCTTTTTTCAGGAAGTTTGCCCTCATCTTTTTTCTTTCTCTCTGACGTTTCAGCAGCCTGTCTTTATTTTCTAAACAACATAAAAATAATTTCCTTTGCCTCAACAACATAATGCACTCATTCATATATAAAGTAATTACATTCTGAAATATTATCTGTTTACCACTCAGCTTCAAAATAATTGCTGGAGAATAATTGCTCTTCGTATTTTACATCAACGACATCTCCCTCATTTAATACTTTTTAAATATGTCATTTTTCTTTACAATGTCTAGCGAAGCGTCATTCTCTGTCCATTCAATTAAAGCCCACATCTTGTATAACTGTAAAGAAACAATGTGTTGATAGATATTAAAGACAGACAACTGGACATAGAATTGTTAGACAGATTAACAGGCACTTTAGATAGATAGATAGATAGATAGATAGATAGATAGATAGATAGATAGATAGATAGATAGATAGATAGATAGATAGATAGATAGATAGATAGATAGATAGATAGATAGATAGATGTAACAAGCAGACTAACATCATACTATGACAGGACATTACTACTGACGGAGATCGCGCCTGCGGTGCACGCCCTGCCATGTCATTTGCGTAAGAGTTTCTTTTTCGACAGGCTTCACAAGTACAATACTATACAACAGATTTTTAACACTTTTATACATTTTAAATGTGGAAAAAATAAAAATAACATTCACTCACCTGCTTCAGTGAGAATTGAGACTGTCCACCCTCAACGGTCTTTTAATCGTGTCATTCACAATTAATAATAGTTACTTTTCAAAATACACAAAATAACGGTTACTTTTCACACAGCGCTTGCTACAATGTAAAAGGACCAGTTTTCCTGTAAGTATAATTTTCATAACTGCTCTAATAATAGCCTAAAATTAAACCGACTAGTAGTTATTTTGAACCATGTAATGTTAGTCATGCTATGTAGGCTATTAAGTGAAGTTTGATTAACTAATTTCGGGAGGAGCACCCGCAGATAATTGAACCGGCCAATTCATCATTAGTAATCGCAGCGTCTGCCCTATCAGCGCAAGAGAGAACCTCTATAAAATAATCAAGCAGCCTTCCCTTCATTCTCTCTAGCGTTTTGGCATCCCTCCTCTACCCCTACGCCTCAACAATACCTTTCCTTAGGGGGGGCTGCGCTCTGGGTTCGGGCAAGCGGCGAGCTCGGAGCCCTCCCCGGACAGCACGCCAAATACGCATATTTTACGCTCGCTTATTATCTGTAAAGGCGAACTCGTGAATTATTATTAGTTTTTTTAGGGGGTTATTTTTTATTTGCCTAATATGTCGATAGAATATATATTCATTTTAAGAAAAAAAAAACATTACATTTGAGAAAAAAAGCTACATTAAACTGTTATCTGGTACTTGCATTAGAAATAGAGTACAAGTTGTACCTACAAAAAGAGAGTTCCAACAGCTACTAAGAGAAGATGGGATGGCCATGTTTAAAGTATAAGAAGGTAAGAAGATATGAAGAGATATATATATTAACTTATTGTTTTTATATTATGGACATGAGGCATGAATCTGTTTGATGCTGTCAATTTTCCCTTAACATTTTAGGAGAACAAACTATAAAACATGGCTGCAACATCCAGTGTGTCATGTAAGTCATCAACATATTTATGACGTATCATTATATGCTGCATTACTTTCATTCTGATTGTCATCGTTGTATGACCTTGACTAATCTTTATATATATATATATATATATATATATATATATATATATATATGAACAAAAGATTTATCTGTGCATTGATTAGTTTTTGTATTTCTGATGATAAGGATGACAATTCTGAAGAGGAGATCAGTAACCCAAGCAGCTCTAAAACATCACCACATCATACCATGGTAGTAGACTAATTTGATTGCCCTTCATATGTTTAAACATAACATGAGCTCTCTTTGAATTATTTTTTGTTCTGAATGCTAACAGATGGATGACAGATCTGACAGAGAAGAGGAGATCAGTTATCCATGCAACCTTAACACGTGTGTGTCCATGTGTGTCCGTGTGTGTCCGTGTGTCCGTGTGTCCGTGTGTCCGTGTCCAGGATGGAGAATCTGACAATGAACATTGCGAACCACAAAACTGTCATATGACTCCACCACAAGACCCCACAGTAAGATTGCACACAATCTCATTTGCAAGTGAAATGTGCAACAATGTAGAAAATGTGCCAAATTTGTTTTTGGTAAGATTTATAACTGGGTTTGTTATTAAAACAGTGAATTTTAAAAATAGTATTGCTTTGATTTACTATAATATAGTTTAGTATCTAAAATACTGTTTTTATGTAAGTATGACTTGTTATGCCTGAATGAGTGTAAGATTAAAATATACATGTTTACAAGATCATTTGAACAGGTACTGATTTATTTTCAACAATTCTTACAGACGGATGCTGCAGCAGGTGATGATGCACAAGATTGCAGTGGAGAGAACCCAACATCAATGAAAAAGATCTACCCCAGCGCTAAGATTAGTAATGAAGAATCCCAATTGTCAATTTTATGTTATGCTCTGAGGCACAACACAACAAAATCTGCCCTTAGTGATTTACTGGACCTGATTAATCTACATTGTCCAGAAGGAAACAATGGAGTACCTAGTAGTCTATATAAATTCTTCAAAACATTTGATTGCAACTCTTTTGAAATTATGTACATCTGCCCTAAATGTCATCATTACTTCGGTAATGAGATCCCAGATTGTTGTGCCTCATGTGGCTCTGAACCTGGGGATATGTACTCACTTGTTAAATCAGGTAACATTTTTATGAAAGTATCAATTAGAAAACAGCTGGAAGAAAAGATGTTCGATCCAACATTTGCAGCATCATTAGATTACAAATGGACCAGGGACAAAAGCAGTCCAGACAGTGTCCAAGATATATTTGATGGTGGCATGTATAAATCTGTAGATCCCCTGAATGATCCAGAGCAGTTGAACCTTTCACTTACTTGGAGTGCTGATGGTATACCCATCTTTAAGTCATCTCCCTTTCACATTTGGCCAATCCAAATCATAATCAATGAATTTCCCCCGGATATGAGAAGCAAGCATGTGCTGCTGGCTGGTTTGTGATTTGGTGCTTCTAAGCCCAAAATGAATTCTTTTCTGCAGCCCTTTGTTGATGAGTGCATTCAGCTAGAGGAAGAAGGTCTAACAGTAATGCACAGAGGACAAAGCTTGAATGTCCGTGTTTTCAATCTGGTATGTGTATGTGACTCAGTTGCTCGCTGCACTCTCCAAAACATAAAACAGTTTAATGGGGAACACGGATGTAACTGGTGTTATAAGAAGGGTGAAAATGTTGCCAAAGGAAATGGCTTCACTAGAGTATACAGTTCAGAAAGTGGAGATTCAAGCACACGCACCCACAACCAGCATTTCAATGATGTAAGAACAGCAGTTACAACAGGTACATGTGCTCGTGGAGTTAAAGGTCCATCACCTTTAATGCTATTAACGTTTTTAATATCATACTGGGATTTGGTTTCGACTACATGCATGGGATTTTACTCGGTGTATGTCGGCAACTGACAACACTATGGTTTGATTCAAAGTATCATGGAGAGAGCTGGTACATTGGAAGGGAAGCCATGGCCATTGACAAACAGCTACTTGAAATCAAGCCACCAGTCAATATCACAAGACCTCCACGATCTATAAAGATGCGCAAGTTCTGGAAGGCCTCAGAATACAGGAATTTTCTGTTGTTTTACTGTCTTCCATGTCTGAGTGGCATTTTACCACGCCAATTCCTTGAACACTTACTGCTACTTGTACAAGGAACTTTCTCTCTGTTGAAAGATAGTATTTATCCACATGACATAGATGTAGCTGAATTTCTTTTCAAAACCTTTGTGGGCCGCTTTGAGAGATCATATGGCAAATGTCATGTCAGTTTCAATGTGCACATTCTAGAGCATGCTGCACAGTCTGTAAGAAACTGGGGTCCACTATGGTGCCAGAGTGCTTTTATTTTTGAAAGTCATAATGGCAGCTTGCAAAAGCTCTTCCATGGCACCCAGGCAGTTCCTGAACAAATTGTCAATACATTTTTTCTCTTTCAAAGTGTTCCAAGGTTTTTGACAAGCATTTACAGCAGTAGTACTCATCAAGTGAGCAAGGACTTTGTAGACATGATGTTACGTGGGTACAAAGTTGCAAAAAACTGCGTGACTAAAACTAATGTCATTTTCCTTGGTTCACCAATTACAAGACCACCAACACCCAGAGAGGCACATCTTCTCAGAGAATGGCATTAATGTTCAGCAGTGTTCATTCTATCAAAGGGCTATAATTAATGGAAACCGATTTCACTCAAAGGCAAGCACAACACTATCGAGAAGAAATAACCATGCTGTGCTTACAGAAAATGGGGCAGTGGCACTTGTGAGATCATTTGTCGATGTGGGGATTGACACAGGCTACAGCTTTATCGATCCAATTAGCACTGCCAAATTTACCATGGTTAAAGACAGACAAACAGGGACTATTGTCTCTGGGATTGTCACGGAGAGCTGTATTCTGAGTGAGGTCAAATTAATTAAATGCACTGAAATAAAAACAACTTGTGTTTACTTAAAAAATGTGCACAGAGTACATAATTTACTCTGCATTCAACCGAATAAATGGGAGGTTGATTGAATAGCTGTGTGAATGGCAATGAATGTATACAATGTTATATTGTATACTATGGTACAGTAATATGTATATACCTGTCATATATTCATATTGTTTATCTATAAGGTATAACTTTATTTTAGCAAGTACACTTTGGTTACTGTATGACTTTGAGGCCACACTTCTTGTGGTTTTGCATGTTTAAGTCTATTCAGTATGTAAAACGCGTTTTATTGGTCTGTTGGCTTTGGTTGTCGATTAGACAGTCTATTTAGTGTATTGTTTGCGAAATTTTAAAGTGCACTGTGGATTTAATTCTTGGCATGATTGTATTGTATAACAATAGGTTATTAATTTTGCAATATGCATTTTTATTAAACATTGACAAATAATAATAAAAAATTTTATATGTAATATGTATATAACATTTTTTAATATTTACAGATTTGTAATATATTTACAGCTATGTAGTTATGTAGGCTATAATATGTTAATGTGTAATCCGATAATGCATGCATGGAATTATTTTACATGAATACATGAATGTGGGAAGAATGAAAAATTCTGTATCAAATCCACTGTGAAATAAAAGTGCAAGTAATACTACAACTTACTGTGTATGTGAAAAACTTGTTTGTTTCAGATATTGTCAGTGAAATTTTTATTATATTTATTATGAAAATTTTATTACATTTTTGTTAGTAAATTATATAATTGCAGGTAAGTACTTGTCCATGTTTTAAACACTGTAGGCTACAATACAATATAGACAAGACAGTAGGTTTATCCTGCAGGAATAGTGGTCTGTTTAATATGAGTCCTGCAGGAATTAGCAAGATGATTCCTGCACAATGCTAAAAAAAATCTAAATTTTCCTACAGATATATATTTAATCCTACAGGCATACAAAATTCCTGTAGGTAGTGGGGTGGTCCTGCAGGAAAAATGGGTGGACAATCCTGCAGGACTCCTGTAGGAATGTCTCTATCCTGAAGGAATTTAGTTCTGTCCTGCAGGATTCCTGCATGATCCCTGCACAGAAAGCAGCATCCTTCAGGAATGCCTGCAGGATTTTTTTGTAAGGGTTAAGCTGAGATCGAGAGAAAACAATACAAGAAAATAATAACAATAGTTGGCCGCTTAAGACTTTTGTAAACAGGCAAACTTTGGTCCTCCTGAGCAAATCATTTTGACTAAGTTTTTACTTTATTTTTTTATTATTTTTATTTAATTTACTGGATCACTCCCTTAATTTTTTATTATTTGCTTATATATTTCCTGTTGTACAAACGATTTATACTTTATAATAAATATCATATTTTGTTTCATTAAACAAATACTTTCTTTTTGAAAGCGTCAGGAAGCAGTGTTTCATATCATGTATATGTATATGTATATATATAATAGTTTAAATGTAAATCTACATTAAAATAAAGATTAAAATGAATGCATTTATAAAACGATGACCATTGATTCGAAACCAAAGAATCGTAAAGGTTTCGAAGCTTTAAGCGTGTTTATCTGGAATGGTTGTTGTCGAAGGAAACAATGGTACGCGTATGAACGGTAGGTGGCAGTCGTCCCTCGTAACGTGCAGTACGCCACTAAAACAAAGAAGAAGATATGAAGGCGGACTGAGAAGCTAGTGTGTTGTTCATTGGGTGGTTATAACTACACGCGCGATAGCAGCCAGAGTGAATTCCTCCTGCAGGCGTCGCGTGGTGGCTCAAACGGTTCGAATTCACCACTGAACCGCACTTAAATTTAAGATCGTATCCAGTGTTATTTATACATTAAAGGCGTAAACTTTATAAACAACCGAATACAAGATATGTAACATGGAGCTACAAAACCTTTCAAACGATTACAACCGTTTCCAGATATATTTACACCTATCGTACATAACCAACTTCCATGCCAACGTTCCCCTTCCTTGAGTTACTTAAGCCTGCTTTCTCCTCAATCTATTTCTATTTCTAACGCATGCGCGGTGTCTAATAGAACCAGTCAGTGGTTGAAGTTGGAAACGAGACTGTTTGTCCGTAATATTTTGAGGAAAAAAGCAATGGGTATGTGTTTCGCTGTCTACTATGTAATCCGCTATATTGATTTATCTTCAAATAATTACTTTTATCAGCTAATGACTGTCGTCTACACATGTTAATGTGTACACATGTTCAACTAGATCATGCTAGAAGTGACTATATGCTATTTGTTTGTAGTTGTACATTTGCCTGTACTTTGTCACTGCTACAGTACACACACACACACACACACACACACACACACACACACACACACATACACATACACACACACAATTATACAATATATATTACAAACCTCTCTCTCTCTCTCTCTCTCTCTCTCTCTCTCTCTCTCTCTTGATTGATGTCTCTATAGAGTCTGTTCCTCCCCTCTCTTCTCTGCGACTGCTAGTTCCACCTCTGCGTCTTACCGCCGCCTTCATGTGGCAAGTTGTACAGGATCAGAATGTGGAGCAGTTTGGAAAACTGGAAGAATTTGTTTCTGTGATGACAAATCTCATCCCGGAAATTTTAAGTAAAAGGCAGAGGGCAACTTTAATAGTAGGTTTGCGGGCAAAGGTAAGATTTATGGAATGTATTTGATATGCTTTCTAAGAGCTTATCTCTAGAAATACACGGCTAAAATGTGTCATTCCACTGTTTGTTAATGGTATAACCAGGTGTATGATACTGAGCAGTACATGTCACCAGTACAGACACTCTCAGATACATGACCCAGTTCTCTGTGACACAGGTTTAATCCACTGTATTGTGAGTTGCTATCAAATTTTTTATATATAGCCAATAAGTTTGTATGTATGTTTACAGCCATGTACTATGATTTTCTGCTTGTCATTTAGCTGCAGAAGAGACATTGTCATTCTAGACAGAGTAGGGCAAAATGAGTAATTTTTATGATAATTTTGATTTCCTGTTTTTGTTCTAGATGATTCTTGAGATGTGTAGAGGTGAACTCCCTGCAGACCTTCAGACTGTCAAATCACACATTCACCGCATTCAGACCACAGATTTAGTAAAGGTATTCAGAGTCTGGATGGAATTAACTGTAGAATTAACAAGATCATGTTTGAGCTTGCTAGTTTATAAATGTTAAACATGTCTGCTTTTTACAGCAATGTATGTGTTTACATGCCAAGGAAATACAGATTAATATTGGAATGCCGTCACATTCAGGGCTGTATGCTAACATGTGCCTTGAAAGTCAAAGTTTACGGGTAACATCAAAGATCTCAGATAACATCAAAATGTAGCGGCATAGTGGGCATTCGGTTTATTTTCGGTAAAAATAATGTTACAGTTTGTTGTAGATATGCAGAGACAGAATGACTAAATTAGGTAGTATGTTCTATTAGGTAGTATGTGGAAATTAAGTAATTAACTATTATGTTTACATTATAGAGTACACATAATAACTGTGACATCATGGGGTTGGTTTGCTTTGGTGGCCACTGAAGTAATGGTGCTTTTCAGACAACTCGGATTTCGGATACTTGCGTCCGACCTCAATGCATTCCAGGCAATCACGCATCACAGCACATTAACGAGGGCCAAAACGATATACATTGTTTGATCTTGGGTGTGATGTTAAATGATGCGTCCCCCTGAGGTCGGGGTTGATCAATCTGCCCCAAGATCAGAGTAAAATATCCAACTTTGACTGCTGTTCCAGATGTTTACTTCCATGTTTGAGGTGAAGAATATCTGAAATCCGAGTTGTCTGGAACGCAGCATAATATAAGCATTTTGTTGCTTTTTTAACTCGATGCTTGTTTTGAAATAAAGAAAGACGAACTTGAAAGAACTCTTGAGCCGATAATAAGTCCAATTGCTTATTCTTTTGAGCTAATACGGCAAGGCGTTCAAGTACTGTTATGGGTGGAAGAAGTCGTGAACCTGCTGTTTAAGGGTGAAAAGCTGATTGGAAACACTACCTGGTGTAAGGTGTCAAGAGGTTCATCTGCACCATGTATTGCATGGCACACCTGCATCATCATGCTTTCTCTTAACGGGGAGCTCCAAAGTTTCTGCACAGACATCTTTTTAATAGAAAGCGTAGCCACCTCTAACACATCCACCTCCTGGCATGGTATGCTAAATGTATGTACTATCCACACTTTATACCAGGTACTGTTTCCTATCTGCTCACCAGCGGGTTCATAACTTCTTCCATTCGTAACGATAGTGCCCCTCGCTGTATCGGCTGAAATTAGACTTATTATCGGTTCAACAGTTCTTGCAAGTTTGTCTTCCTCAATTTCAAAACAAGCATGAGTACTTGGTACTGTGGTATTGTGGCACCCTTGCACCCTCCAAAATCGAACAAAACGTCCCTTTTTCTTGACAGTGGTTACTTGTGTTTGTATAAATATTTGTATTATAGTGGAAACCAGTGAACTATATAATGTAAACACAATAAATTGCTTCATTTCCACTTTAAAACATGCTGAATCATTTTACCATAACTACAGGCTTCCACGTTTCACTGGGTTGTAGTTAGTCACATGCACAGAGCGTGTTCCAGAAAAGTCCCGCCCCTTATAAACATCAGCTTTATCTCTCGGGCATAAATGGTAACAGCCGTGTAAATTTCGCCTCATCAGTGGACTGATTAGAACCACATACAGTTGTGGACAAAAATATTGTCACCCTCGAGCAGTTGTAAAAATAAATCTGCTTCTTTTCTCATTTTGAACTTCATTTAAAAAAATCACAAAAATGCAGTGTTTCATTAAAGTAAAGCTATTAAAAGTGGTGGGAAAATCACATCAAGAAAACATTTTTTATTGAATGAACATTGGACACAATTATTCCTAAAAACAGTGCTTCCTAAAAACAGTCTTCTCTTATAACTTTTGATGAGGCTGAAACTGTTGGCATACTGTGGGCACAGCGGGAAAAGTGTGGGCAAACTGTGGGTCAGACCAGTGGGTCTTTAATGGGCGTAAAGTCCAAGTCAAAATAATCGAAAAAGCCTAACACAATTTTTCTTATTCCGAATTACTTTTTGATTCCTGGCTGTGAATGTAAGTAAATAAAGAAAATTGAGTACAAAACAAACAGGATGGAATACTGAATTATTTTAATTGAACAAAACCACATTAAAAACAACCTTTTAAAGATCAGAACCAACATTATCTATTTTCTTTCTCCATCCTTCTTCCTGGCATAGAAGATACTGTGTCCTGGTTGCTTTTTGTAACAGCATCTAAATGAGAAAGACAATGACATTTGAAATGTAAATGGAAAAACATGGATTCTCTTAACAAAAGTCAATCATGATCAATTAAACTTATACATATTATTCAGAAATACTAATAGGAAATATTTTGACCCAGTTATTTGATGCTGTATATAACTGAAATACTGAAATAGTTTTCTGCTTAAGGTCTGAGCTATTGTGGTGATATATTTTATTGTAAGACAATGTGTGACCCTGTCTCTGAAAACCAGGCTAAAGTCTAAAAATCTAAAAGATAACGAGCATCAAAGTTTGATTTCACCTATTACTTAAAGTCCACACTTGAAGTTGCGCCAAAGGCAAAACTGACAGCACTCGAAATACACAAAGTCAACGTTCAACATTATCATTAATCATTACTACCTAAATTAACATAATTGCGATTTAATTTCATTAAATTAACCATGATTTAAAAGAAAAATTACCTCAGATTCTACCAATGAAAGAGGAAGATGTTGTACTTTAGGCATGCAGTGTCCAATCGGCAACAAACTTTACATGTTTGATAACAGCCTTGGACTGAACAGATCTACATGCCAATATTAATTTATAGTCATCAGCGCCACCAGCTGACAACATGAAGTATTTGTATTTGTATTTATTAGAAGGATAGCCCCTTGAGATGCGACATGTGACATGATTTACAGCATGCAACATCCTAAAATTTGCCAGTGAGTGTTTTACATACTAGTAACATCCTAGAAACATGGTAAAACATGTTAGCAACACTTAGCTACACTTATACACATATTATATAACACTTATGATATATAAGTGTTATTAATAGCATGAAACAGGAAGTTGTTCTAACTCAAACATGCTATGTCCAGTCTGCCCCCAACTTCACTTGATTGATAAGAGTCCTGACCTGAAGACCCCTACAAGACAATATTCAGTTACAGTCATCCATGCCTCCAGCTGCCAACAGGAAATGGCATGTTTTACACAGTAGTATACTAATAGCAACACATGAAAATGTGCCATGTGCCAAATATGCTAGAAACATGTTAAACCATGCTATCAGTACTTAGCTAAATGCACAACAAAACAGGAAGTTGTTGTAACTCAGGCATACAATGCACAATCTGCCCCAAACATCACATTTTTTGGTAAAAAAGACATCTCCATGACAATATTCAGTAACTGTCATAGCACCACCTGCTGGCAACAGGAAATGCCAACATGAGCCAAAAAGGCTAGAAACACTTGGCAAAACTTGGTAGTGCTAAAAAAGTGCTAAAAAGTGCTATTAACACCACAAACAGGGAAATTGTTATAACTCAGGCATGCAATGTCCAATCTGCCCCAAACTTTACAGGTTTGATAAGTCTTGGCCTGAATGTATCTAAAGCAAATATTTAGTTTTGGTCAGAGTGCCACCTGTTGGCAGCAGGAAATGTTGAGCATATAAATGCCTTTGATATATTCCTCATATGCTTTAATTATGGAATATCAGCCGAAAGCCATATTGCCCAATGTTCACTTTAATTATGTAATATTATGTTCTCAGGTGAAAGACTCGGACATGGAGAATTTACAGGACAGTGTACTTCAGCTTGTGCTGAGTTTGCTGGAGGACTCTTTCAAGAGAGAATACTTCTTTCAGGTCAGTATTCTTTTTTTTTTCTTTAATTAAAAATGGTTGTTGTAGGTAAATAAATCCATTTTATTCATTAAAAACGTTTAAACTTTTATTCAGTCTTTGACAGAATTTTAAAAACATTGACAGATATTTCCAAATGCTGTCTGTCATTTTTAGAGATAAAATAATTGCACTAAAGTGTGTTTTGTTTTTAATTTTTGAATCTTAACGTAATACACCTGACTGTAAGTAACTGAAGTGCTTGTTTGACTGTCTAGACTTTGACTCTTACAGAGCGTGATGCTTTTTAAATAGGGTCTTAATAGGGTGTGCATACTTACTGGGTTTTCACAAACACATAATCCCCAAATTCAAACCACTGATTAAGTCTCAGAAGTTGACATGACATTTAAGGTTAGAAGGCATCACAAGTTTAAACTCTATAGGAAGTCAAAACACAAATGACATGAATGGTGATGCATAATTGTTTGTGTTAGCCAATGTGGTATACAGTTATTTTAATAGAAAGAAAAGTTGATCATGGTAACCACTTTCAGAACATGCAGTACACAAGAATTTTTATGTTTCAGGAAGTATTTCCAGTGGAGTATGGTCCTGACTTTGATAAAGCACTACAAGTCCTTGTTGGCTTTTTCCTCTCCAGATTGGAACAACTTCTGCCTGTACCGAACTTCAAACAGGTGTGATGATGCTTGTTAATTGCTTAAATGTCAGGATATTGAGGCCAGCTCAGTCTTCAATTTATCATTAATTTGGTGTTGTAGTGGTTATACTATACTGATTGTTGTTACGGCTCAAAAAACGAATCAGTAAAACCAATATTGAAAATAACTGTCTAAGTATAAAGGGTGGTGGTGTGGAGATGGAAATTTCCTTAAAGCTTTTGACATGTAACAGATTGCGGTGTCATTAAACATTCTTGCGAGTTTTATAGCTTAAAACAACAATAACGAAAGCATTTATTGAGTTCAATTTTAGGTGTGTTCCAATTCAAAGGCTGCATCCTCCGAAGGACGCGGACTTCGCTCAATGAATCTTGGGATGCGTTCGTTCTATCCTTCAAAACCAATGGAAAGAAGTATGCTTTTTAAGGCTGCATTCGAAGCAGCCTTCGAATTGGGACATCCTTACCGGCCTTCAGTCGCGCTGCTGTGACGCAATTGGTCTTGAAATGCAGCCTTCGCATTGGGACACAGCTTTTGTATGAACTTGAGTACTTACTCAAGTTGTCTTTAATGGATGTATGTGTGCCTGGCGAAGATCTTTGACCACTTTTAACTTGAATAAAAGGAGAATAGTGTGCGGATCTTTTTTTGTATTATTTAATGTATATTTTTTGATCTTGTACCCGGCTAAGATGATTTGGATGCGCGTACCTCGACCTTTACTGCAAAAAACATTTGTAATATTATTATTAAAAAGAAAAAAACATGCCACCCCCTTTAATGTTTAGCATTCCTTCAAAAAAAAATATTTTAAAGAGCACAACTAGTTTTCAACATTACTCATGTTTGACAGTATTTTTCCAGTATGATCTTGACCCTACCTGTTACCAGCTAATGTTTGGTGTTTGATTACTCAGAGTACTCACAGTGTACAGCATAGAAAAAGTACAGATTAATCATTGTTGCAGAACTAGTTCTTGTGAGTTGAAGTATGTTCTGATTTTTCTATTTTTTTCAGCTTTCGTTGCTGCTGAGCTGTTACCCTGCGGAGTTAGATGCATGTGTGAACTCTGTTTGTAAATCTCAGAATTTACTATCCTTGCTGCAGACCGATGTGTGTGGGACTTTGGAAAAAAATGGTAAATTTTAGTTTGTACATGGTTTTACTATTACAGTAAAACTAGGCATAAACCTGTATGTAATTATAGGTTTTCGAGTGATTAAATTTACCTAAGTCCTATCTTACAGATGTTTTCTTATAGGTTTATTTGAAAGCATTTTAAATAAACTTTTATTTTTCTAATTAAATACATTAACATTTTGTCACAATGGTATTTTTGTCTACAAAAGTAATTTCAAGCATTGAATTTACACCTTCAGATTAAAAGATTTTTAAGATTATTAGGAAAGTCTATCCACTTCTCAATCTCATTTTAAAAACATCACTGTTGGTTAATATAAATTTATGAAAAAAAATATGAAAAGCTAATTTTGACTTTATCTTTTCATTTTGCAGTTCTTCCCTCCATAGTGGAGGATAGAATAGTCTCGTCATTGTCGCTGCCTCCCATCAATGATTCTGCCATTATAAACCACCACAAGGATGATGGCAAGTTACAACTACCTGTAGGTTCTGAAAACCTGTCAAACCAAGAACAAAGTGTGGACAAGGAGGCAGAGACAAATGAATTACGTGTCCAAGATGTGGGATTAAGCTCCAGCAGTGAATCATCGGAATGCTCAAGAGACAGTGATGGAGAAAAGGAAAAGAACTCTAATGCAGATGAACAGTGAGTTTCCCAATTACTAAATAATAGAGAGGTGGCTAAATAGTTGTTTAACATGTGACTCATTGATTGACCTTCAACCAAGTGCATGTGGGGAAAAGAGTTGTATAGCATGGTTCTTGTACCAGCCTGCTACATTCTTAACCCAAGCAGGGCTTGACATCAAGCGTTGTCATGTGGTTGTCCTCTAGACAAGTAATCTTGTCATTCTATTATTTCAAGAAAATCAAACATGTTGTTATAAGTGTACACACATTGGTGGTGCCATTTGATTCTATTTGATTCTACTACATACATTACTGACACAAGAAGACTATAACAGATTTACCAATTTGATATAAATTATGTAAATACCAATTGATCAAAAGAATAAAGTTAAATCTGGTTAATCTTGCATCAGAAATAGACTTTAACACTAGGACTACTGGAATTTATCTACTAAAACCCTGTTAGCAGTTATTCTGACTGTTCATACTAGACTGTAGTGAATGCTAATTTTCTTATGTCATATTTACATCAAAAGCTTCTATGGTCATATTTTATGAATAATATATTTTATTATATGGAACATACATAATATAATCTCTTTGTAATATAATTGTGTAAGATCTACTAGACCGCCCCCATAGGAGCATACCTCGCTTTGTGTCTGAAACACTGGCAAGCCCGAAATCAGTGTTTCACAGCACCAAAAATGTTGTTTTTGAAAGTCTATGCCAACAAATATGGATTGCAGCAGAATATTTTGTTAGATAAAAGCAAGTTTTGCATTCACTTTAACTTGAACCTGGCATGCATAAATTTATTTTTTTAAATAAATACCCAATCCGAGACAAAACCAACAAAATTAGACCCGGTGAAAGATCATTAACATTTCTGAACGTGTGTGATGTATACAGCTGCGTTGCGTAGACATGTGCTATGAGTCAAATGTTTTTAATAGTTCATTAAAAATTCATCTGTCATATCTTGTTTGGAACTATTAGGTTCAATAATCAAAACCTCTGCCTCTTATTGGAGTTTACTGTAAAACAACTGCATCACCTGACGCGTCATTGTTTCCAAAAGGCTTTAGATTAGTCCACACAACAATGCGAAAACAGCATTGTCAAATTCATCCACTTTGGAGCGTGTTTTCAGAAAGCTTTGTTTTTGTTGACAAAAATGCTTTCTTGGTGTGGAGGGGAGGCCAAAATAAAGAAATGTTGACAAGATCTTTGAAAACTTCCTTGTTATTAGCTAATTGCACTATTTAATAAAACAAATCCTAGGTATTACGTATACCTTGACAACATCTTTTCCCCTTTGTTGAATTGATTTTGGTTAATCATTATTGGCCTGTGAGATTTTTTAAAAAGAGTTAGTCCAGGTTCCTTGTGATCGTCATAGCTGCAGTGTTTGTCATCTTTCAACTTTCTTGTCTTTTAAAAATCTTTGTTTAGCAGCATTGTCTGCTAGGGCTTTGCTTTTGTTGTTGTTGTTTTGTTGTTGTTGTTTTTGTTTTGTTGTTTTTGTGTCTAAAACTCAAAAAACTTTTTGGTTAAGTTTCATTCACCAAATAAGGATGGGTAGTCACAGCCTATAGTGGCGTTTTTCCACTGCATAGTACGGATCGGTACAGCATGGCTCGGCTGTTTTTCCACTGCATTTTAGTACCGCTTCGAAGTGGGTGGGATTGTAGATAGGGATGTCCCGATCGGAAATCGGCCTGATCAGGACTCGGATATATATGTATATATATTCTCATTATTTTTTTATAGGAAAGGATGCCAGAGCCGGGATTCGAACTCGCGTCGCTGAAGCGCAGTTGCGCTGTATATGTCTGGAGTGCTGTCCACTCAGCCAGAGGCACAGAGTTAGACCTCTTGACTCCACACAGAAACAGCAACGCGTGCGCAGTAAGATTTAGGAGTGCAGTTCCTAAAAGCACATTACTGACTTTGCAAACACTGTGGCACTTTTATTTTTTTATTTGTTTACATGCCTGACGGGTATTTTAAGTTGAGGTGCTATTTGTTTTTATATTAGACTTTTTTATATTTACTGTTGCACTAAAGTCCAAAAGTGAAGAATTTATGTTATTTATTACTTGATTGTTCAAGCTACCTCACAGAAGTGCTCTGTTTGTTAACAGAGTTGTTGAATGTTAAAATAAGGTGAATTAAATAAAAAATAAGGAACATCCTGGATCTGTTTCTTCGCTCTTCTTTATTCTTTTTTTATGTATTATAGAAGTATCGGATCGGGACTCGGTATCGGCAGATACTCAAAATCAAATGACTCGGACTCGAGGGCAAAAAAACCTGATCGGGACATCCCTAATTGTAGACTTGTAGTTATTGTTGCGCCGCCTCTACTGCCGTGACCGAATACGATACAAACAAACGCACAGTAGCAATTGAGGCCAAACCGAGTGCACAACTAATGCTCGTGTGCAGGTAAATTACTTCTGCGAGAGCATAACGTAACATACTAGGAAAGGATTAAACTCTCACGCGTGCATATTGTGTATAATACTAAGTAAATGAATTGAAAACATAACCAATGACATTTGATATTACAAATAACTAAATAGTATTGCCTGCGAGGGCTTGTAATGCACGCACAGGAAGATGGAGAGTTTTAAAACGAGCTCACAGGCTAGCCTTTCCTCTCATGTAGATCTGTTATGCCCTCGCGCATTAATTTACCTGCACGCCTGCATTAGTTTTGCGCTCGGTTCTTTTTGGCATTGATTTGCAGGCATAATCGATGGAATTGTGTTTCAAAAGTCCAATCAGTGATCTACAGTGTTTACACGTCACGAACCTTACTGTACCATGCAGTGGAAAAGCGCCATTGGTAGACCTGTGACTCGAAGGTCAGAGGTTTGAGTCCAAAGCCCACAGGAAATGCCTGAGGTGTCCTTGAGCAAGGCACCTTTCCCAGTTGCTCCCTGGCCGCTGCGGCGATTGCTGGTCACTACTATATGGGCTATTTGGTCCACACCTTTATGTTAATTACACCACTGGGCACAGTTGCAAAGTAAATGCATTTGACTACTGTTAAAACATGCACAATCTTTCAATAGATATAAAACATTTATTGTAAAAAGCTTAATACAAGGTCTGCATTGTGTTTGTAATCTGAAACCTGCTATTTGCACTAAACAACATCACTATTGTGCATTCTATTACTGTTGTGTGTTTGTGACTGTTGCTGGGTTTTGGCCAACCAGTCATAAGGACAGTGCCACAAAACATCTAGGTATACAACTGGATTGAACTCGGCAATCACGTCAGCCACCCTTTTAGGGAAAATCTCAGAAGTATGCACACTAGTAAACATTGACAGGCACACATTGGCCACACACTGCAGCTAAATTTGGTTGTCACTTCACCCTTTAGTGCTTAATCCTGTTTTGTACACACACACACTGCAGTGTTTTACAGGAGTGACAACCACATTCTACTACCAAATTAACTCCCAAAAATACAGGTAGTGACAACCACATTTACAGAAAGTCTTCGCAGTATGTAAGGAACCGAACTCAACAACTAGTTGTTAATGACATATTTAAACAAGTATTAGAGAAGTCTCTTGCAGAGTAGTCACCATGTTGCCAGATCTTCATTACAAGACAGTAGACGTGATCAATTCCAATATAGACCTAAATAAAATCTAATACTTAATGTTGGAAATGAGATGCAAATATCGCTACCAGCAATTTTACACTAGCTTTAATGAATGAAGACAAAACAAGCTATAGGTGGATTAATAAGCAGCACAACAGTGTGCGCTATGCACAGCTGTTTTCCGAGAGTAAACAAAACACAGTGTCTCTGTCAGCGGTATTTTAATTTTCATAACTTATACTTTTTTGTCGTTATTATTACTTTCAAAAATAGACACCACTAAAGTGGTGTACAGCAAACGTTAAAATGAATGTTTCTTGTTTGAAGCTGTGAGATAACCAAAACAGTGCTATGGATACAACTCTGTCAATCAGCAGAATTGCGAGAGTGACTCCTGTTGTTCCGTACACACATGGAACCATCATTTAGGGGATTTACTCCCGCATTTACATGCGGTTGTCACTCCTGAAACTTAGCAATGTGTACTCGGCCATAGTGATCTATGACTGCTAGTCATCATCTCAAACATAAAAGGTGATAGTTAGAGTTGTGAAATGTTAGAATGTTTTTGAAGGTTAAATTACAGTTGTTTGCCTTTCTTGAATTAGTGTTGTAAAATATGATGCTTGTTTTTTGTAGGCATAACACAGAAGAACCGAGTGTAACATCATCCACTAGTAATGCTCATCGAGGTACAGCATCTTAGAATATCTTAAATGCTCAACTTGCTTTACTCTTATGTGTAGACTAAACCTCTTTTCTCTTTTTGCCCTGTTTCCTTTTAGATGATTTAGTTTTTGAAGCAGCTGTGCCTCTCCAGCATCCCACTCTTGACACTTTCCCGGATAAACCTTCTAAAGGATTCCATTATGCTGGCAGGACCGTTCACAAATGTCAGCAGTGTACAAAATATTTTATATATCGTACTGATCTTCTCAAGCATCAAGAAATTCACACCCGGGAAGGGGCTCACAAGTGTCTTCAATGTGGACTAGATTTCGGTGATTTGATGCAGCTAGGGTTGCACAGAAACACTGGCTGCAATACCAGAGTTTTCAAATGTGTCAAGTGTACAGCCTACTTTAAATCACTCAAATCCCTGTACAGACACAACCGAGTGCACAAAGAGAAAACCACACACAAATGCCCTGAATGTGGAAGGCTGTTCACAAGTCTATCACGGTTAGTTGGTCACCGGCGAGTTCACAAATCTCCCTCTATTAAAAGGAGTTACAACTGTAAACAATGCAGTGAGACTTTTGGGTCATACCGAGCCAGTTTAATTCACCAGAAAATCCATAAAGATGTTCGCCCATCTAAACCAGAACGGCAGCCAGGAAAGTGTCGTTTTTGTGATTTAACTTTTAGTGTAGACAGTGAATTAAGAAGCCATCTCAAGACACATGCAGAATTCCGACCATATATATGCGACCAATGCGGAAAGTGCTTTTCAGCAAACAGCAGTCTGCTTGCCCATCTCTCAAACCACACGGGTGAGAAACCTCTCCTTTGTTCGCAATGTGGAAAACGTTTTTACAGCAAAATCCAATTAAAATCCCACATGAGGTGTCATTCGGGTGAACGGCCACACACCTGTCCATACTGCAAGAAACAGTTTTCCTTGTCTGGGAATTTGAAGATCCATATCAGAATTCACACTGGAGAGAAGCCGTATGTTTGCCATCAATGTGGAAAAGGTTTTGTATCGGCTGGATGTTTACAAGTGCATCTCCGCTCTCATACAGGAGAGAAACCATATCAGTGCAAAGTCTGTGGCAAGAAATTTGTAGTTTCAAGTCACCTCACAGCTCACATGTGTTTTCATACAGGAGAGCGTCCACATTGCTGTTTACAGTGTGGGAAACGATTCATCCGGCGATATGACTTGAGCAAGCACATGTACACCCATATTGGAAAGCGTCCGTTTCCATGCCCACTGTGCCCGAAGGCATACACGTGCCGCACACACTTAAATAGGCACATGAAGAGCCACAATGTATGACTTAAATCATTCTGTCATCCTGAGTGCCTTGTCGGGACTAAACACATCTATGATCTTTAAGAATAGTAGTTTACCCGCTTATGAAACTTTAATCATCACTTACACAACCAATTTTATTTTCTATTTCAATTTTTTGTTATAAAGGGAGAAATTTGGAAGAATCTTGCTCTTTTCGTTACTTTGTTTGTCAAGATTAAAATTTTAGAAATTAGTCATTAGTACAGTAGCTTTATGTGTACATTAACTTTTTTGAGCTGTTGGATTCCCCTCCTGTGGCTGGATAATAACTTACAGACAACCAGATTCAGAAATTTTACTGAAGTTTGTGTACTAAAGTTGTTTTGAACCTGTTCTTGAATTTGACACAGATCAACTGGTTTATTAAAAGAACTTGCTAAAAATGGAGTTCATAATTGGAGTGACTTGGTTCTTAAGTAAACTGCTGACTGGATAAAGATTATCAAAATGTTCTGTTCCGCACACTGCCATAGACCTTATTCAGCCTGTCACAATGATTCCAAAACAAGACTAGAACTACAGAGCTTGTACTACAGCGTATTGTTTTGTAGCAGGGTGCCAGTAATTAAGACATTAAAAACAGAGAATACATGATTTTAAAAAAATGTACAGGACAAAGAACTTAAAAATGAGAAGAAATTAGAAATTGAGATGAGAATAGTGCATTGTGTATATGAAATCTGTTTTGGCCTCCCGTGGGCTCACCACCTGCAGGAGGGACCGTAAGGGGCCGGTGCATTGTGGTTTGGGTGGCGGTCGAAGGCAGGGACCTCGGCGACCCAATCCTCGGACACAGAACCTAACTCTAGGGACATGGAATGTCACCTCGCTGGGGGGAAAGGAGCCCGAACTAGTGCGAGAGGTAGAGAGGTACCGACTAGATATAGTCGGTCTCACCTCCACGCACAGTTTGGGCTCTGGAACCCAACTCCTCGAAAGAGGTTGGACTCTCCACTACTCTGGAGTTGGCATGTGAGAGGCGGGCGGCGGGAGTGGGCTTGCTTATAGCCCCCAGCTTAGCTGCCATGTGTTGGAGTTTACCCGGTGAATGAGAGGGTCGTTTCCCTGCGCCGGGTGGGGATAGGTCTCTTGCTGTCATTTGTGCTTACGGGCGAATGGCAGTACAGAGTACCCGGCCTTCTTGGAGTCTCTGGGAGGGTGCTGGAAAGCTCAGTCTGGGGACTCCGTCATTTTGCTGGGGATTTCAAGCACTGCGTGGGCAACGACGGTGACACCTGGAGAGGCGTGATTGGGAGGAACGGCCCCCTGACCTGAACCCGAGTGGTGTTCTGTTGTTGGACTTCTGTGCTAGTCACGGCTTGTCCATAACGAACACCATGTTGAGCATAAGGGTGCTCATCAGCTGCGTGGCAACAGAGCACCCTAGGGCGGAGGTCGATGATCGACTTTGTGGTTGTTTCATCTGGCCTCCGCCATATGTCTTGGACACTCGGGTGAAGAGAGGGGCGGAGCTGTCAACTGATCACTACCTGGTGGTGAGTTGGATCCGCTGGCCGGGAGGAAGCTGGACAGACTCGGCAGGCCCAAACATTCTGTGAGGGTCTGTTGGGAACGCTTGGCAGAGCCCCCTGTCAGAGGGTCTTCAACTCCCACCTCCGCAGAGCTTTGAACAGATCGAGGGAGGTTGGGGACATTGAGTCCGAGTGGACTATGTTTTCCGCCTCCATTGTCAAAGCGGCCGTTCGAGCTGTGGCCGTAAGGTCTCTGGTGCCTGTCGTGGCGGCAACCCCGAACCGGTGGTGGACACGGAAGTAAGGGATGCTGTCAAGCTGAAGAAGGAGTACTATCGAGCTTGGTTGGCTTGTGGGACTCCTGAGGCAGCTGATGGGTACCGGCAGGCCAAAGCGGACTGCTTGCACGGGTGGTTGTGGAGGCAAAACTTCGGGCCTGGGAAGAGTTCGGTGAGGACTTGGAGAAGGATTATCGGGTCGGCCTCGAAGAGGTTCTGGCAAACTGTCCGGCGCCTCCGGAGGGGAAGCGGTGCCCTACCAACACTGTATATAGTGGAGGTGGGGCTCTGCTGACCTCAACTGGGGATATTGTCGGGCGGTGGAAGGAATACCGAGGATCTCCTCAACCCTGCCAACACGCCCTCCACTGAGGAGGCAGAGGCTGGGGACGAGGGATGGGCTCGGACATCACCCGGGCTGAAGTCGCCGAGGTAGTTGAGAAGCTCCCGGTGGCAAGGCTCGGGGGTGGACGAGATCCGCCCTGAGTACCTCAAGTCTCTGGATGAAGTGGGGCTGTCTTGGCTGACACGTCTCTACAACATCAGCGTGGAGGTGGGGGACAGTGCCTCTGGACTGGCAGACCCGGGGTGGTGGTCCCCTTCTTATAGAAGGGGACCGGAGGGTGTGTTCCAACTATAGGGGATCACACTCCTCAGCCTCCCGGGGAAAGTCTATGCCAGGGTACTGGAGAGGAGAATTAGTCCGATAGTTGAACCTCGGATACAGGAGGAACAATGCGGCTTTTCGTCCTGGTCGTGGAACACTGGACCAGCTCTATACCCTCTTTAGGATACTGGAGGGTTCATGGGAGTTTGCTCAACCAGTCCACATGTGTTTTGTGGATCTGGAGAAGGCATTCGACCGTGTCCCTCAGCGGTGTTCTGTGGGGGTGCTCTGGGAAATATGGGGTCCGAGGCCCTTTGCTAGGGGCTGTCGGTCCCTGTATGACCAGAGCAGGAGCATGGTTCGCATTGCCAGCAGTAAGTCAGACTCGTTCCCAGTGCGTGTTGGACTCCGGCAGGGCTGCCCTTTGTCACCGGGTCCTGTTCACTATCTTCATGGACAGGATTTCTAGAAGCAGCCAGGGACCGGAGAGGGTCCGGTTTGGTGACCACAGGATCTCATCTCTGCTTTTGCGGATGATGTTGTCCTGTTGGCTTCATCAGGCCAGGACCTACAGCGGGCACTGGGGCAGTTTGCAGCTGAGTGTGAAGCGGCTGGGATGAGAATCAGCACCTCCAAATCTGAGGCCATGGTCCTCAGCCGGAAAAGGGTGGCTTGTCCCCTCCAGGTTGGT